>JANAVB010010195.1:1591787-1594287 GCA_029216955.1 Iris pallida | reverse complement strand
CGGACTACGGGGCAGTCTTGGCCGGATGGAGCAAATCCACTTTTGGCGACGTTTTTCAGGAGGTTCGTCAGGCGGAGGATATTGCCTTGGAGGCTGTAGCCAGACTGAAGCAAAAGGTCCAGGTTGAGGAGTCTTTCTGGAAACAAAAGGCCAGATTGAAATAGGATCTGAAGGTGATAGGAATACGCAGTTTTCCATGCGTGCACACGGAGCAGGCAGCGAAAGGCGGCTATTCAGAAAATTATCCGTGCTGATGGCTCCGAAACGGGTTCTGAAGTTGAGGTGGCGGCGGAGGCTTCCTTATTTTACTCCAAGCTGTTCCGGGCCGAGTCGATTTCTGAGGATGATGTATTCCTCGATGTGATTCCTAGTATCATTTCTGTGGAGGATAATTTCAATCTTGCTCGATGCCCGGATAGATCGGAATTGTTCGAGATTGTTCGTGGGATGGACCCGGCTAGTGGTGCAGGGCCGGATGGATTTTCTGGGAGGTTTTTCTCATGTTGCTGGGATATTATTGCTGCTGACGTGGAGGAAGCCATTGGTTCCTTTTTCTTGGGTGCCCGGCTTCCGGAATCTATATCTGATACTTTTTTATTCCTTATTCCCTAAGTCGAGCACCCGAGGAATCTTTCAGATTTCCGCCCAATTAGTCTTTGCAATTTTTGAAACAAGATTATTTCCAAGATTCTTGCTTGCAGGTTACGGGACATTCTTTCCAAAATTATCTCTCCGGAACATAGTATTTTCGTTATGGGAAGAGAGATTGTAGACAATATCATTTTGCTCAGGACATGGTGGCATCTATGAGGGAGTCCAATCATGGTGGCAACGTTGCAATCAAGCTTGATATGCAGAAGGCTTATGACAGAGTTAATTGGCACTTTCTCCTTCGGGTGCTTCGGAGATTTGGTTTTAATGAAGCTTCTGTGACCCGTTTATCGTCTTTGGCAGACACCCGGTATGCGGTTCTTCTCAATGGCGCTCCTACTGATTTCTTTTCGGCGTCGAGAGGGATCCGGCAGGGGGATCCGCTCTCCCCCGCTCTTTTTATCATTGCCGCGGAGGTGCTCTCTCGAATCTCAAGCTGCTTCAAGACACTATAGGAGATCTTCTTTTCACACTCCGATTGGGGGACCTCGTATCTCGTACTTGGCATATGCGGATGATGTGCTTATCTTCACTTCGGAGGATATTGCTGGATTGCGTGCTCTCCAGCAGGTGTTGCATCGTTATGAGCTGTATCAGGTCAGAAGATTAATTATTCCAAATCGGCCTTTTATACTGCTAATCCTTTGGCTGTGGATCGTGCTCGGACGATTTCTACTCTATTTGGATTTTGCACCGACACTTTGCCTCTTGTTTATCTGGGATGTCCATTATCGTATGGGAGACGGAATGTGGGGATGTTTAGCAATTTGCTTGATAAAATCAGATCGAAGCTGTCGGGATGGCATAACAAAATCTCTCCTGGAGGGAAGCTGGTTCTTATTAAGAATGTCCTTACCTCTATTCCGATGTATACTTTGGCAGCGTGTTGCCCTCCACGAGCATTATCAAGGCGATCGAGCGGATGTTTGCGGCTTTCTTTGGGGTAGCAAGGATGGTGTCGCTAAGAGGAGTTGGTTGGCGTGGCATTATGCTACCCAGACTAAATCAGAAGGGGTCTTGGGATCAAGTGTCTGAATGATACTATAGATGCTTTTCTATAAAATGTGGTGGATGTTGCGACATGGGAGGGGACTTTGGGTTGAATTTCTTAAATCGAAATATTTTCGTAAGCGTCATCCTTGCGAAGCCTTTATGACTTCCAAGTGCTCTCCCATTTGGCGATGGATTTTGAGGGGAAGGAAATTGGCAGAACGACATATATTTTTTAGACTGGGTCGTGGTGAGGGCTCAGCAAGGTGCGAAGCGTGGATCCCAGGGGCTATCAGATTGCGTAGTATTGCTGACCCGTCGATTGGTGGATTGGTTCCAGGGGCCAGGAGAGGTTCGGGAAGGCAGACACGGGTGAGATTGGGGGCCAGGGAGAGGGCGCCTGGAGATTTCGGGTTAGCGGGGCAGCCATCGGCCAGCAGTGGAGGGCGCGCTGTTGTGGCGGCTCCTCTGAAGCGTCGGGCACACCATTCTGGACGGGTAGCGGCGGATAGAGGCGGCGGAGCTTCGGCGGTCGGCAAGATTGGCCGGAAGGACGATGCTTCATATTCATCGACCGGTGCTTGTGAGGGATATTTCGGATAGGGGTAGAAAGATCCGAGAATCTAGAGCAAGGAATTCTGACAATGGTGGTCCAACTATCAGATCGTTCTGGACCGATGCGGGCTGGAATCGGCCGATGATCTCAGAGATTTTTGGGGATGAGGCAGTGCGGCATATCATTACGGCTAATCTGACGAGCACTACAGCTCATGATTCATTTGTCTGGGGGGATCGGTATGGATCTTTCTCTTTGACAAAGGCTTGGAGGATTTGTCGGACTCATCATCCAACCTCCTCC
>JANAVB010010195.1:1411787-1586787 GCA_029216955.1 Iris pallida | reverse complement strand
TGTATGTGACCTAGGACAGCGTTCTACCGTCGACACTGCGGCGTAGGCTGGATGTACCCACTTCTCGTGTCCCTACACTGGGTGCGGGTCGTGACACATCTGGTCCTCAACATAGATTTATTATAGGAGATCTTCGAGACTGATCTCCAATTTCTTTCTATGTATGTTCGTATAGAATTTGCTCCATCAGCAGGGAGCTTAGAGATGATTTCCCCAACAACGAACTTGTCGTTGAGGTGCATTTCCTCGTCTTCCAATTTCTGACGCAGCTTCAGGAACACTTTCACCTAAGGCAGCATCGTCTTCTCGTCTTCAAAGAGCCATTTGTGATATTTTTCTACGATAAATATCTTGCTCATATTTTTGTCATCCTCGTACAATTTTTTCAGAGACTCCCAAATCTCTCTGACAAAGATTTTCTTAGAATAAGATTCTGCAAGGGAGTACTCCATAGCATTTAAATTCAGTAGCCTACAAAGGCTTTTTTCTTCTCTATTTGGTCTAATTTTTAGTAGCAGCAGTAATTGCGGCTACAGACCCAGTTCTGGAATATTAGGTTCTTCCTCCGTTAGCACGTGGTCAACTTTCGCAAGTTGAAGATTAAGGCTAACCTTCCTCTTCTAGATTTGGTAGTGCACTCCATCAAATTTCTCTAACTTGTTAAAGTTGGAATTGATGAGAGAAGAACGAGAGTTTTCCATCTTCGAATCTAGCTTTGAGATTGTTAGTCCCGGGACATGATTTTTCGAAGGAAAACTGATTTATGCAACACTTCGAAGAAGGTGCACGACAGAGATCCCGGAGGATTTTGATAAATGAAATCAAATGTAACACTCCGAAGAAGGCACAAAAGATTTCATAGTAGTAGCGATAATTAAAACTTCACCAACAGTATCTGATTAGATAAGAACTATACTCGTTCAAAACGAGTTGCAAGTGGATGAACAGAAGAATACAATGGACGGAATGAGAGAACGGCCTGCTGGGGTGAATGATCACTGGTGCTCAAAGCTAGATTCGTCCCACATGATCAGCTTCCAGGAACCATTAAGTTCGACAAAGAACTTCGGAACACTCTGCTCTTCTGACTCCTCAGACGGACTGAAATGGCGCACAGTTCTCTCTTCTTTGCTCTCAGGAAAATTCTTTAAGGAATTTGTATTGGAATCAACTTAACTGAATGAGAGAGAAGAGAATAACTTATATAGACGCGCACAGTAACCGTCCAGTATGCTAAACGTTGGGACGTGGAAAAACCGCCAAGGGCGGCCCTGGCCCAGGACAGGCCTGACGACGGCCCAGGGCCTCATGACGAAATGGAACACCAACGTGGAACTATCTATAATATAACTAGTGCATATTATGTTCCATTGTTAATAAAATGCATTATGGTGTAATGGTTATAATGCTAGACTTATTTAAGAGGTCTTTGGTTCAAATCTTGACTACAACAAAATTTTGTTTTATTTACACTCTTTTTTTCACATTATGTATGGAGGTCCATTTGAAAGTTTCGCCTCGGACCCCCATCAGCTCTGTGCCGACCCTGAAAACTGCTCCCGAACGTTTCGTAAACGCTCAAATCGTGCACAGACACGATTGAGCTAATTGGCGCACGCACCGCTGCGCCAACAACGACGAAGCTAAGTGCAAAATACGCCAACAAAACGTTCCAGTACGTCCCATGAGGCCATTAGTCAGAATACGAGACTTAGCTCCAAAGGAATACATTCCAAGAGCATTACAAAAAGTATTAATGTTTCATTATTGATTTAGCTTATTTCTCATTAGAAAAATACCTCTACATGGCACCCATGTGCCTCTCCACACCACATGTGCATTTCTCAACAAGCAAAACTTATATAAAGAGATACCAACCATTTGGCCTAGGCAATGTGGGACTATGTTTCTAGTGCTAAAGGCCAAAACAATAAGTCTCTTGAAAATCCAACACATTATATACTTACTTTCGACCTCTTGTTGCCCTCTTCGCAATTATTACTTTAGAGTGTGTTTGGTAGGAGGAAAAAGTGGGATGAAGGAAAATAGAGGAGGGAAAAGTGAAGGAAAAGATTCATTTTCTCTTGTTTGGTATGGAAGAAAAATAGGAAGGAAGGAAAGTGGAGGGATTACTTTTCACTCATAACCTAAAACATTCAATCCCCCCAAAAGTGGGAGGAAAAGTGGAAAAAAAAAAATGGAGTCTTGTATTAATTAACAATTATACCCCCATATAAATGTATTATTAAAAATTATTTATGAAGTCAAATGGTAAATAAGTGTTTTTAGTTGAGGGTATAATTGGTAAATTCTATATTTTTTACTTTCTTTCCTTTCACTTTTTCTTTCATACCAAACAAAGGAAAATGCATCTCTTATCTTTTCCATCCTTGCTACCAAATACAAAGAAAGAAAATGATCTTTCCTTTCCATATAGAAGAAAATTATATCCTTGTCTTCTTCTTTTTTCTTCCACTTTTCTATCCTTCCTACCAAACACAGTCTTTTCTATCCGAGAAGTACTATTACAAAATCTCTAAACCTTGGAAGAAAAACTATCCATCAAAACACCATTGTCAAGAATTGCAAAGGCCAAAGAAGTGACAGTTACACGACATCTAGAATATCATACCATAGCATGCGTCTTTATCCCTTCTATATGATCTTAACATAAGCCTAATTAATAACTTAGGGGTGGAATGTGAGTTGGGACTTGGGAGAGAGCACTTTCGTGGCAAAAAGTGCCCAAGTGCCAAACCCCATAGTGGGACGGTGCGTGCGCCAATCAAGAGATTTGGATTTGCAGATTTCATAAACAACGTGGCAACGATTAAAGAAAGAAAGAAAAAATTAAAGTGACGTGAAAGACACTAGTAATGAATGACTATTGAACGGTGAGTGAATTGATGATGAACGGTGAACAATGAAGGAGATGTTGCTTTCCCGGCCTAGTACTGCTGTCGGCCTTGGGTGGCCCAACAGCACTCGGCACAGCTGCGGGATCCAATGTGACCACATATTTATCATTATCCCATATTTATCTCATTAGCCCATATTTTTATCCCTTACTCTTGGGAGACGTTTCGTACACGGCATTTTTTTTATTCCTAGAAAAATTTAGGATTGAAATAATATTCCCACGTTTGGTATTACCTAATAAAATTTATTCTAGTAAATAATGAATACCCGGATAACTTATTTACCAATAAAATGTGGAAAATCTATTCCCTAGTAGATAGGTGGGTATTTTTTTGTTACTTGGGAATAAAATTAACTAAAAGTTTATATATTTACAATTTTTGCCATGCAATTTTTTTGATAAAACCATAATCTCTCTCATGCGGTCTCTCTCTCTCTCTCTCTCACACACACTCGCTGCTCTCTCTCTTTCTGCTCTCCCTCTCTCTCTCTCGCTGCTTTTCTCGTCTCTCTATGCTCTCTCTCTCTCGATGCTATCTCTCTCTATCGTCTCTTTCTCTATCTTCTCTCGTATCTCTCTCTCTCTCTATCGTATCTCTCTCTTCTATCTTCTTTATCTCTCTCTCTATCGTATCTCTCCCTCCTCTTATCTCTCTCTATCGTATCTCTTCTCTATCTCTCTCTATCGTCTCTCTCTCTCCTCTCTCTATCGTATCTATCTCTCTATATCTTTCTCTCTATCGTATCTCTCTCTCCTATCTCTCTCTATCGTCTCTCTCTCTATCGTATCTCTCTCTCTCCTATCTCTCTATCGTCTCTCTCTCTATCTCTGCTATCTCTCTCTCTACTGTTCTCTTTTTCTATGTATTTCTCTCTATATATTTTTTCGACAGTTGGTCTTATTTTTTGTTAATTTTTTTAATAGTTCAAAAAATAGGGCAATAAAATTATTCCATTACTTGTACTCAAACATCTCTTTATCTAAGTTTGAGAAATATTATATTCATTGGAATTTATTTATGGTACCAAACGCATACATTAATATACCCCGAAATAAACATATATATCGGAAATTTTATTATGTACCAAACGTGGTAATAAAGAATGTCCGAAAAAATGATACCTTGGAATAAAATTTCTTGGAATATAGAATTCCTGGCTATATAGTAATCCTCGTACTAAACGTCCCCTTAGCGTTCAGGTTCTATATAGACCTAAAATAACATGCTATTATAATCCAAAGTGGTCCTTGTATCCAAAACCAAGCACGAAACACAATCAAATAATCTATAAAAAAGTTGTGGATACTAACACATGAAATGTATAACAGTGCAAAGGTCATAACACTAAAGGCAACAATTTTAATCATACAATTATTTTACGTTAAAAATGTTGGGTTTTTGGCCTTTGCATTAGAAATTTAGCCCCATATCGGCTAGGCCAAAGGAAGTGCATCTATATATAAGCTATGCTTTTATAGATGTACAAGTGGTATGAAGGTGCAAATGGGTGTGCCATTTGGGAGTATTTTTTTAGTGGAAAAAAAGGCCAAATCAACAATGAAGCATTCATACTTTTTGCTCTTGGAAACTAATTTCCATTGGAGCTAAGCCCCGTGGGGGCTTAGCGAATCGGACACATGGGCTCATAAGGCGTAATGTGGCATTTTGTTGGCGTACTTTATACGTAGCACTTAGCACGACCAAGCTGTGGGGTGGCGCAAGTTGCGCACGCTGTGCGCCAGTTAACTCAGATCGTGTCTGTGCATGATCTAAGCGGTTATAGCACGTTCAGAGAGATTTTTCCCACGTCCTGAATACTGCTAACTGGGAAGTTGCAGCGTGGGCCTATATAAGGTCTCTTCTCTCTCACAGTGCAGATGACTAAGAAAAAAGGCGAGTGTTCAAAATTCCTTACGAATTTCCACAGACTTTGAGAGAAAAGAGAAGCGTTGCACTAGCGTTACTTTGCACAGGAGTTCATACGCCATCCAAGGAGTCAGAAGAGCGGAGTGTTCCAAAGTTCTCCGTCAAACTTACTGGTTCCTAGAAGCTGTTTGTGTGGGGCCAATTAAGCTTGAGCAACGATGATCATTCACCCCAACAGACTGTTCTTCCATCCATCATCTGTCATCACTACTGCTACTAACAATTCGATTGGATACTTCTTTTAGAAGTACTACTCTCGTTTGCTGTTATAACGAAATTTTAGACTTTCGTTATCCAGAATCCTCCAAGGATCTCTGTCAGCACCTTCTTTGAAGTGTTGTTAGAAACATTATTTTTATAATCGTTTTATTTTCTCAGTTTTTTATCAAAAATTGTGCCCCAGGAATAACAATCTCAAAGCTTAATTAACGAGATGGAAAACTTGAATGCTGCAATCATCAATCCTAACTTCACAACGTTAGAACAGTTTGATGGAGAGCATTATCAAGTCTGGAAGAGAAAGGTTACTCTTACTATTCAACTCAGAGAAGTTGATTACATATTCTATGAGGAGGAACCTACTGTTCCAGACACTGGATCTGCAGCCGCAATCTCTGCGGCTACTAAGAACCAAGCCAATAGAGAAGGAACATAGCATTTATAGGCTTATGATCCTAAATGCTATGGAAGACTCCCTTGTTGAATCATATTCAAAGAAGACTGTTGCCAGAGAGATTTGAGAGTCTTTGGAGAAACTGTACGAGGATGATAAGAACCGTAGCAAGATATTTCTTATTGAGAAATATCACAAGTGGTTCTTTGAGGACGAAAAGTCAATGCTGCCACAGGTGAAGGAGTTCCTGAAACTGCGACAGAAGTTGGAAGACTAGACAATGTCCCTCCCCGACCTGTTTGTTGTTGGAGGGATCGTTTCAAAGCTCCCTGGTGGGGGGAGCAAGTTCTATGCAAATATGTATAGGAAGAAGTTGGAGATCACTCTTGATGATCTCCTGTAGAAAATCTACGTTGAGGACCAAATGAGGGCTCAACTGAATGTGAACGCACTGTCCAAGCAATTAGCTAACACCAATCTGGTTCATACCAGGGAACCAAGGGGAAAGCATGCGACTTCCCATATCAAGAAGAAGGACCCTAACAATCTGAACGTGAAGGGGACTTCCTTCAAGCAAAAGAAGGCAAAGTCTCAGATGTCTTGTTTTAAGTGTGGCAAGAAGGGCCACTTCAAGAATGAATGTAAAGCAAAGACCAAGCAATCAAAGCAAGGAGAGCCTAACAAGGTAGCTATGATCACTGATGTTATTGCTATGATTGCACAGGTCGATGCGGTGGGGGCTGACTCTGACTGGTGGGTAGATACTGGAGCCACCTGTCATGTCTACTCCAGCAAGGAGTGGTTCACCACCTATATACCAACTTCTGAAGTGGTTATGGTGGCGAACCAGGCGCAAGCTGAAGTGCTCGGGATTGGGACGGTAGTTTTGAAGCTGACTTGGGGGAAGTCTCTGACGCTTCAAGGTGTAAAGCATGTACCTGCTATCGTACAGAACCTGATCTCGGAAGGCCTACTCTGTAATGCAGGCCTTCGGATGGACATCAATTCTAGCCAGATGGTGATTTATATTAAGGAAACATATTTCGAGAAAGTTTTTTATACCAAAGGAATGTTCAAAATTCAGCTTATAAATTAGTCCAATATAATTAATGTAATCACTCCTGCTTATACTCTTGAGTTGTGGCATAATAGGCTAGGACATGTTCATTGTAAACGAATAAACAAAATGTCTAGTCTGGGACTTATCTCCAAGTGTGGGGGTAAGGTAGAGAAATGTGAAGTTTGTGCTCACACTACCAAAATAAGTCATATTATCGAAGAAATTTGCGACACCCAAGGAAAACATCGCTAAAATAAAGGAATTTAGCGATGCATAAAAAAATGTCACAGGATGTCACTGTTAGCGACGATCGGCGACATCCTGCCACGTCACTTAAGTTAAAAAATAACATTACTGATAAGTCGGTAAACGTTGCTGATTAGCGACGTTTACTGACAATTTAGCTTTACGTTGCTAAGTTTTTTTGATCTAGCGATGCTTAGCAACGTCTTTATTGGACGTCGCTAAGAAATTTCATTTAGGTCAGCCGATCGAGTTCTTTTTCATTGTCAAAATTTCAACCCAAATTCAAAACATTCCCTCTCCCCAACCCGACCCCCCACTCCCTCCTCCAGTGACCGTCGACCCCCGATCCCATCCTCCGGTGACCGCCGACCGTCGACCCTCCCGACCCCCTCCTCTGTCTCCGTGAACCCCTCATACCCCCTCCTCTATCTCCGCGAACCCCGCCGACCCCCTCCTCTGGTGACCGCCGACCCCTGACCCCCTCGACCCCCTCTTCTGTCTCCGCGAACCCCGCCGACCCCCTCTTTCGCCGCCTAGTCCCCTCCTCCTTTGCCGCCGCCTAGTCCCCCTTTCTCCGACTTGACGCCCCCTCCAGTCAGACCCTTCTCGATCATCCGTCGAAGGTAAATCCTATCCCACATTGCTATTTTATTTAAGTTATTGTATTTGTGATTTGGGAGGGGGAGGGGCAATATGAATTTAGATTTTGGTGTTAGACATGTATAGACCAGATACATTGGACTTGGACACGACACTGACATACTCCCTCAATCTTCCACAACATGAACATGAACACGGACACAAACATTCACGTACTGAGACAAAGACACAGACACAGACACAAAGACACACAGATACAGACATACGCACCTTAATACACAAATATGGAAGTATATAACATGACACACAGACAAGTATATGCATTGAAGAAAACTCTTATACATATGTATACATTGAAGAAAACTCTTATACATATATATACAATATATACATATGTATACTCATTGAAGAAAACTCTTATACATATGTATGCATGTATACATGAAACTCTTATACATATGTATACAATATATACATATGTATACTCAGTGATGGTTCCTTTATATACATATATACATATGTATACATATGTATACAATCTCAGGAAAAACTCTTATATAACTGCAGCTATATCTATAAATCTACATATATACATATGTATACAATCTCAAAAAAATTGAACTAAACACACATATGTATACTCATTGAAGAAAACTGAGATTTCACAATAGAACTTGGGTTTTGATACATGAAATGAGATGATGGTTCCTTTAGTTAGCTTGCTTATGTTACAATTATATTCTCTGTGAATATCGATCTTACCAGATGGCACCTATGACCCGAGTAGCGACACATCGTTTGAGGGAAACACAGATTGCTGAGGTTGCTCCTCCTACTATTAAGGAGGAAGTGGCACCAGTAGCTAGTGAGACAGGGAGTTCCATTCATCCAGCACTTGCAGTGGAATGGTGCTTTCCCGTCGTCGATCCTACTTTTTTGAAGATATTGTGTGATGGTATCATTGAGCGTATGCATGAGCTGCGTGGTCGTCATTAGTATAGTTTTATGGATATATTTTATGTTGGACTATTAGTACTTATTACCAGTTGCACTTGTTTTATGGAGATGAGTTTATGGACTTAATTATGGACTTATTACCAGCTGTACTTATTTTATGGAGATTAATTATGGACTTATTACCACTTGTTTTATAGAAATTAATTAGGCTAAGTCTTCTGTGTGGCCAATTCTGATACACTATGGTTATATGGTTATGTCATGTGATTCACTATTACCACTTATTGTATCATGATTACTTGGGATTGTATTTCAATATTTAGGATATGTCATGATTAATGTGCCTATTACTTTTACAAGTGTTTCAACGAGTGCATGTATCTATCTTACAGAATTATCCTTAAATGGATATGGATCTTAATTACTATCTACGAAATTGTTCTTGGATGTACAACCGTCATCCTGATGACATGTGCGGTGTGTGGAATAAATTCATAGAGGGTGTACAGCAGTTCCTGTAGTTTGCCAAGGCGTTCCCTCAGTACATGGACGGTACCAAAATTAAGTATCCGTATGTGAGATGTCGCAACTTGAAATATCATCCAGAAGTGGAAGTCACGTATCATTTATACTTGAAGGGTTTCATGCCGAATTACTATCAGTGGAGCGCGCACGAAGAACTTGTGTCTTTAGTATCGGAGTATGAGCCTTATGTGGATGTCCACAATCATACTGCTTAAGACGATGGATTGGTGAACATGGTTTTTGACGCGGCGGGGCCTAGTTTTGATCTGGACAATCATGATGCACCTGAGGAGGCACCAAACGCCGATGCTGCAAAGTTCATGGAGTTGCTGGAGAATGCAAGGACTCCATTATATCCTGGTTGTGAGGATCATTCACCATTGGAGGTGGTTACAAGATTGTTGAGCATCAAGTTTGAGTTTAATATGTCGTAAGATTGCTACAACCGAGTTTTGGAGTTGATTATAGAAATATTGCCTGAGGGTGCTAAGTTGACTAAAGACTTTTACCGATCTAAGAGGATGGTAAGATCGCTCTGGATGGGATACGAGAAAATTGATGCATGTCACAATGGGTGCATGTTGTACTACAAAGACGACAAGGATGAAGATGCCTACGCTACAAGGGCAGTGGTAGAGAAAAGTCTATCGGTGAAAGGAAGCTACCGATTCGATGCACTACTTGTCGTTGACGCCGCGGTTGCAGCGATTGTTTATGGTGAAGGAAACTGCAAAAAACATCAGTTGGCATAAGCGAGAACAGACCGAATGAGTGTTGGATCACCCATCTGATGGAGAAGCATAGAAGCACTTTGATCGAGAGTATCCAGATTTTTCTTCTGAACCGCGTAATATCAGATTGGGTCTCTGCTCCGACGGTTTTATCCCATTTGGACTTTCGGGATCCCAGTATTCGTGTTGGCCTGTGATCGTCACTCCGTACAATCTACCGCCTTGGATGTGCATGAAGACTCCGTATATGTTCCTCACCGTTATTATACCAGGTCCGAACAATCTGAAAAAGAACATCGATATGTATTTACAGCCATTGATTGATGAGTTAAATCAGCTGTGGGAAGTAGGTTCAAACACGTACGATGTATCTAGAAAACAAAATTTTCATATGCGGGCAGCACTTAGGTGGACCATCAATGACTTTTTGCCTATGGTATGTTATCTGGATGGAGCATGCATGGTCATCTTTCATGTCCGTATTTCATGGACCGCACTAAGGCTTTCCGTTTGAAATACGAAGGCAAACGAAATTTTTTCGACTGTCATAGACAATTCCTGTCGAAGGATCATCCGTACCAGAGGAACATGAATGCTTTTCATGCTGGCATTGTAGAGAAGGCTAATCCTCCGCCAAGGTGGCCTAGATACACGATATGAGAAGAGGTAAAAGATTTACCAAGAGCTATTGAAGAGCCTGCTATGGGCTATAAGTGTGACGGATTTGGTCGCACTCATAACTGGACAAAGAGGAGTATATTCTGGGATCTGCCATATTGGAGCACCAATCTGATTAGACATAACCTTGATGTCATGCATATCGAGAAGAATGTTTTTGACAACAAAATTAATAATGTAATGGACGTAGAGGGGAAGATGAAAGACAATTCAAAGGCTAGATTGGACTTGAAAGAAATATATAGACATCCTGCATTGCATTTGATAGAGGAGGGGAATGGGAAGTTGAAGCAGCCTAAGGCAATTTTCTCACTGGAGATAGAGGATAAAGTCAGACTTTCTAGGTGGATTCAAGGTCTGAAATTTCTAGACGGATATGTTTCGAACTTGAGAAGATGCGTTGATCTCAAGGAGAACAAACTGACAGGTATGAAGAGCCATGATTGTCACGTATTCATGGAGAGGTTAATTCCGATTGCATTTTAGGAATTCTTATCCCAGGTTGTTTGGGATCCATTGACCGAGCTTAGCATATTCTTCAGAGATCTTTGGTCTACTAAGTTGCTCGACGATCGTCTAGAAAAGCAGGAGAACGATATTGTGGTAACACTGTGCAAGCTAGAGAAGGTATTTACTCCTGGATTCTTCGACTCCATGGAGCATTTGTAAATTCATATTTCCTACGAGGTACATGTTCATGAGCCCGTCGTTTATCGATAGATGTACCCGTTTGAGCGGTAATTAAACCACCTAAAGAGGAAGGTGAAAAATAAGGCTCGGGTCGAAGGTTCTATTTGTGAAGCCTATATTCTCGAGGAGCGGACGGCTGCTAGTACACCTACTGCGGAAGAGGCCGATACTTCCTCTCAGCCCGCTCCAGCTCCGTCGGAGGACGAGCTGTGGGTGACCGCCGCTGGTGGTCTCCACATGGGTACGTACTACGGTACGGGATCCTATGGCACCCTCGTTGTAACATAGTCCTCTAGGGCCTTCCATGCTAGTGTGCATGGCCTACAACCCTCCCAGAAGTCTGCCCGAGTCTAACAGATGGTGGAGTCTGTCCGTGACGAGCTGCTACGACGGATCCAGGAGCAGCACCAAACGGACGATGCTGCGCTCATAGCACGATTGGATACGCTCGAACGCAATATTATGGAGCTCAGGGCTGTGATAGAGAGGGCACGGCAGGGCATCACTAATCTTAGAGCATCGACAGAGCACAGCGTGACGGATCTACGGGCATCACAGCTGTCCATGGGCGAGAGGCTCACGTTGATATAGGATTCGATGGTTGATAGTAGTACAAGGCTGTTATCTACCATAGATTCCTACCACTAGTGACTAGCAACGTTGGAGCATTATTTTCCTCCGGATACGCCTTCATCATCGTCGACTACGCCGGCGTCACTACCTCTGACTCCACCGACGTTACTACCTTCTTCATCGGTGACAATTTTACCGGAGGAGTACGAGATGTTCCTATCCTTGAGGCGCGACGGTGCCTCCTCCTCCAGATCCGTAGTAGTCCGAGTTAGGACTATTTTACGAGATTGTAGTATTTTTTAGTGTTTGTTTATGTTGTTTCAGTATTTGTTGTGGATTATTTGTTTGTGTAGACTTTTATTATTGGTTGTGGATTCATGTGGATATTGGTTGTATACTTTGGATATTTGTTTACCGACTTCGGATATTTTAGTGTTCGTTGTGTTGGTATCTCATCATATGTTGGTTGTAGACTTTTACTCTTGTTTGCGTTGATTCAAATGTATATTGTGATGTACCGGTGTTGAGTGTTCCACCAAAGAGGTCGGTGAACCCAGGAAGAAAATATGCTTGTGGTTTTCTTGTTATTTATTGAACTGCAGGTAGAAAATATGATTCTGTGAACATTCTGTAATTTATTATTTTATTTTTGTAATTTAGCGACGTTTAGCGACATAGCTAAACGTCGGTACATCACCAGATTCACCAACGTTTAGCGTCCAAGTATTTTTCTCGTCTACAGAGTCGGTGAAACGTCGGTAACAACCAGAATACGTGCTAAATTCATCGACGTTGACCGACGTTTGAGACATCTCATTTTTTTGATGTGGCGTCAGTGAACGTCGGTTAATTATTGACGTTTATTGATGTCGATAAGCGTCGGTAATGGCGACGATTACCGACGTTTTGCCTGTTAAAGACATGGCTTTCCGCGACCACAGGAAAACATCGTTAAACCGTTGTAGCAACATTTTTTGTCATTTTAGCAACTTTTTCTTGCGTCGCTAATATGATGTTTTCTAGTAGTGTCAAACAAAGATCATAAGAAAATCCTTTCTTCGGGTTAATCGAAGTACAGATCTTCTGGAGTTGGTACACTCTGATATCTGTAACTTCAAACAATTCTCTATAAAGGCCAGGATGAAGTATTTCATAACCTTCATCGATGACTTCTCAAAGTATGTGTTCATCTACTTGCTGAAGACTAAAGGCAAAGCATTCGAGAAGTTCAAGGAGTTCAGAGCCGAAGCTGAGCGGCAGACTGGACAACAACTCAAGAGAATAAGAAGTGATCGAGGTGGATAGTATAGGTCTCATGAATTTGCATCATTCTACAAAAAACATGAAATTGTCAATGAGACTACGACTCCGTACTCTCCTTAATCAAACGGAGTAGCAGAGTTGAAGAATAGATCATTGTCAGAAATGATTAACTCAATGTGTTGACTGTGGATCTTCCAAAGTACTACTGGGGAGAAGCTGCATTGACGGCCACTTTTATTCTAAATAGGGTGCCTCAAGCAACTTTAGACATTACTCCTCATAAACTCTAGTTCAAGGTCAGACCTAACTTGAATGTCATTCGAGTGTGGGGGTGTCTGGCTTATGTCAAGCTTCCAAATCTGAAGATTCAGAATCTTGGGACAAGGACTACAAAGACGATCTTCTTGGGTTATGCCGAGAAGAGTAATGCTCAAAGATTTCTTGATATTGAGTCAAATCATATCATTGAATATCGCAAAGCAGAATATTTTGAAGACAAATTTGCAAGGCACAAGAACATTGTTCTAGTAAATATTCCAGAGAACAATGAGGGTGCACAAGAAACTGAAGTCTTTAATGATGATGTAGTCCAAGAAGATGTTGTTGTTGAAACAACGGTTGAACCAGAACTATCTGAGCTGTCCTCTAAGCGTGTGAGGAGGCCGAAGGACTTTGGAAGTGACTTTGTCACCTATCATGTAGAAGCAGATCCGCTTACCTATAATGAGGCACTGAAGACCAGAGATACAGTTTTCTGGAAGGAGGCGATTGACAATAAAATTGATTCCATCACCTCAAATAACACTTGGGTGTTGGTTGATCTTCCTGAAGGAGCAAAATCCATCGGATGCATGTTTGCCATGAAATATAAAAGAACAGAACAATTATTGGAGGACCGGACTTTTACTTTACGTTACAAACTTGCTTGTACAAAGAAAGCCTAGGGACAAAAACTTAGGTACAGCAATCTAAGTACAATTGTTTATTTTAGATTCTGGAGGTGACGATAGAGGCTCGGAAAGGCGACGGCAGCCCTGCCTGACTCCTTGGACGATCGGTATGCAGCCTTGGCTCCTGTGAAGATATGTTTGGCGTTGATAAAGAAATTCTCCTCTTGTATTCCACGGGTTGCTCTTCTGACTTCTCTCTTTCTCTGTGTATTCTCACTGATTATTAGGGGGGAAGCTCTCTTTTCTCTCTTTCCTTCTGATTGTGTATATTTTTTTACAAGAGAATGGCACCTTGCTATTTATAATAGTAGGGGCATCATTAGGGTTTGGATGATTATCCATTCTCAAAGTGGCGACGGCCTGATGTATAATCAATCTGGACCATTCGTTTAAGGCGTGAAGGATCTGGCCATAAATGGGGATAATATTGAATCCTGTGAATAATTAATGCTGATTGCTTTAAATCTTCATGATTGGCTGTGTTAAGCTCGGATCTCTCACTACGTGTCACATTAGCTTGATCAGGAATGATATGACCTGATCTCATTAATTATAAGGATAACGTTAAATATGGTCATTGGGATCTGGTAAATCTCTGATTGATCTGCATCCCATAATCATCTTGCTACCAACTGTTAAGTCGTGGGCCCATTGAATCTATACCACGTGTCTTAATGGTGGATCCTGTCAGAACTACATGATATCCATGAACCGCATGAGACAGCGTCTCAGTGAACCGCATAAGTATAGTACTCACGAGCCGCATGAGATGGCTTCTTGGTGGGCCGCATAGATATAGTAATCACGAGCCGCATAAGATGGCTTCTTGGTGAACCGCAGGAAGATGATTCTTGCCAGCCGCATAGGATGACTCCTTGGTGAGCCGCATAGGTGTAGTACTCGCGATCCGCATGGGGTGACTTCTTGGTGAGCCGCAGGGAGATGATTCTTGCCAGCCGCATGGGGCTACTCTTCAAGTGAGCCGCATGGGAGTAGCCACGTGGCAATCTCGGATCGTGTCGAAGATTTTCTCCTATTCCCAAAGAGTCTGTCACTATGACAGGGCCATTATGACACTTCATGTCAGAGCCGTCAGCTGTTAAATCATGGCAGAGCATTAAATAGGGCCGTCGCTCGATGGCCAGCTGTGTGAAGGGGTCCCATAGGGACACGTGGCGTTGATCGAGCCGCATATCTCTGTTGATTATATGTGAGCCGTATGTACTTCTGAACAGCATGCGGCTAGGGGGCTCTTTGGACCGCATAGGACTGTCCCTATGTAAGCCGCATGGACTTTTCTGCAACGAGCCGCATGAGACTAAGTGTCTCTCTGAATCGCATGGGACCATTCCTGTATGAGCCGCATGGGGTTCTCCTGATCCGAGCCGCATAGACCATTATTCTGATATTTTCCATGCTTCTACAAGACCCCCTTCAAAGTTTTCAATTTGCAAAATTAAAATACTTTGAATAAGAAGCATGGCCTTTGCTGACCGCATAGATGATTCAGCCGCATAGATTTATCTGGCCGTATGAGTTTGTTTAAGCCGCATAGACTTTTGTGCCACGTGTCCCAACCACGTGTGTAAATCTTCTGCATTAAATGCCCTTGATTCGCCGCCTCTCTTGGGGGAGGATCCCAAGGGTCAGTTTTGTTTTGACCGAAGCGTTCTTCTTTTATTCTTTTGGGCGGCACGTGGATCGAGGCGTTTGTTTTGATTTCTCGGGCCTCCTTCGCCTATAAATAGAAGTGATTTTAATCTTTGAGGGTTTTTTTACCTTCTCCTCTTTGCTCGAACTCTTTGCTGCCAACTTCCTCTTCGTCTTCTCTCATCAACGATCGCCAATGGCTCCCAAGAAGACTACCACTGCTATGGGCAAGAAGGCCGCGTCGTCGTCTGCGGCAGCGAAGGGCAAGAAGGCCGCGTCTTCATCGACGGCGGCGAACGTGGCGTCTCCTCCGCCGGCTGACGTGCCTATTTTCCACCCCGACGTTCACCTGCCTATTGCTGGTAGGACCATCAACATAAACTGTCACGGCTATGCCGCATATTTTATGTGCGAGCCTGTATTGCCAAGTATGCTGCGTGTCCGACTCATGTTCGAGTCGTATGGGATATGACCTAGGTCTGAGCCGCATGAAAGTTGTTGTTTGCAGCCGTATGACTACTTCATCCTCAGGGCCGCATAAGCTCACTTGGACTGGACCGCATGAGCTTTTTCAAACTGAGCCGCATAAGCCTATTTCGGGCTGAACCGCATAAGCTCATTTGAACTAAACCGCATAAGCTCATCCGTGCTGAACCGCATAGAACCGCATATGCTCCTTTCGATCCGAGCCGCATAAGCGCATTCGGACTGACCCACATGGGCTCATCCGAACTGGACCGCATATGCTCCTTTCTAACCGAACCGCCTAAGCTCATACGGGCTGGCCTGTATGAACTCTTTCAAACTGAACCGCATGAAGCTATGCTAAGCCGCATAAGCATCACGTAGTTTGTGTTTCAGCTATCTTTTTGACTTGTTTCTTTTGTTTTTTTCAGTGAATCTGCCAGTAAATCCTGCGGGGGAACTTATAGTGGGCTCAAATCAATTCGCCTTGGGCGTGCGTCTTGACGACTTAATTAAGCATGTGTTGAATTAATTCTCCGCCGATGAGCCCTCGGGGAGGTTAAACGCCATCGAGAATCAAACCCTCCATTACCTCCATTCCATGATGAATGCTGGGAAGCTGGATGGATTATACCTGAAGCCTTCATTCCTCTTTGGAGATGCTTTAATCATAAAGAATCCCCGAGTATTAAAAATTTTCGAGAGCTGGGATTTTTCTTTGGATGGGGTGGCGATCCATATTCCTCTCATGGAACGTCATTATCCTTTGTCGTGGTTCAATATGGTGTTGCTGGACAGGAAGATGGTGTGTAACTTAACTCCTACCCAATCAGGGATGTTGATGGGCAACATCCATTATAACCCGAACATGTGCTTAGCGTACGCGGGTAAGGATTCCGTCCTCCGTTACATGATGGGTCTGGCTCCAGGCTCTTTCATGAATGTATACGGTCCCAACTTCACACTCACTCAAGCTGATACATTCCTGAATCGACTTGCTCGCAAAAAATCTTACCCTATTGGTCGGCTGGCATTGCTGAACTGGGTAAACCCCACCTCTACGTGGGCCCAGTTCACCACTTGGGTTCTGCAGACCTACGGAACATTCCTGCGGGAGGTGAGACTTTATCATGCCATTCGGGGCACTTGTCACGGGCTTCCTATCAATAAACCATTGTTCGTGGCGCTCTTGGAGATGTATAATCGGCGAACGGGGACGTTCTTTGCACCCGGAGGGGAGTTGGGGCTTGCTCTTCATGAGATGTATACTGTCTCCAAACTTTCGTGGGGGAATGAGCCTTTCGAGGTATATACCCCGTCGAACGAGGAGTTCGAGGACTTGAACCGATGACTCCCAGGTTTTGTTGCGGTGTATCAGGAGTTGTTGTGCCATCATAGTGCTTGTCACCAGATGGCTATAAAAATGGTGGATAGCTCGGAAGGGACCGCTCCCCACACCACATCTTGGGTCAATTATCTTTTTAAAATTGATCCTTCTGGCGGGGTTACTCCTCGAACCCCTCACACCCAGGGAGAGATAAAGGACCTGATGTCGGGCGTCAAGAAGTCGCGGTCCAAGGGCGACATATTCGGGAGTCAAACTGACTTTCTCAGCTATTTTTACTATGGCACCAGGCCGATGTCAGAGAAGGCGCTTCTGGCTGGATTTTTAATGATATGGCTACGGAACTGCGTAGTCTCGGGGGGAGCAGGTTCTATCGAGAGGATTGGTCGCCACTTCATCCTCCCCGCCGTTAAACTGGTATTTGGAGTTAGACTGGCCCTCCTTCCTGCTATGGTGTGCAGCATACACCATGGTCTTCGTATATTTTCGTCCAAGGTTATTGCGCGCAATAAGGCGCTGGATTTTGAGCGCATAGAGCTGCCTTTCCACTATTTGATGGGGTGGTTGGCGATGCACTACAAGTCTTTGATGGGACCTGAAATAGCGGAAGATGCTACAGATGAAGACGCTTTCCTTTTCAAATGCCATCGCCGGTCTTGGGAATACAATACTATGCCAGCTTGTCGGAGGGCGTTGGCGAGGGTGGATGGGTGTGACTTTTTTGTGTCTGTTCCTCCTTTTTCTGATGTGGAAGTGAGGAGTGTATACCTTGATGGTACCGGACCTTCTCACTTTTTGTCTCCGAATATGCTCACCTGATTGCGCAACATCCGCCCCGCGTATTTGGTTTATCGCAACCGTAATAACGTATACCTGGAGCCCTACTTACCTAGTAGGTTTTCCCGCCAATTTGGCTATAGCCAATTATTTCTTGATTGTCCCAACCCTTGCTTGGGCTTTGAAGGTAGCGTCCTTGATAGTGTCAGGGCGTGGAATTATTATGACGCTTATCATACTCGGGCCAGCTTCTCGGTCCCCGATGCTAAGGCGCCGAGGGAAATTTTGTACGTGGCTGCCTTGTATCATGTTATGGCGAACAAGCCTCCTGTTAATTTCGATCCGAGTACCAGCTTCATCGTGGGTACCGGTTTAGAGGAGAAGCCTAAGGGGGCCAAGGCTAGAAAGCAACTAGCACTCTAGACTTCCCTTCCTGAATCAGAGCCCTCCGAGTCGGCTGAGGAGGATGATGACCAAGATAGCGGAGACTCCCATTCTGGTGGGGGTGAAGAAGTACCGGATCAACCGCTTGCCACACCCGATAAACCGGCGGAGGATCCGTTACTTGCTACACAAGAAGAAGTAGTGAGGGAAGAACAGCCTCCCGCTGTGTCTGGTCCCTCACGTAAATGATTCAGACGTGAGTCTTCTGACAGCAGATCGAGCTTTTCCGTGAAGAGAGCTGCCGTTAGATCTCGTGAATTACCTGTTACCGAGAAGGGTGAAGATGCAGACGACGTTCCGGAGGTAAGACCCAGTCAGAGTCATCTCTTTGTTGTGGTTTTTTTTTTTTTTTCTTGGAGATATGACTTGATCATTTTTTCTTTGTAGGCGTCTGACGAACCAGGCTCTCTTGAACCGTCTACTACCCCTGGCGTTGACCCAGCCCTTGCTGCTTTGATTAGCGACATGTGTGCCGCGGTCCTTTCTGCGGGATCTCTCTCAATGGCGGCTGGAAGCTCCCAGGTTGCTGAGGCCTCGGCCCGGGGTGATAAGGGTCTCCTCGGGCCTGTCTCCGAGATCGCTGAACTTCAGCAGGGCGATGCCGATCTCGTTGCATCCTTTCCCGAGGGTGCCGGGGCGGAGGAGCCTATTATACCTGACTCGGAGACTGTCGGTGATGAGGCTACGGTGGCTGTAGGCAACCTTCAGCCTCCACACTCCTCGACTGGTAAGATAAGCCAAATATTGACTAGTGAGGGGGCTTATTTACTCTATCAACATATCCTCCGGGTCAAATCGATTCATGGTTGCCTTGGCCCTACAAGTCCTGACCCTTTACTTCCTACTGCGGATATTCTTGGGGAAGGCTCGGCCTGCCGTGATCTGGAAGAACGGAGCGTTTCCTCTCCTTTGCCGTCTCATGTCGAGGGGCTTCCTGCCAGCCTCGGACAGATGGGAATGGAGCTGACGATGGTCTCCACCTCATCCTCTACTGATCATACGGCTCCGGAGATTGACCTCTCGGCCCAACCGAGCATTCAAGTTCTGCGGGCCGCTGAAGAGGAGTTGGCCGCTGTTCAAGCGTCCTTCCGTACGGAGTTCGTTTCTCTTGTGGCAGGGGCGGCAGATTCTGTTGCATCTTCTTCCGCGTTGCCGGCTACACTCCCGTTGACACCGGCTTCCTCGGAGGCTCTGGACGAGGTGACGAAGGATGTGGTCGACAGCTTCTATCGCCATTTAAAGAGGGGCGTAGATGCTGTTGTGGAACGGGGGACCCCTTTTACTCTGTCTCTGCGGTGCGCTCTTGATCAGATTGCAACTTTGAAGTCTCTTCCTGGTGGGGTGGGGTTGGCTGCACTCCTGGAGCCTAAATTGGCAGAGGCTGATCAGCTGGTGACCCAATTACTGACGATACGGCAGGCAGGCTTGCCTGCTGCGATTGAGCGGGAACGGGGCTTCCTCATTGTTGCTCGGGATAGGATCAAGCTCGCTCGAGATACTGCCGGGCTAGTTGTACAGGGAGACCTTAACAAGTTCTCCGCACGTATGACAGGCTGAGTCGTTGGAGTCAGGCTTGTCGTGCCCGGAAAGAGTCTGCTTCTCGCGGAATTGCTGACACGAAGGAGCGGATTCTCGCACTCCAGAAGAAGTTTGCGTTCTTAGAGTCAGAGCTAAAGGCTACTCAGACGGAACATGAGTCGATCGTTCGGGAGGCCGAGAAGGTTTCCCGATCTTCTGTTAACTTGGAGCGGGCCTTTAAGAGATTCGAGGATAACTGGCAAGCCCATGCTCAACTGGAGGACGAGGCGGCGCTGACCCAAGAGGCGGAGCGTCGAGCTACCCAGAGGTTTGAGCGGTCGGTTGCCTTGCTGACGGACCGTCTCAGGGCGTTATGTGCCCCGGAGCAGTGATCAGCTTTCTGTTTTCTTTTGCTTCTTTTTTTTCTTTTCTTTTTGTAAGGGATGTGATCCTAAATGATGTAGCACTTTGACTTTTGAATAAATGAGCATGTTTCAACTCATCTTCTCTTTCTTGTACTTGTGGCGTTTATGGAATTGGACTTGCTGGGGGATTATTTGTGGACCTGTTACCCTAGGCGTACCTTGGTTTTAGGTACGGGTAACAAGTTTGGTCAGGATGTCCGGAACAGCCATGGCAAAGTGGTCATGGGTGCTCTCGGTATTGGGAAAAAGAATGCCGTAGAGCAGCTGGGCTCCCGGGGCATGGTGAGATGGTGGATTTATGCTAAGAAGCTTAGCAAGGAATATTTGTGGACCCGTTATCCTTGGCGTACCCAGGTTCAGGATACGGATAATAGGGTGAAAGGAAAACTAACATATTTGCTTAGAGGTTATGAGGACATGGCAAGCATGAGGGTTTTACCGTGGAATCTTCCTGCTCAGAGGTAATGAAGACATGGCAGGGGAGACTTCACGGAAGATATTCGTGGTCAACAACGGACATTTATGGTCAACAGAGGACGTTTGTGGTCAACAGAGGACATTTGCGGTCAACAAAGGACATTTGTGGTCAACAGAGGACATTTGTGGACCTATTATCCTTGTCGTACTCCGGTTGTGGGTACAGATAATAGGTTGAAAGAGAACCGACATACTTGCTCAGAGGTAATGTGGACATGGCAAGCATGAAGGTTTCTTCGACGGAGCCTTCCCACTCAGAGGTAATGAGGACATGGCAGGTGTGGGCTCAATGAAGAGGGGGTACATAGAACGACTCAGAGGTAGGAGAACGTGGAAGTTCTATGCGAGGGGGCGGTTTGTTTTTGGTGGAGGTGGAGACGACTCAAAGGTAATGGCCATTTCGGAAATTTGTGGATCGATCACCCTTTTTGTGCACTAGGAGTGCGGGTAGTGGATCATGAGGAAGGATCTCTTCCAGACAGAAAGTTCAGAGGTATAATCATATGTGACTTACTATCTGAAAGAGTGACCGGAATGTGAGTTCAGAGGCACCAGCGGGTACATGACTCGGTAATTTAGAATATTGAGAAAGTGTGAGTTTAGCGGCACCAGCGGGTACATGACTCGATAATCTGAAGGGAACGTAGAGGTGAGTTTAGCGGCACTAGCCGGTACATGACTCGATAATCTAAAATATTGTGGATGTGAGTTCAGCGGCACCAGCGGGTACATGACTCGATGATCTGGAGAGAATGTCGTTTAGACATAATATTTCTTCAGGAACTTGCCGTTCACGGGCAACATGAGCAAGTCTCCGTTTTGTTTTACGAGGCGGTAAGCATCGTTGGAGAATACTGTCTCAATGATGAATGGGCCTTCCCACTTTGGCTAGAATTTGCCGGCGGACTTGTGAGTCATGACCATCGGCCTCCGTACTGCCAGAACGTGATCTCCCACCTGGAATGTTCTGATTTTGACCTTCTTGTTGAAGGCTCCGGAGATGCGTGCTTGGTATAGCTCAATTCGTTGCTGAGCCAAGAGGCACTTTTCGTCTAGTGCCTCCAATTCCTGTAGCCGGTGATGGTGGTTTTCGTCTGTCGTCAATTGATGTGTGAGGGCGACGCGTAGTGAGGGGATCTGAGTCTCCAATGGGAGGACTGCTTCACTCCCGTACACCAGAGAGAATGGTGTATTCCCGGTGGCTGTCCGAACTGTGGTGCGATAAGCCCATAAGCATTCACCGAGCTTCTCGTTCCAGTCGTATTTGTTGGAGGAGACAAACTTCTTGAGGAGTTTGATGATTGTTTTGTTGAATGCCTCTGCCAACCCGTTCGCTGCCGGGTTGTACGGTGTCGAAGCGACATTCTGAATACGGTGCTTATCGCAAAACCGATAGAATGCGTGGCTTGCAAACTGCAGACCATTATCATGGATGATCCTTCGGGGCAGTCCGAAGCGGTAGATGACGTGATGCTTAAGGAAGCTGATCACGTTTGAAGTCTTGACTTCTACGAGTGGGACAGCTTCCGCCCATTTGGAGAAGTAATCAGTGATCGCAAGTATGAAGCGATGTCCTTGGAAGAAAGGTGGGGTGATTGGACCAATGATATCCATTCCCCATGCTTCGAATGGCCAGGACGCCACTGTCGGATGTAGAAACTGAAGAACAGATGGCAACTCTAGAGGGGGGTGAATAGAGTTTATAGAGATAATATCCAATTAATAATTCAACTCTATCACAATCAAAACTAATCAGAGTAAATACGGAATTTAAAGTAAGAAGAAAGAGAGCATACGCAAACACAATCGATTTTAACCTGGTTTTCCTCGTGGAGGACTAGTCCAGGCCTGAGAACTCTAGCTCAGGATTAAATCCACTATTTGTGAAATAGTAGTTTACAACCCGTGCCTTTTCTTCAGAAGAGCACGTCAACTTCTTACAGAGGATCGCAGTGGCGATTTGCTTGGAATTTTCCAAGCGACTTCTTCAACTCTTGCACAAGACACCTAACTGAGAGATGCTGAGCACTCGAGACTTAGGAAGCTTGTGGCTAGTAGATGGAAAGGATATGGCTTATCTGAGCTTTAAGAGAGAAGAGAAGAGAAGATTAGATGATTTGAAATGAGAGAATTCATGGCCTTTTATAGGGTTTTTGTAGGCAAAATTCGGCCAAAATTCGGGTAGAAAATTTTAAATATTTGGCCGTTGGACAACTTGCAACTAGCTAACCCTAAAATTAAGGTTGCTGATTTTTAGGGGACAGAGTTCGGCCCGAACTCTGTGTGGAGGCAGAGTTCGGCCCGAACTCTGTCTCCAGAGCACAGAGCTGGTCTAAGTGGCCAGTGGGTATTTTTTTGGATGGTGGAGTTTGAGGATTATTGGGTAGGCTTTAAGTCAAGTCTCAAGAGCTCAGTATGACACAGTTTACATCAGTCTAGACTCAATAAAAGTGTAAAATACAGACTCATATAAAACTAAAAAATAGAGACTGAGCTGTTGTCTGACTTGAGCTTGATATAGGCGTCGTGTGTCGTATTGAATTATTTCAAGTATTATTTAGTCAAAGTTATCAATATTTGGTTGACTGTGACTTTGTGTCAACAATCTCCCCCATATTGATAGTTGACAAAATAATAGATGTATATTCAATATTTATACCTGGACACAGTTGATGACAAAATCATAGCTCCTCCATAATCAGTACCGAGCTAGAAACAATAGCTCCCCCATAATCGGTGATCGGTGCCGAGCTAGAAACAATAGCTCCCCCGTAAATAATGCGTTGAACCTGTTGGCCTGATAAATAATATCTCCCAAAAGCACGAAAAAGCACATATATACCAAAAAGAATATATGATAGGAATATACAAATTTCTTCCCCTTTTGGTATTAGCAATATAAACTGCATATGAATAAACTACATATAAACTGTAAGATAAGTAATAATGATGCAACAACACCAAACAGAGAAGAAACTGTATATGAATGATCAAAACAAGCAACTAACATAGAATAATAAACTACCATAAGCATAAAAGTGTCATCACACATAACCAGAGTCATTAAACCACCAGAGTTTTAGTTCAACCCAAGTACATAAATCCAAATAAAACTAAATAACTAGAAATCAGAAATCATAAACTAGGATCATCATCAGCAGCAGCAGATAGTAACCATCTCCACCACGGAGCACGAGAAGGCCCAGCGGAGTCGGAAGGATCAGAGAAGGAACGGCGGGGGTCCACAATAGCAGCACCCGGATCCAGGTAACGCATGACCCAAGGATCGTCAATGCGATATCCCTCGCGACCAGGATCCCGTTCCATGGGAATGGGCATAGAAGAATGACGGGACGTAGAATACCGAATATCGTGCAGCGAGTTGCTGAGGGTACTCATCTGCAGGGTAGTACGGTAGTCCATCTGAGTCCAGCGATCGTCCTCCAAGGCGAAACGGTCTCGGAGCATGGTCTGGATGGAGTCAAAAGTAGCAGGAGAAGGTGGCGCATCCTGTCCAAGTGGAGGGGCGTCGGGCTCCTCATCATCAGAATGCTCAGAAGTGGCAGGAGAGGCTACGACTGCCTGATGACATCGTGCCTTAGATAAGAAGGCAGGAGTAGACAAGAAAGGACAATCATGAAGAGGTACATGGAACACACGAAAGACCACAGGAAGATATAAGGCATAAACCAAGGCTCGTGGTTTCTTCCTATAGTTAATCATCCAGTCCATCATGGTACGTGGAAGATTGAAAAGAACACAAAAGTGGAGATGATACAAAGCTGAGATTTCAAGATATGTAATTTCATCGGTAGACCCTGCTTTGGGTAGAATGGTATTGAAACAATCCGATGGAGTTCATAGAAATAAGGATTTAGATATTTAGCCATAAGCTTGCGAGGACGTGTGTTCGGAGTACACAAGTCGTCCTTGAAGCTTTCAAGGGAAATCCCGTCTGGAAAATTGAACGACCGAGCTTCAACAAGCTTTTTTCCAAGAATTGGGCTCTTGAAGATCAAGATATTCGGCTAAGTCAAAATCATCAAATGAGATATCGATACCCGCAACACGTGAGTAGATGTGAGTATCATCATGAGGCAAGTTGCAGTAAAACATTTATATTGCACTACGATATATGACCGAATTAGAAGTAACAAGTTCGTCAAGACATAGGTCATGAAAGAGTGTATCATAATGAGAGAAAATAGTGAAGTTAATGGGGTGTCCCACAAACACCGGACGTGTCCGAAAATCACTAAACCATGCATTGGATGCGTCTAGTGATATAAAAAGTCGGTCGTAGTAGGTATTTGGATCATGTGGACGTGAAGGGTTGAACAATGGATGAGGTGGTAGATGTTGTTCAACGCGTTGCTCAATGGGAGGAGGAGGATTCGAAGAGGACGCTCCCTCGGTCCGAATTCTCTTCCCACGGTTGAACAAACGAGAAGCCATAGCACAAAAAGAGACAATTAGATAGGGAAGGAGAGTGGGTTATACCTCAATTAAATAATAAACAGTGAAAGAGAATGAGAAAATAGCCCTTCTCCTTGATTTTGGTGAATAATGGAGCACTATGGAGAGAAAACTAGGGTTAGGGTTTGAGACAATAGTGGTGGAGAAGTAGAAGAGGTGGTAAGAATGAAGAAGAGAGAGGAAAACCCGAATATAAGGGAAGGGTTTTCTTTGGTCGGAGTAAATCTGGACCGTAGGATCTCATTTGATCAAACGGCTGGAGCTGTCCCCGATACTGGAACAGGGGGACCGAACTCGGCCCGAACTCTGGTAGAGGCAGAGTTCGGCCCGAGTTCTGAGTCCATGTCCCAGAACTTAAGTCAGGCTAAAAAGAGAAAAAAATGGTTAAGTAAGGAAATCAAGTAAAATATGAGGACAGATGCTAGAAAGATTTAATCAAATAGATAGAGAAGTAGAAGAATAGCAGAATAAATTTAAAAAATAGCATGTCAGCAGTAATAAATCACAACGTACCATATAATAAACAAGGAAATATATTATAATTTACTAGTTTGAAATTTCCATGGGTTAGCTGCAGGGGCCGGATCCCAGCTAGCGGTAGTCCTGAGGACAAGTGCACCGTGTCGCTTAGGCTTTTACGCCTTGTTGTCAGAAGGGCCCTTTCGGCTTGTACCCATAGCAAGTTCATCGTAAGAGAATCATAATATAATCGATATTTACGCAGGTGAGTTTTAATTTATGACAGCTTCATCTAAAATTCTAAGTTCACGATAAAGGAAATTGAAGCGCTCTTCGGATAATGGCTTAGTAAAGAAGTCTGCTAGCTGATGATCGATGTCAATAAACTCTAAGTTAATAGTGCCATTTTGCTGATGATCACGCAAAAAGTGGTGTCGTATCTCAATGTGCTTCGTGCGTGAGTGACAAATGGGGTTCTTAGTAAGATTTATTGCACTAGTGTTGTCACAAAAGATAGGAATATGCATGAAAGATAAATTATAGTCTTCAAGGGTTTGCTTCATCCACAGAATTTGTGCACAACAATGCCCAGCTGCTATGTATTCAGCTTCTGTTGTGGATAGTGCAACAGAATTCTGCTTTTTGCTAAACTAAGAGACTAAAGCCTTTCCTAATAAATGGCACGTACCGCTCGTACTTTTATGGTCGACCTTGCATCCAGCAAAGTCAGCATCAGAATAACCAATGAGGTCAAATGATGTTGACTTGGGATACCATAGGCCCACTGTAACCGTACCCTTAAGGTATCTGAAGATACGCTTAACTGCGGTCATGTACGATTCCTTAGGATTTGCTTGATATCTAGCACACAGGCAAACGCTAAACATTATATCAGGGCGATAGCAGTAAGATAGAGTAGACTGCTTATCATACCTCGATACTTACATTGATCTACGGGTTTGTCGCTTTCATCTGGTTCAAGTTTGGTTGAAGTAGCCATAGGAGTGCTGATTGATTTGACATTATCAAGTTCGAATTTCTTCAGCATGTCCTTTGTATACTTCGACTGACAGATGAAGATTCCATTTGTCATTTGTTTGACTTGCAGCCCAAGAAAGTAGTTGAGCTTCCCCATCATGCTCATCTCAAACTCGGTCTGCATACACTTGGTAAAATCTTGACAGAGAGTCTCATCAGTAGAACCAAAAATAATATCATCTACATATATCTGTACTAAAAGAATAGTGTTCTTCAAAGACTTTATGAAAAGTGTAGTGTCAATTTTCCCTTTTGAAAAACCTTTCTCAAGCAAGAAGTTGCTAAGCCGTTCATACCAAGCTCTAGGGGCTTGTTTGAGGCCGTACAGTGCTTTCTTTAGCTTGAACACGTGGTCGGGAAACTTGTGATTTTCAAAACCAGGAGGTTGTTTTACATAGACTTCCTCCTTAATAAAACCATTCAAGAAAGCACTTTTAACATCCAATTGAAATAATTTGAAATTTTGAAAATTTGCAAATGCGCAAAGCATCCGAATGGATTCTAATCTAGCAACAGGAGCATACGTCTCATCGTAGTCAATACCTTTCTCTTGGTTGTATCCTTGGGTACTAGACGAGCTTTGTTGCGTGTAACTGAACCATCTTTATTTACTTTGTTTCTAAAAACTCACTTAGTACCAATAATCGAGTGATTAGCCGGTCTAGGAACGAGTTCCCGTACTTGGCTTCTTTCGAATTGGTTGAGTTCTTCTTGCATAGCAGAAATCCAAAATTCATCATTGAAAGCTTCAGAAATGTTTTTAGGCTCAATTTGTAAAATAAAGGCAGTGCTAGCAATGGAGTCTCTTAATGATGATCTAGTAGTTACTCCTCGTGAAACCTCACCGATTACTAAATTTTCTGGATGTGATGGCTTGAAAGAGAATTTCTTCGGCAAGCTTTCCAGAGAATTGGTTTCGGTTGTGGTGTTCATTGGAGTAGACGTTGATGGCTCAACATCATCATCAAGAGTAGCTGCTACACTATTATCTTCATCAAAAGTCATATTTGTAGACTCTTCCATAATTAAAGAGTGTTTGTTAAAAACTCTATATCCCTTACTCTTGGCGGCATAGCCAAGGAAAATACCATCGTCAGCTTTGGCATCAAATTTGCCTAAGTTGTCTTTGGTGTTAAGGATAAACCATCTACAGCCAAAAACTTTAAAATAAGAAATATTTGGGGTTCTCCCAAACCAAAGCTCATAGGGTGTCTTTTTTGTAATAGGACAAATAAGTACCCTATTTAAAATGTGGCATGCTGTACTGACAGCTTCAGCCCAAAAGTATTTCGGAAGTGAAAATTTGTTCAACATGACTCTAGCCATATCGCCAAGAGTCCTATTCTTCCGCTCCACAACACCATTTTGTTGGGGAGTTCTAGGACAGGAAAACTCATGATCAAAACCATTGGAATCACAAAACTTTTCAAAATCAGAATTTTCGAATTCGCCTCCATGATCACTTCGGATTCGAGTGATCATGTAGCCTTTTTTGTTTTGAACTTTCTTGACAAAAATCTTAAAAACTGAAATAGCATCACTTTTATAAGTAAGAAAAAAACCCAAGTAAATCTAAAAAAATCATCAACGATAACAAATGCATAGAGTTTTCCACCAAGACTGGCTACTCTACTAGGACCAAATAAATCCATATGGAGTAGTTGCAGGGGTCTAGTAGTACTTACAGAGTTTATTGAATGGAAAGATGATTTGGTTGCCTTATTTAACTCATATTCAGCACATACGGTGTCCTTTTTGAATGTGATGTCGGGAAAGCCTCTAACTAGCTTCTTGGTTGATAGCCTGGATATAGTATCCATGTTGGCATGACCAAGTCGCTGGTTCCATAGTAACCGTTCATCTTTGTGAGCATATAGACATCTTCCTGCATGGTTAGAATCTAGAGACAAATAGAAAATATAAATATTGTCCTCTCTTACCCCTTCAAAAGCAATGTCTCCTGTTGACCTATCATAAATAAGGCATTTGTTTTGTCCAAAGTTAATGTCATAACCATGGTCAGCAAGATGACTGATGCTGAGCAAGTTATGCTTTAACTCGGTCACTAGGCAGACATCCTTTATTACAGGAGAGGGAGGATACCCAATAATACCATTACCTATGATATAACCTTTTAGGTTATTTCCGAAGGATACATATCCTTCTCTCTTCATCGATAGTGATGCGAAAAGATGTGCGTCTCCTGTCATATGCCGCGAGCATCCACTATCGAGAATCCACTTACTCTTAGTTGAGGAGGGAAGGTCCACCTACATCAGGAGTAGATGTGACCTTTGGTACCCAAATTCTTGAGGGTCCTGAAGAGTCAGCTTTTGGAAACCATGCATATATCTTTTTATCAACTAATCTTCTGATTCTACATTGTGGTAATATGTGTCCATGTAGACCACAATAAGTGCATGTAGCATTTCTATTCACATTTGGAGCATGCTGATGATGTCTATAAGAATATTGATGATATGTAGATTGATATGGCATGGCATGCTGATGTTGTCTATATGGCATGGTGTGATGAGGTTGTCTATATGGCATGACATGATAAGGTTGTCTATATGGCATAGCATGATGAGATTGTCTATATGTGGAGTGATGTTGATTGTGTCTTTGTGCAATATGATGATGACTGTGTGTAGCATGATGTTTATGTGACATATGATGATTATTTCTACGTGCATGAGGTTTGTGAAAGTGTGTGTATATGTAAGCATGGTTGTGAGCAGCATGAGTATGACGTGGTTTACTAGTATGAGTAGTGCTATGCTTTGTGTGTGTCTCATGTGATTGGGTTTGAGGTTGAGCAACCTGTTTTCCCAATTTAGTCTCTAGTTTCTTAGAGACAGCTTGCAATTCAGTGATCTTAGCATTTAAACCATGCAACTTAGTAATAGTGATATTGTGTCTATTTTTTTCATCTGCAAGCTCCGTGTTGAGTGTTGCAATCTCTTTTGTTTGTAGCTCAATACGTGCCTCGGCATCATGTAAGCTTATTTTAAGGTTAGATACCTCATCAGTGACATCCGTGGGTGCAGTGTTTCTAATATTATCAAGTAAAGGAGAAAGTCTTTGTATTTCAACTTTATGACTTTTGATTTTGTCCTTGGCTTGTTTGTATTTACCAATGACCTTTTTATGGTCACTGAGTAAATCAGTGAAAGCATTGCCAAGTTCATCAAAAGTGAAGTCGTCAAGAGTGTCGTTAGATACCTTGTCGGATGTTGCCATTAGGCAAACATTAGCCGTATCTTGAGGAGAGTTCTTTTCTTCCTCGGAGTCACTGGCATCGCTTTCATGCCAGATGCTAGTGTTGGCATATCTCTTTGAAGTGGTCTTCTTGTATGGCTTCTCATAGCGGTTGCTTTTCTTTGAGAATGGACAGTCTTTTCGGACATGTCCCGTCTTCTTGCAACCATAGCAAGTAGGCTCTTCTTCTTCATCTTCTTGTGGTTCCTTCTTTCTTCGGTTGAAGCGAAGGAATTTCTTGAAGTTGCGAACCATGAGGGCTTGATCATCATCTTCTGAGTTGTCGTCATCCGTCTCTTTGGGTTCAGCCCTCCGTCGGTGAGCTTTGAGTGCGATCTCCTTAGCCTTAGGAGCAGGCTCTTCGAAGTCCTTGAGGTCAAGCTCATGAGTCATTAGCTTTCCCATCAAGGTCTCCATAGACATGGTTGTGAGATCGTTTCCCTCTATGATGGCTGTCACCTTAGGGTTCCAAATTTTTGGTAGCCCCCTAAGTAACTTGCGAATCTTCTCATGATTTGAATATTGCTTTCCAAGTGAAGACAAAGGGTTGATAATGTCGAGGAATCTTGTGAACATCTGCGTGATCGTCTCGTTTGGCTTCATCTTGAAGGTCTCGTATTCTTGAGTGAGACGACTTATTTTTGATTCCTTGACTTGGGTGGTTCCTTCATGCGTCACTTCTAGAAGCTTTCATACTTCGTGGGATATGGTGCATGTGGATACCCTGTTGAACTCATTCCTGTCTATAGCACAGAATAAAGCATTAATAGCTCTCGCGTCTAGATTTTCCTGTTTCTTCTCCTCGTCAGAATATTTGTCATATGATTTCTCAATGAGATCACCGTTGACAACTATCCTGGCGGGCTTTTTGTAACCGTCAGTGACGATAGTCCACAGGTCAAAGTCTAGAGACTTGAGATAAAAACTCATTCTTGTTTTCCAATACGTGTAGTTAGTTCCATCAAATAGGGGAGGCCTATGAGTGGACTGTCCTTCACCGTGATTGGAAATCAAGGATTGTATGGTTGCCATGGATCAGCTCTAGAATGTAAATCCTTGTAAAGAGAACCTGGCTCTGATACCAATTGAAGAACAGATGGCAACTCTAGAGGGGGGTGAATAGAGTTTATAGAGATAATATCCAATTAATAATTCAACTCTATCACAATCAAAACTAATCAGAGTAAATACATAATTTAAAGTAAGAAGAAAGAGAGCATACGCAAACACAACCGATTTTAATCTGGTTTCCCTCGTGGAGGACTAGTCCAGGCCTGAGAACTCTAGCTCAGGATTAAATCCACTATTTATGAAATAGTAGTTTACAACCCGTGCCTTTTCTTCAGAAGAGCACATCAACTTCTTACAGAGGATCGCAGTGGCGATTTGCTTGGAATTTTCCAAGCGACTTCTTCAACTCTTGCACAAGACTCCTAACTGAGAGATGCTGAGCACTCGAGACTTAGGAAGCTTGTGGCTAGTAGATGGGAAGGATATAGCTTATCTGAGCTTTAAGAGAGAAGAGAAGAGAAGATTGGATGATTTGAAATGAGAGAATTCATGGCCTACTTATAGGGTTTTTGTAGGCAAAATTCGGCCAGAATTCGGGTAGGAAATTTCAAATATTTGGCCGTTGGACAACTTGCAACCAGCTAACCCTAAAATTAAGGTTGCTGATTTTTAGGGGACAGAGTTCGGCCCGAACTCTGTGTGGAGGCAGAGTTCGGCCCGAACTCTGTGTGGAGGCAGAGTTCGGCCCGAACTCTGTCTCCAGAGCACAGAGCTGGTCTAAGTGGCCAGTGGGTATTTTTTTGGATGGTGGAGTTTGAGGATTATTGGGTAGGCTTTAAGTCAAGTCTCAAGAGCTCAGCATGACACAGTTTACATCAGTCTAGACTCAATAAAAGTATAAAATACAGACTCATATACAACTGAAAAATAGAGACTGAGCTGTTGTCTGACTTGAGCTTGATGTAGGCGTCGTGTGTCGTAATGAATTATTACAAGTATTATTTAGTCAAAGTTATCAATATTTGGTTAACTGTGACTTTGTGTCAACAGAAACTCGGATGGTTGGTGAATGAAGTCTGCGTGGACTTGGCAGGCTTTGCATTTTCTAGCATAGCCTATCGCATCTGCCACCATTGTGGGCCAATAGTAGCCCATTCGGCGAAGGCGGTCTTACAGTTTTTGGCCGGGCTGGTGGGCCCCGCAGACACCGTCATGAGCTTCTCATACGGTTTCTTTGGCTTCTGTATTTGACAGACACCGAAGCAGTAATCCGTCGTAGGAGCGACGATACAACATTTTCGTCTCTGTATAGTAGAAGAATCTGAGAGAATGCCGTCTGATGGAAGTGGCTTCCTTTGGGTTCTCGGGCAGGATGTCGTAGACGACGAAGTCGATGAATGGTTGTCTCCAATCTGGGGCATCATCGATTGTCTGGGCGGAATAACTTGCCACGAATTGCACATTGTTCTTGGGATAGACCAGTTCGTGGCCTATCACATCCACTGATTGGCGATCATAGTTCGAAACTGCTAGGGAAGCGACAAGACCAGCTAGGGCATCGACTTCGATATTTCGGAGTCTGGGGACGTGCTTGATGAAGAACCCCTTGAACGACGAGATGATGTCAATCGCTATTTGGTGATAGGGGACCATGTCTTCGTGACGAACCTCGTACGAGCCCCGGATCTGATTGACGATTAGTTGGAAATAGCCGTATGCTTCAAGGTATTCTACCCCCAGCTCTCTTGCGAGTTGGAGACCAATGACCAGAGCGTTGTACTCGGCCACATTGTTAGAGCAGGGCTCTGTGAGGGAATAAGCGCGGTTAATCACCAATTCGGAAGGGGAGATCAATACTACCCCGACTCCGACGACTATATTGCCTTTAGGTCCGATCCTCGAAGCACCGTCGAAGAACATTCGCCATATATTCTCGTGAGAGGTTGCATGCGAGTTGGCGACCTCATCTGGGATCTCTTCATCTATCCTGGAGGACTTCGAGCCTGGGTGGGCTGCTAAGAAGTCTGCCAGGGCTTGACCTTTGACTGCCTTTTGAGGGACAAAGATCATATGATAAGGGGACAGCAATATTGCCCATGTAGCAAGGCGAGAACTGAGTGCCCCTGGTTTAGTCATGAGGACACTGAGAGGGTTGACTCGTGAGATCACATGTATCGTTTGTTCGGTGACATAGAGCCGCATTTTCTGTATGGCGAACACCAGGGCGAGGCACTCCTTCTCCACAGCGGTGTATCGGTGCTCTGGCCCAATCATCATTCGGCTGAGGTAATATATGGCCTGTTCATGGCCTGCGTCGTTGTTCTGTGCTAGCAGAGCCCCGAGAGAGTGTTCCATTGCTCGTACATAGAGCAGAAATGGTTTTCCCAGAATCGGAGCCACCAAAACTGGAGGATTTGACAAATATTCTTTGATGCTGTCGAAAGCACGTTGACATTCCTCGTCCCATATGAATGAGACTCCTTTCTTCATGAGGTGCGTGAACGGTCGGCATCGCCCGGAGAGGTTAGAAATGAACCTCCTGATGTAAGCTAGCCTCCCTTGGAGGCCTCTGAGTTCGCGGAGATTTCTCGGGGGACCCATCTCCATGATTGCTTTTGTCTTCTCAGGGTCTACATGGATACCCTTTGCAGTGATGATGAAGCCCAAGAACTTTCCGTTGGATACGCCCAGAAAGGACTTCGTAGGGTTCATTTTCAAATTGTGCGCTCGCATTAGGTCGAATACCGTCCTTAGATCCTGCAGATGGTCTTTCTTGCAGTGACTCTTAACGGCTATATCGTCAATATAGCACTCCACTGTCTTGTGCAGGTGGTCTCTGAAGATGATGCTCATGGCTCTTTGATAGGTGGTGCCAGCATTCTTCAAACCGAAAGGCATGACTGTGTAGCAGTATGTGCCAATTGGCGTTCGGAATGATGTATGCTTTTCGTCATCAGGAGACATTTTGATTTGGTTGTATCCCGAGAAGCCATCCATGAATGACATACGTTCGAAGCCGCAGGTATTGTCGATCATAATGTCTGTGATAGGAAGGGAGAATTCATCTTTGGGGCATGCCTCGTTCAGATTGCGGAAGTCGATACAGATTCGAATCTTCCTATTCTTCTTGAGGACGGGTACTATATTGGTGACCCAATCAGGATGTTGCTCCTCACGAATAAAGCCGTTGGCTATCAGTTTATTGACTTCGGCTTCGATCGCGTCCATGATGCCTGGGCGGAAGCGTCGCTGTTGTTGCTTGACTGGCTTTGCATCTGGCCGAATGTTGAGTTTGTGAAGAGCAATATCGGGATTTAACCCTGGCATGTCTTCATAGCTCCAGGCGAATACATCAATGTATTCTCTGACAAGTTCTAGCAGCGACTCCCGTTCTTCGTCTGTTAGGCTTTTACTGACGAAAATTGGTTTTGGAGAAGATTCGCTGCCCAGATCCACTTGTATGACCTCATCTTCAGTAGGAGGTTCTCTCTGTTCGAACCGCTTTTCCCATTGTGCGTCCAATTGCTGGGCCCACGGCTCTAGCTCGAGGATTTCAGGGATGTCTTCGTCTTCTTCGTAGGTGTCGGCGAATGCCATATTGATTGTCATGACTTGTCTGAACACATCTCCGATGCTGGTATCCAAGTCCGAAGTTGGTGACCTGGTAGAATGTGACTGCCAGTCGCATTCTTCATCTGAACTCTCAGGGGTTGTAGTATGCGTTACATACCCCAACCTGCATCGAGTTTTGCTATAGTAGTCTCGTGGTTTGCCCGCCGGGACCGGCGGCTTCAAAGGTAATCGTCGCCCAGTGCCATAGTTCAAACCTGGCGTCGTCTCCAGATCATACCCCTATTTCTGTATGAGATATTTGGATTGAGGGATATAGAGATACAGAGGCAGTCTTCCGGTGTCTGACCGGAGGTCGGCTTCCTCTATGGTGAGGGGATGCGGGTTATTCGTCTGGCCGAAGATGATCGGATGATCCCCTCCCTCGATTATTCGGTAAGCGTCTTCTACTGGAGTAAGCTGGATCGCGGTGTACACATTTGTCACTTGTGTGTGCAGGTGAGTGCCTATACCGTGTTCCATAGCATACATTGTACATAGCTTATTGAGCTCAGTGTAGTTCAAAGATAACCCTTTATTGATGAAGTAAGGTATCTTTTCTAGGGGATTACATCATCAGCGGAGGGGATATTAGTGTAGGCAGCCACATACTTGGCTAGCTCCGGTTCCTCTTCGGCTACCCCCTGTATAAATAAAGACTGAGAAGACGACCTGTGAAGCTTGATTGTCAGTGGTTCAGTTGATGGAGCAGAGCGCGGAGTCGTTGGCAGACTAGCGACCCCCTGTTTGGCATTTGATATGGAGCAGGGAGTGGCCGGTTCGCTAGAAGTGTCGGACCTTGCATCGGGGTGACGACCCTTCTTGGGATGGCGTATAGTCAGTGGTTTGTCGGAGGGATTGAGCTTCTCCATTTGGGGCTGACCGACTCTCGGCAGTCTGATTGTTAGTGGCCCCGTTGTGGATCTCGGTACTTGACCAGACCTTGGTAGCCGGATTATCATCTGTTTCTCCTGCGCCGAGAGGCTGATCACGTCCTTCCGCAAAGTGGCGATAAGGGGTACGGACCTTTCCGGTTTGCGAGCTTGGAGGTGGATCGTCAGAGGTCCTTCTGATCCCATGGCCGTTTCGGTACCAGCTTGTTCATTTCCTTCATCAAGGTGCCTCTTCGACTTTTTGTATAGGCAGAAGTCCGAGTAGTAGGATTCGACCCCTTTAAAGGGATCGATGTCAGCAAATTCCATCTTCACGAAGCCATATTTGTCGACATATTTGAAGCATTGGTGCAGCGTGGAAGGTACGATCATATAATCGTATATCCACGGGCGCCCTAGGAGGATGTTGTAAGAAGTGTCTGTATCGATGACGTAGCAGGTGACTTTGGATTGGAGGTCGCCAATTTGATACTTCAGACGAATCTTCCCAATAGGGTAGCTCATGCCCGAATTGAAACCGCTGATGGCGGTGCTTGTAGGCGTCAGGCGATGCATTGGGATACGGAGATGATGTAGCAGACCCTTCGGGATAATACTTATGGAAGAGCCAGGATCAATGTGTATCCGATCCACCTTTACGTCGCCGATGTATCCAGTATAGTATAGTAGGCGATCGTGCAGGTTGGTTTTGATGAGCATGTCCTACGGAGTGAAGACGATGTTGGGCATTGCATCCGTACAGGCACTGTCTTGGAGATCCACAGGTGAGTCCTCCCCGGTGAGGTTGGATTGAGCCAGATACACATCGGCATTTTGGAGTGCTTCGCTTAATGCAATACGAACGTCCTTGGAGAGCCATAGGAGTTCGTACAGTGATAACTTGGCCGGTGTGTTAGGGCCTCTCTAGCCCTTGGGCTGCCTCTTTTTGGAGGGATTTGTCGAAGCGAGTCTCCTTCGGCCTAGGCTTGTCGGTCGTTGAAGGCTGAGCCGGTCCCGGAGCATCAGTTGTAGTGGGTTGATGGCTTTCAGCTGGATTGTCCACCACAGGTTGGGATTGCACTTCGGACCGTGTGACGACGGCTGTAGCTTCCTCGTTGTCTGCCGAGATTGTGTGGCAGGTCCTGACCTTTCTACTTTTCCTCTTGTCGGTGGAAGATGGTGTGGGACGAGTCACTTCTGACACCAAGTCTGGATGGATCCATATGACCTCCCCTCGAGATGTGGTGAGGGGTACTAGGCCAGCAGTCTGATCTCGGGGAGGTAGAAGATTGGTAATTTCCATTATCGCTAGAGGGACGGGGACTACCCCGTCTTGAGTCTCTGTCGGAGGGAAGCTGCCGAATTGTACGGATACCATGTTGGCCGCCACGGTTACCTCTTCGAAATCGATGGCCGGAGTGTTCGAATCAATGAGGTTTTGTATGTACCATTTCAGCTGGTAGCAATCATGTGTAGCATGATGGACATAGCGGTGATAATGGCAGTATTTTGGATTCTCCATCTCTGCCGACCATAGTTCCCGTCTTGGTGGAGGAAGCTGAATCCTGTCCCCTTGTATGAGCATGTCCAAGATGGGCTTGACGTGACCGTCTTCAAACGAGTAAGTAATTTGCGGCCATTGTTTGTCTGCTGGCTTCAGTTCAGGTTTTTGTGCTGTATCGGCCACCATAGCCTGCTTTCCCTTGCTGTCCCGATTGTTGGAGAGGATACCCCCATTATCGTTGTTGGGACGTTTTCCCTTGTTTTCTCCTTCCGAGATGTGCAATCCCAGTTGGCGAGCCTTCTACAGTCGTTCTTTGGCGCTTGTGGCGCTGATGATGAATGTCTTCCAGTCTTTGAACTGACTTTCGCCCATCCAGAGACTGATCGTTGGAAGCAGTCTCTTTTGGCCAATTTCAATCAAAGAGGAATCTAGATTTCCGGAGGGCAGCTTCATGGCGGTTTGGCGGAACCGCTCAATGTTGTTCCTTGTCAACTCCTTCTCCCCTTGGACGACGTCCATGAGGGTGGACATGGTGAGATCCTGCCCTACTTCGTAGAATCTCTCCAAGAACAGGTGCTTGAAGCCGGCGAAGGAGTGGATGCAGTTGTCCGGCAGATTGCGATACCAGTCGAAGGCGACTCCTTCCAATGCCCCAATGAATAGTCGAGTAAGGATAGCATCATCATGGGGCAGATGGTCGGTGGTGACCTCGAAGTAAGTGATGTACCGACTTGCTGAGGTCTTGCCATCATACGGGTTGATATTGAACGGCTTATATTTTGGTGGGAATGGAACATCCCTCCATTCAGCAGGGTATGGTTGCCGAATTCTGAGGTCTTGAGCGTTTTCTCGGGTATGGAACATGGCTCGGAGCTCCTGAACCTCTTTTCTTACTTCTCGGACCTCATCTGTCGCGGTAGGGGCTGTTATTTTGGGAGGATTGTTGCCCGGGTTCGGTGCTGCCGAATTCGAGTCCGTATTGACCGCGGAACCCGCGCTCGTTTGGCCAGGCGTCCCTCCTTGCAGAGTTGGAAGGGCCGCTTTAATCTCGTCTACAGACTTGACCAAAGCAAGCAATATGGCTTCGAGACTGTCGATGTGCTGACGATTACTGGAACCACCTTGATTGCTGTCCGTCATGAACACTGTCCTTACATGAGGAGTGATGGAAGGAACGGTGGAGGATGTGCCCTCCGAGTCGTACCCATGTACCGAGAAGTCATCGGGATATGTGGGAATATTCTCTTCTGGTTCTGATTCGGAGGGAATAGTACCCCCAGCTTCAGAGTCTGCTTCGTCTTGAGAGTCATGGATGTCCTCGGGGACATCGGCGTCTGTTGTACCTGATGGGAGAGTTGTTTCCACGGGCTCGTCCCCTCGAAACATCGGATTGTTGTGGATGTTCGGAGGAGTGCTACCCCCGGTTCCCATGACCCCCAACGATGTGGATGATGAATTTCCCATTGCAGCAGATTTTGTCTTTGAACGGGTGTGCTGGAATACTCCGGTAGAGGACAACCGTTTAGGCGACAGTTTTTTAGCTGTAGTAGTTGAGGTCTTCGGGATGGAGATGCTTGCCTTCTTTCCTCTCCCCTCGGCGAGGACTTTCTGAGTGGAATTGCAGGAGACAACAGGAGGTGCCTCGTCTACTGAGCTCGGACGCTGTAGTCTTTGGAAGACTGACGGCCGATCTTTCGTCACTGCCGCATTGTTGCAACAGCAGTTGACGATGATTTGGGTGCAGTGACGTCCAAGCGAGGACTCTTTGCACACCGAAGCCCCATCTCTTTCCTTGCGCTTATGGAGGATATCCTCACGCAGGTCAGAGGAACCACTCTGTCCGTTCGCCGCCGGGGGCTGGATTCGAGTAGTTCTGTACAACTTTCCATCAGAGGCCCGCGTGATAATCAGCGGGACGCCCAAATAGTCAGAGGTTGGGGCAGCTGACTGGGCTTGGTGAGCCCGCGCTGCCCTAGACTTCCTTCTTTTAGCACTTACGGATGCGTAATAGGAGGAGTCCAAGTTGAATACCACAGAGTCTGGCTTATCATCCAGATAACCATCAGAGTCAGGACCGTACGAGAGACGGTCAAAGACTGATCGAAAGGAGCGTGGAATGGATGCTATGCGGCTAGAATTGAGTACCGTGCAGGCTGTCTGCATGCGGTTGTCTTCTGCTGTTGGATGAGTTATTTTTGAGTGGCTAGGAGTCATGACCGTGCAGGCTGGCCGCATGCGGTTGGCAATTATGGCCGCATGGGTTTTCTGCAAGCGATTGACTTCCATAGCTGCAGGAGTTTCATCCATGTGATTGGCAACTGTAGCCGCATAAGCCATGCGGCTGACAGATGTGACCGCATGATTTTTCTTCATGCGGCTAGCTGATGTGGACGCATAAGCTTTTTCCATGCGGCTAGCACCCCTATACGGCCCGATTCGTGTAGAGTTCCTCTTTGCCCCTACAAGTCCAGCATCATAGTGTTTTTTTTTGCCAGACTTGGGGACAACAGATGTCTACGGTCTGAAGTGGGGCCGCAGAAGAGTCCTTCTTGCCGTCTTGAGCAACAGAGGGTGTCCCATCGAGGGCTTGGGGAGGAGCAAATGATTTTGGCCTCCACTCTCTGCGAGCCTTTGTCGTACGGGTGCGCTACTGGACCAGGCCAGCGCTTCCTTCGGAGAGCATCTCTTCAAACGCCTGTTGGTCGAAGCGGACGACCATCTTTTGTTGTGTAGAGCCAAGTTTGGCTGCATCCGACTGCGTCACCAACTCCTCAGCCGTGGAGAAGTTTGTCCCCCGCAGAGTTGCCATCGTGTTTGCCATGAAATATAAAAGAACAGAACAATTATCGGAGGACTTTTACTTCACGTTACAAACTCGCTTGTACAAAGAAAGCCTAGGGACGAAAACCTAGGTACAGCAATCTAAGTACAATTGTTTATTTTAGATTCTGGAGGGGACGATAGAGGCTCGGGATGGCGACGACAGCCCTGCTTTACTCCTTGGACGATCGGTATGCAGCCTTGGCTCCTGTGAAGATATAGTTGGCGTTGATGAAGAAATGTTCCTCTTGCTCTCCTCGGGTTGCTCTTCTGACTTCTCTCTTTCTCTGTGTATTCTCACTGATTATTAGGGGGAAGCTCTCTTTTCTCTCTCTCCTTCTGATCGTGTATATTTTTTTACAAGGGAATGGCACCTTGCTATTTATAATAGTGGAGGCATCATTAGGGTTTGGATGATTACCCATTCTCAAAGTGGCGGCGGCCTGATATATAATCATTCTGGACCATTCGTTTAAGGCGTGAAGGATCTGGCCATAAATGGGTATAATATTGAATCCTATGAATAATTAATGCTGATTGCTTTAAATCTTTATGATTGGCTGTGTTAAGCTCGGTCTCTCACCACGTGTCCCATTAGCTTGATCAGGAATGATATGACCTGATCTCATTAATTATAAGGATAACGTTAAATACGGTCATTGGAATCTGGTAAATCTCTGATTGATCTGCATCCCATAATCATCTTGCTACCAGCTGTTAAGTCGTGGGGGCCATTGAATCTATGCCACGTGTCTTAATGGTGGATCCTGTCAGAACCGTATGATATCCATGAACCGCATGAGACAGCGTCTCAGTGAAGCGCATAAGTATAGTACTCACGAGCCGCATGAGATGGCTTCTTGGTGGGCCGCATAGATATAGTACTCACGAGCCGCATAAGATGGCTTCTTGGTGAACAGCAAAAAGATGATTCTTGCCAGCCGCATAGGATGACTCCTTGGTGAGCCGCATAGGTGTAGTACTCGCGAGCCGCATGGGGTGACTTCTTGGTGAGCCGCAGGGAGATGATTCTTGCCAGCCGTATGGGGCTACTCTTCAAGTGAGCCGCATGGGAGTAGCCACGTGGCAATCTCGGATCGTGTCGAAGATTTTCTCCTGTTTCCAAAGAGTCTGTCATTATGACAGGGCCATTATGACACTTCATGTCAGAGCCGTCAGCTGTTAAATCATGGCAGAGCATTAAATAGGGCCGCCGTTCGATGGCCAGCTGTGTGAAGGGGTCCCATGGGGACACGTGGCGTTGATCGAGCCGCATATCTCTGTTGATTATATGTGAGCCGCATGTACTTCTCAACAGCATACGGCTAGGGGGCTCTTTGGACCGCATAGGACTGTCCCTATGTAAGCCGCATGGACTTTCCTGTAACGAGCCGCATGAGACTAAGAGTCTCTTTGAATCGCATGGGACCATTCTTGTATGAGCCGCATGGGGTTCTCCTGATCCGAGCCGCATAGACCATTATTCTGATATTTTTCTTGCTTCTACAATGCAAATGGATCTTGAAGAAGAAGATGAAAGCAGAAGGAACTATTGACAAGTTCAAGGCTAGATTGGTAGCCAAGGAATTTTCTCAGAAGCAGGGGATCGACTACTTTGACATGTATGGTCCAGTAGCCCGAATGACCACCATCAGAATGTTTATTGCTCTTGCAGCGATATATAAGATGGTGATATATCAGATGGATGAGAAAATGACTTTGCTAAATGGTGAGCGATCGAATAGATTTATATGCAACGGCCAGAGGGATTTGTTGTCAAGGGTCTTGAAGACAAAGTCTACAAGTTGGTGAAATCCTTATACGGTCTTAAACAGGCTCCCAAGATGTGGCATGAGAAATTTAACAAGGTTATAAGGTCAAATGCTACATGGTCAGCGAGACGGACAAGTGTGTTAACACAAAGTTCGTTGATGGAAGAGGTGTAATCGTTTGTCTGTACGTGGACGATATACTGATCCTAGGTAGGAATATGGGCTGTGTCACGGAGATAAAGAAGTTCATCTCGAGCAAGTTCAGTATAAAGGACTTGGGGGAAGCTAATGTGATCTTAGGGATCAAGATCATTCGGACACACACTGGACTAGCGCTGTCACAGTCTTATTATATTGAGAAGATGATCACACGTTACAGGTATCAGGATCTTCCAGGGATCGATATGCCTTATAGGTGTGATCTGAAGTTGAAGCCTAATTCAGAGGAAAGTTTTAGATAGCTAGAGTATGCAAGCATAATAGGGAGTTTGATGTATGCTACTACTTCCACAATGCCTGACATAGCTTTTATCGTAGGAATGCTGAGTCATTTCATGAGCAACCCAGGTATTAAGCACTTAAAAGCTGTGAAACGGGTTATGAGATATCTCAAGAAGACTCAGACATATGCACTTCACTACAGCGAAGATCCGCCGGTAGTAGAAGGCTTCAGTGATTCCAGCTGGTGCTCAGAGGTGGAGAGCGAGAGGTCTACAGGTGGAGTTGCTATATCGTGGAAGTCGAAGAAGCAGACTTTGCTCTCGCGATCATCCATGGAATCTGAGTTTTTTGCACTTGATACCACAGCAAAGGAAGCAGAATGGCTTTAGGAGCTCATGTATGATCTTTCAGTGGTTAGGGCACAAATACCAATAATACCGATATATTGCGACAACCAGGCGACTGCAGCGATGGCATCAAATGACCTGTTCAATGGAAAGAAAAGGACTGTACGGTTGAAGCACAGGGCAGTACACGATCTTATCAAGAGGTGTAATTGTAGTGATTGACGTTCGGAGTTAGAAAAACCTGGCGGATCCTTTCACCAAGGGCCTCAAGCTCAAGCTGGTCGATGACACAGCAAGTAAAATAGGCTTCAAGGCATTTTGATATTGTATTATTGCAATCCTACCATAAAGTTTTATGCTATTAATTCAAAGAAAAATCTACTAAGCATCAAGCTTTTAGTTCAAGGGAGGACCATTAATCGAAAGAATATCAGGAATGGTGGGTACATGTCCTATCGAACATGGAGAGGTTACGGACCTACAACTACTGTTGTCAACTATTATTTTCTGCAGAAAATGTATCCTGTGGGAAGGTTGGCTTAAAAGCCTTAATGAGTTCTCAGGCAGAGTGAATGCCTGGTGTGCTTTACAGGAAGCACGGTAGTGCAGTACTACTGTAACATCCAGTTTTCCAAATAAGGATAATTTTGAACTTTTGAAATTATAATTATAATTTATTGATATTTATATCACACTATGATTTTTGGTGATTTTTAATCAATTTAAAATTGTTTTAAGTCATGACTTGTGATTTTGATGTGCTGCTAGTAAAACCCTAGAGAATGTCTGACCTAGAGCCTAACCATGTGATTGGAATATTTATTTATCATTTTTAGCGTAGGGATAATTTGGTCATTTTGACTTATTAGAATGAATTGATTAATTATTGGACTGATGGTTGTTAATTTTGACTTCTACTAGTTGCAACTTAAGAGACTAACCTATGTGTTGACTCTAGCTATGGTGACTTGAATAGAATGGTAGGACCCTAGTCTAACTTAAGTCAACCCAATTTTAGTCATTTAGAATCATGTTTGAAATATGAGAATACGACTAGGTTCAATGACTTGTGACTTATGAATTTATTTCCATGACTAATGAAACTTGGCCCATAGCCCATTAGTGGAAGCCTAACCTTAATTTTTTTCTTTATGACCAGCCACATAGGGATCTCCACCCTATATAATCTCTCATTCCTTTGTTCTTGCCTCTTATGTGTCATTCCAACATTTAGAAAGAAAAGGTAAATTTCTATCTTCCCTAATTCATAATAAATCCATTTCAATTCCTTTTTGACACAAATCTTTTGCAATAGATTCTAATCATCCTCTATTTGATATTCATGGTGAGTAATTTCAGTTTGAGTACAATTTGGAGGATTTGGTTAGCAAGGGGAATCAAACAATTTGGAGCTTTTCTTGGTCATTTGTATCCTATAGGTAAACCCTTTAAATTGTGTTTTTATTCTGATTTCTTTGCATATTAGGCTAGATCTAGGTGTCCCCTAGCTGTCCCTCAAGTTTGGTAGGAAACCGTGTCTGTTTGGTGTCCGTATCAGATACGTGTCAATGTGTATGTGCATGTGTTTGTTAAAATGCCACATAGAAATTTATTTTAGTAATTTCTAAAACTAATTACATGTTTTTGAAGCTCTTAATGTGTATAACAATATTCGTGAGGACTGAGCACGATTTGAGGTTGTATTCATGTCCAAAATGGACATGCACCCCATGCACGAGACACGTACGGGGCTCGTGCGGCTCCCCTACTGTTCGGGCTCGACATAGGACACGACACTGATTATTATGACACAAAATTTGGTAGATGCGTGGGCATAGTGTCTAACATCACACCCATAAAATTTCATGGGACCTCGTCGACTGTGCGCGAAGAAATCGAGGCTGCACTGTCTCGTGCTCCCTGGACACACATGTGAAAACCTCCACTGATACGCGACTCAAACTCGGACATGACACGACCCCGACTCGATATAGGAACCCTAAGACCTAGCCCTAGACCTAACCTACCTAGGGACATGTGCACGAGCCCTCTAGTATCGTGTGTTGTGTCCAAGGACCCCCGACATGGCCGCACGATGCTGTGCATGCTTATCGACTGTTACAGTTCGACCCTCTGTTTGGACTCGATCTGGACACTTTGAGATACTAGGTTGGACACATTTAGGCCACTGGTGCGTAGACACACCTTAGGTTGACACGTGTTGACACATTGTTTGGGGTTTTGGGTGAGTCTCAGGTGGTATCAGTAAGGTACGTAGGGTTTACCTTGAGTTTAATAATTAGAGTTGATATATCCTGAGTTTATGCTTTGAGTTCTTTGATTTGATGTTTGTTTGTTTGGATTTGATATTTTGGGGATGATACATATTCAGAGGATTATATTTTCAGATGATTACATGTTTGTTGAGATGCTAAGTTATTTTGATTCCTGAGTTTTAGTAGGGTCGATTATTTAAGAATTTGAGTTTTATGGTTGATGTTGGTTTCATATGTAGGTTATGTTAAGTGATAATATGGTGTTAACTGGAATTTGATTTGAATGTTAGAAAATCTGAGATGTTGGAATCAACATTCGAATTCCTAGGTTACTGTTTTGAGCTGGGGTTGGTACCTTGATTGTAGATATGTTGAGTGTGTGACTGAGGATATAGAGGATAGGTGTATGGGCAGTGGCTTTTTGGCCTTGCTTGAGCAGCAGCTAGCAGCCTGCCTGCAGGTAAGCACCATGGTAGCTAGGCATGATTTGGCTCCTTGCATTTGTGCCATTGGGCCTACATGCAGGCATAGCCATGTGTTAGGGACTCAGTAATCTTAGTGTCTTGAGTTTGTTAGTGTGTGTGTGTGTGCTGGTCTGTGGAATGTTGAGGGGGGGTATGTATGTGTGTTTAGTTTGGATGAGCAAGGGGGAGTGTATCAGTGAGGAAAGATGTGGAGTGTCTTGGATTGGCTTGGTTCAGCATGTGTTAGCAGTAAAGGAGTTGTGAGGAATAGGTTAAGGACATGAGGGTTGAGTTCAGTTAGGCAACAGAGCAGTAGCAGTAGGCCAGGTCTGTGGCCTAGGCTCCAGGCCAGTGCAGCAGGCCTGTAGGCCACCTTGGCTTGACATTGTATCGAGGATTTGGGTTAGACCCTACCATTCTTTAGGCTAAGTTGAAGTGCAGTCCATATACTTTGATATCAGTCCTATATTAAATGTTAACAGTCCCACATATTCATGTTGTTTCAGTCCACATTCCTCACTTGAAATCTGTCCCTCCTCCTTCGTAATCCACTATTTTTCCTTTCCCCTTCACTGTCCAGTCCCTAGTTTAGCCCCCTGCCTCCTTCACATTCATTTCCTACTTTTCCCTCTCCCTTTCATTTTCCCTTCCATTTTTCTTTCTTTCACCCTTCCCTTTTCTCTTTTGTTTTTATGAATGATTGTATTGTATCTATATGTTAATGTATAAATACAATGTAATGAATATGCTTGTGTGTAATGTAGTATATATATTTATGCAATGTATGTATAAATAGATACATAAATAAAATGTAAGGCATGAAGGTATGTATGAATGCTATTATGTAAATAGGATATGCATGTATCCTATACAATGCATACATGAATGTATGTAATTATTGTAGAAGCATGAAAAAGAAGAGGAAAATGATCCATGCGGCCAAGGAGCCGCATGCGGCTCAGGAGTCCCATGCGGCTCAAACATATAGGCAGCTCGAGTGGATTCCATGCGGCCCACAGAGGGAAGTCACGTGTCTTTTCAGAACAGCCGTACCCGGCGTCATTCAAACACAATTAATGCTCTGACGGCTGACAGCTGACAGTTGACAGCCCTGACGTAAAGTAGTCATAATGACTGACACAAGAGTACTATCTTCCTAGGGAACTGGAGAAAATCTTCAGAGCTTCGAGGCGAGTTTATACGTCCAGACTAGACGAGTTCACACGGCCAGTACAGAGAAACCTATGCGGTTCAATCATGAAGGTCCCCCCCATGCGGCTCAGCCATGAAGAAATCCATGCGGCTCGGCCATGAAGACTCTCATACAGCTCGGCCATGAAGACCCCCATGCGGCTCGATCATGAACATATTCATGCAGCTCGGTCATGACAACGTTTATGCGGTTCGAGTATAGAGACTATTCATGCAGCTCAGTCATGAAATCTTTCATGCGGCTCGATCATGACGACCTTCATGCAGCCCAAACACGAACGCTTCTCATGCGGCTCAAAAACGATGACAGGACACGTGTCCTAAAGATAATCAAATTTTGGATCAGATCCTAATAATTTGGGACACGTGGCAAGAGAATGAATTAAATTGATTCATTTAGATTTGTGGACATCAGCAAATCATCATGATGGGGATTTAGTGCAATCAACATTAATGACTGACATGATTTGGCATAATCCTCATTAATGACCCAGATCCTTCATGCTCAAGATTAATGGCCCAGATTGATCATTTACTAGGCTGCCGCCACTTTGAGAATGGGCAATCATTGCAAACCCTAATGATGCCCCCCACTATTATAAATAGCAAGGTGTCATTCTCTTGTAAAAGGACGCTCCCTCAATAATCAGAGAGAAAAGAGATTAATCCAGAGAGAGAGAAGCCAGAAGTGCAATACGAGGAGAGCAAGAAGAGCATTTCTTCGTCAACGCCAAGCATCTCGTTACAGGAGCCAAGGCTACGTCCGATTGTCCAAGGAGTAAGGCAGAGCTGCCGTCGCTTTCTCGAGCCTCTACCGTCACCCTCCAGAATCAAAAATAAAAAATTGTACTTAGATTGCTATACCTAGGTTTTCGTCCCTAGGCTTTCTTTGTACAAGCGAGTTTGTAACGTGAAGTAAAAGTCCAGTCCTTACATAAAACTGTTCTGCTCTTTTATATTTCATGGCAAACACGATGGCGACTCTGCTGGAGACAAACTTCTCCATGGCTGAGGAGTTGGTGACGCAGTCGGATGCATCAAAGCTTGGCTCCACGCAACAGAAGATGGTCGCCCGGTTCGACCAACAGGCGTTCGAAGAAATGCTTTCCGACAAGAGCGCTAGCCCGGTCCAGAAGCGAGCCCGCACAAAGAAGGCCCGCAAGGAGTGGAGACCCCGATCATTCGTTCCTACTGAAGCTCTTGCAGAGATACCCTCTGTCGCTCAAGACGACGGAGAAGACTCTCCTGCGGCCCCACTCTAGACCATAGACGACTCTGCTGTCCCCAAGTCCGGCAGAAGAAAATATTATGATGCTGGACGTGCAGGGGCAAAGAGGAACTCTATGCGATCCGAGCCGCATAAGGGTGCTAGCCGCATGAAGAAAACTCATGCGGCTACATCCGCCAGCCGCATGAAGAAAGCTCACACGACCACATCTGTCAGCCGCATAGCTTATGCGGCTACAGTTGCCAACCGCATGGACGAAACTTAGGCGGTTACTGAAGTCAATCGCTTGCAGAAAATCCATGTGGCCACAATTGCCAACCGCATGCGGCCAGCCTGCACGGTCGTGACTTCTAGTCGCACAAGGATGACTCATCCGACAGCTAAAGTCAGCCGCATGCAGATGGCCCACACGGCATCCAATCCTAGCCGCATAGCGTCTGTTCCACGCTTCTCTCGATCAGTCTTCGACCATCTCTCATGCGGTGCTGACCCTAATGGTTCTCTGGATGATAAGCCAGACTCTGTGGTATCCAACTTGGACTCTTCCTATTACGCACCCGTAAGTGCTAAAAAAAAGAAGTCTAGGGCAGCACGGGCTCACCAAGCCCAATCAGCTGCCCTAACCTCTGACTATCGGAGCGTTCCGCTGATTATCACGCGGGCCTCTAATGGAAAGTTGTATAGAGCTACTCGTACCATGCCCCCAGTGGCCAATGGGTGGGATAGTCATCAAGCATCTCCCAATAACGAACGAAGGCAAGTATACGAACTACCTTCGAATCAGGGAGGAGGCGGGAGGCCTACACACTCGCGTGCTCGGAATTCCAGAGCCAGCAAAACAAGTGACTTACGTGAGGCCATCGTCCACAAACGCAAGGAAAGAGAAGATGCATCGGGATGCAAAGAGTCCTCCCAAGGACGTCACTGCACCCAAGTCATCGTCAACTGCTGCTGCAATAGCACGACGATGCAAGAAGATCGACAGTCTGTCTTTCAAAGACTGCAACAGCCATCTTCAGAAGACGAGGCACTACCTGTCGTCTCCTGCAACTCTGCCCGAAAAGTCCCCGCTAATGGAAGGGGGAAGAAGACAAATATTTCCAGCCCGAAGATCTCAGCCACTGAGACTAAAAGACTGTCGTCTAAGCGGGTGCCCACCACCGGAGTTTTCTAAGGTACTCGCTCTAAGAAGAAATCTGCTACAGTGGGGGATTCGTCATCCATAATGCAGGGGGTTGCTGGGGCTGGGTGTAGCACCCCTCCGAGCCTCCGCAGCAACCCAATGTTCCAAGAAGACGAGCCGGGGGAGACAACTCTCCCATCGGATGTAGCAAATCTCGACGTCCCCGAGGACGTCCACAACTCCCATGACGAGGCAAACTCGGAGACTGGGGGTACTGTTCCTTTCGAATCTGAGTCAGAGGTGAATATACCTACATACCCCGATGATTTCTCACTACAGGGATATGATTCAGAGGGCGCTTCCTCCACCGCTCCGTCTATCTCTCCTCATGTGAAGACGGTATTCATGACAGACAGCAACCAAGGTGGTTCCAGTGATCACCAGCGCATCGACAGTCTCGAAACCATATTGTTTGCTTTGGTTAAGTCTGTAGACGAGATTAAAGCGGCCCTTCCAACTCTGCAAGGAGGGACGCCTGGCCAAACAAGCGCGGGTCCCGCGGTCAATGCGGACTAGAATTTGGCGGCACCAAACCCGGGCAACAATCCTCTGGAGACAACGGCACCCACTGTCGTGGACGAAGCACGCGAAGCGAGAAGAGAGGTCCAGGAGCTCCGAGCCATGTTCCACGCTCGAGAAAACTCTCAAGACCTCAAAATACGGCAACCGTACCCTACTGTATGGAGGGATGTTCCATTCCCACCAAGATATAAGCCGCTTAATATCAATCCTTATGATGGCAAAACCTCGACAAGTCGGTACATCACTTACTTCGAGGTCACCACCGACCATCTGCCCCATGACGATGCCATTCTCACACAATTATTCATCGGGGCATTGGAAGGAGTCGCCTTCGACTGGTATCGCAAGCTGCCGGACAACTGCATCCACTCCTTCGTCGGCTTCAAGCACATGTGCTAGGAGAGATTCTACGAAGTAGGACAGGACATCACCATGTCCACCCTCATGGACGTCGTCCAAGGGGAGAAAGAGCTGACAAGGAACTACATCGAGCGGTTCCGCCAAACTGCCATGAAGCTGACCTCTGAAAATCCAGATTCCTCCTTGATTGAAATTTGCCAAAAGAGACTCCTCCCAACAATCAGTCTCTGGATGGGCGAAAGTCAATTCAAGGACTGGAAGACGTTCATCATCAGCGCCACAAGCGCCGAAGAACGATTGAAGAAGGCTCGCCAACTGGGATTGCACATCTCGGACGAAGAGAACAAGGGCAAGCGTCCCAACAACGATAATGGGGGTAGCCCCTCCAACAATCGGGACAACAGGGGAAAGCAGGCCATGGTGGCCGATACGGCCCAGAAACCCGAGCCAAAGCCGGCAGACAAACAATGGCCGCAAATCACTTACTCCTTCGAAGACGGTCATGTCAAGCCCATCTTGGACATGCTCATACAAGGGGACAGAATTCAGCTTCCTCCACCAAGATGGGAACCGCGGCCGGCAGAGATGGAGAACCTAAAGTACTGCCATTATCATCGCTACGTCCATCATGCTATACATGACTGCTACCAGCTGAAACGGTACATCCAAAACCTCATCGATTCGAACGCTTTGGCCATCGATTTCGAAGAGGTAACGGTGGCGGCCAATATGGTGTCGGTACAATTCGGCAGCTTCCCTCCGACGGAAACTCAAGACGGGGTGGTCCCCATCCCTCTGGCGACAATGGAGATTACTAATCTTCCACCTCCCCGAGATCAGGCTACCGGTTTGGTGCCCCTCACCACATCACGAGGGGAGGTCTTGTGGATCCATCCAGACTTGGTATCAGAAGTGACTCGGCCCACACCATCTTCCATCTGCAAAAAGAAGAATGGAAAAATCAGGTCCTGCCGCACAATCTCGGCAGATATCGAAGAAGATGCAGCTGTAGTCACTCGGTCTGGGCACAATCCCAACCCGTTGTTGATAACTCGGCTGAAGATCATCAGTCCGCTACAACTGACGCTCCGGGACCGGCTCAGCCTCCGATGACCAACAAGCCTAGGCCGAAGGAGACTCGCTTTGACAAATCCCTCCGAAAAGAGGCACCACAGGGGCTGGAGAGGCCCTACAACTTCGACATCTTGGCACAATTGGCCAATACACCGGCCAAGTTGTCATTATACGAGCTCCTGAGACTCTCCAAGGATGTTTGTGCAGCTTTGAGCGATGCACTCCAAAATGCCGATGCATACCTGGCTCAAGTTAACCTCACGGGAGAAAACCCGCCTGCGGATCTCCAAGACAGCGCCTGCACGGGAGCAATGCCCAACATCGTCTTCACTCCGCAGGACATGCTCATCAAAACTAATCTGCACGATCGCCCACTATACTACACTGGATACATCGACGACGCAAAGGTGGATCGGATGCACATTGATCCTGGCTCTTCCATAAGCATTATCCCGAAGGGTCTGCTACATCATCTCCGCATCCCAATGCATCGCCTGACGCCTACAAGCACCGCCATCAGCGGATTTAATTCGGGCATGAGCTACCCTATTGGGAAGATTCGTCTGAAGTGTCAAATTGGCGACCTCCAATCCGAAGTCACCTGCTACATCATCGATGTAGACACTTCTTACAACATCCTCTTGGGGCGCCCATGGATACACGATTATATGATCGTACCTTTCATGCTGCACTAGTACTTCAAATATGTCGACAAACACGGCTTCGTGAGGACGAAATTTGCTGATATCTATCCCTTCAATGGGGTCGAATCTTACTACTCAGACTCCTACCTGTACGAAAAATCGAAGAAGCATCTTGGTGAAGGAGATGTACAAGCTAGTACCGAGACAGCCACAGGATCAGAAGAGCCTCTGACGATCCACCTCCAAGCTCGTAAATCGGGCAGGTCTGCACCCCTTACCGCCACTCTGCGTAAGGACGCAATCAGCCTCTCGGCACAGGAAGAGCAGATGATAATCCGGCTGCCAAGGTCTGGCCAAGTGCCAAGATCCACAATGGGGCCACTAACAATCAGACTGCCGAGGGTTGGTCAGCCCCAAACGGAGAAGCTCAATCCCTCCGACAAGCCACTGACGATACGCCTTCCCAAGAAGGGTCGTCGCCCCGATGCAAGGTCTGACACTTCTAGCGAACCAGCTACTCCTCGCCCCACATCGAGTACCAAACTGGGGGTCGCTAGTCTGCCCACAACTCCACGCTCAGCTCCATCAACTGAACCGCTGACGATCAAGCTCCCCAGGTCGTCCTCTCAGTATTCGTTCACACAGGGGGCAACCGAAGAGGAACCAGAGCTAGCCAAGTATGTGGCTTCCTACACTGATGTTCCCTCCGCAGATGATGTAATCCCCCTAGAAAAGATACCTTACTTCATCAATAAAGGGCTATCTTTGAACTACCTCGAGCTTAATAAGCTTTGTACAATGTACGCTATGGAACACGGTATAGGCACTCACTTACACACAAAGGTGACAAATGTCTACACCACAATCCAGCTTACTCCAGCAGAAGACGCTTACCGAATAATCGAGGGAGGGGACCATCCAATCATCTTCGGCCGAAAGGACGATCCGTATCCCTTCACCATAGAAGAAGTCGACCTTGGATCGGATGCCGGAAGACTACCTCTGTATCTTTATAGCCCCCAATCTAAATATCTCATGCAGAGACAGGGGTATGATCTGGAAACAACACCGGGTTTGAACTACGGTACTGGACGACGATTAACTTTGAAGCCCCCGGTCTCGGCTGGCAAACCACGGGACTACTATAGCAAGACTCGATGTAGATTAGGGTATGTAACACCCACGACGACCCCTAAGAGTTCAGATGAAGAATGTGACTAGCATTCACATTCGACCGGGTCACCAACTTCTGACTCGGATACCATCATCGGAGAGTATTTAGACAAGTCCTGTCAGTCAACATGGCATTCGTCGACGCTTATGAAGAAGATGAAGACATTCTGAAAATCCTCGAGCTAGAGCCGTGGGCCCAACAGCTAGATGAACAATGGGAAAAGCGTTTCGAGCAAAGAGAACCTTCCACTGAGGATGAGGTCATACAAGTTAATCTTGGTGATGAAGCCTCCCCGAAACCAATCTTCATCAGCCAGAGTCTGATAGATGAAGAGCAAAAGTCGCTGCTACAACTCGTCAAAGAGTATATCGATGTGTTCGCCTGGAGCTTTGAAGATATGCCAGGATTGGACCCCGAGATCGTACTCCACAAACTCAATATTCGTCAGAATGCAAAACCTGTCAAGCAACAGCAATGACAGTTTCGCCCCGATGTCATGAACGCTATTGAAGCCGAGGTCAACAAACTGATTGCTAGCGGGTTCATTCGCAAAGAGCAGCATCCAGACTGGGTAGCCAACATCGTACCAGTTCTCAAGAAGAACGGGAAGATCCGAATATGCATTGACTTCCGAAATCTGAATGAGGTATGCCCTAAAGACGAATTCCCTCTCCCTATCACAGATATTATGATCGACAACACCTGCGGCTTCGAATGTATGTCCTTCATGGATGGCTTCTCAGGATACAACCAGATCAAGATGTTCCCTGACGACGAGAAGCACACATCATTCCGAACACCGATTGGCACATATTGCTGCACCGTTATGCCTTTTAGTTTAAGGAATGCTCGCGCTACTTACCAGAGAGCTATGAGCGTCAACTTTAGAGACCACTTGTGCAAGACAGTAGAATGCTACGTCAACGACATCGCCGTCAAAAGCTGTTCGAAGAAAGATCATCTACAAGATCTCAGGACAATGTTCGACCTAATACGAGCACACAACTTAAAGATGAACCCTACGAAATTATTCTTTGGTGTCTCCAGTGGGAAATTCCTGGGTTTCGTCATCACTTCTCAGGGCATTTACATCGACCCCGAGAAAACAAAAGCAATCATGGAGATGGGTCCCCCAAGAAATCTCCGCGAACTCCGAGGCCTCCAAGGCAGGCTAGCTTACATCAGAAGATTCATCTATAATCTCTCCGGACGATGTCAACCATTCACCCATCTCATGAGGAAGGGAGTCTCTTTCGTATGGGATGAGGAATGCCAGCGCACTTTTGACAGCATCAAAGAATATTTGTCGAACCCTCCAGTCCTGGTAGCTCCTGTTGCTGGAAAGCCATTCCTGCTCTATGTGCGAGCTATGGAACATTCTCTTGGTGCCCTATTGGCACAGAACAATGATGCAGAACACGAACAAGCTATATACTACCTCTGTCGAAAGATGATTGGGCCAGAATATTGATACACGGCCGTAGAGAAGGAATGCCTTGCTCTCGTGTTCGCAATCCAGAAGACGCGACACTACGTCACGGGACAAACCATCCATGTGATATCGCGGATCAACCCCCTCAGGGTCCTCATGACCAAACCTGGGGCACTCAGCTCTCGCCTTGCTACCTGTGCGATATTACTATCACCATACCACATGATCTTCGTCCCGCAAAAGGCTATTAAAGGCCAGGCTTTGGCAGACTTTCTAGCAGCACATCCAGGTTCGAAGACGACTAGGATATATGAAGAAATACCTGATGAGGTCACCAGTTCAAATACAGTCTCCCATGATGCCATCTGGCGAATGTTCTTCGACGGCGCTTCAAGAATTGGACCCAAAGGCAATATCGTCGCTGGAGTTGGAGTGGTGCTGATTTCTTCCTCCGGCTTGGTGATCAATCGGGCCTACTCACTCACAAAACCCTGTTCAAATAATGTGGCCAAGTATAATGCCTTGGTCATTGGCCTCTGGCTTGCGAAGGAGATGGGGGTAGAGTATCTTGAAGCATACGACGACTCACAGTTAATCGTCAATCAGATTCGAGGGTCGTACGAGGTCCGCCAAGAAGACATGATCCCGTATCATCGAATAGCAATCGACATCATCTCGTCCCTGGAAGGATTCTTCATAGAATATGTTCCCAGACTCCAGAACATTGAGGCTGATGCACTAGCTGGTTTGGCCGCTTCCCTAGCTGTGCTAAATTACTCTCGTCATCAGGTCGACATAATAGGCCGTGAACTGGTCTGTCCTAAGGACAACATTCGATGCATTGAAAGCTACTCCGCTCTTTTAGTCGACGAAGCACCAGACTGGAGACAGCCGTTCATCGACTTTGTAGTATACGACATCCTGCCAGAGAATCCGAAGGAAGCTATTTCTATCAGAAGACGTTCTCTCAGATTTTTCTACGAAACGGAGACGAAAATGCTGTATCGCCGATCCTATGATGGTTTACTGCTTCGACGTCTATCAAATACAGAAGCCAAGGAAGCCGTGCGCGAGGCCCATGATGGTATCTGTGGAGCCCATCAACCTGGCCCGAAACTGCAAGACCGCATTCGCCGAATGGGCTATTACTGGCCCACGATGGTTGCAGATGCAATAGATTATGCACGAAAATACAAGGCCTGCCAAATCCACGCCGACTTCATCTACCAGCCATCTGAATTCCTACATCCGACTGTAGCCTCCTGGCCATTCGAAGCATGGGGTATGGACATCATCGACCCAATTACCCCGCCTTCGTCCAGAGGACACCGATTCATACTCGCAATCACCGATTACTTCTCCAATTGGGCGGAAGCCATCCCATTGGCTGAGGTGAAAACTTCAAACGTGATCAGCTTCCTTAAGCATCATGTCATCTACCTCTTTGGACTGCCCCGAAGGATCATTCACGACAATGGGCCACAGTTCGCAAGCCACGTATTTTATCGGTTCTGCGACAAGCACCGAATTCAGAACATTGCTTCGACACCCTACAACCCACCAGCCAATGGGTTAGCAGAAGCATTCAACAAAACCATAATCAAGCTACTTAAGAAATTCGTGTCCTCTAACAAGCGCGACTGGAACGAGAAGCTCGGCGAATGCTTATGGGCGTATCGCACCACAGTTCGAACAGCCACCGGGAATACACCATTTTCCCTGGTGTACGGGAGTGAGACAGTTCTCCCATTAGAGACTTAGATCCCCTCACTCCGCGTCGCCCTCACGCATCAGTTGACGACGGACGAAAACCACCATCGCCGACTACAGGAATTGGAGGCCCTAGACGAGAAACGCCTGTTAGCTCAACAGCGAATCGAACTATATCAGGCCAGAATCTCCGGAGCTTTCAACAAGAAGGTCAAGGTCAGAACATTCCAAGTAGGCGATCTCGTTCTGGCGGTTCGGAGGCCGATGGTTATGACGCATAAAACTGCTGGTAAATTCCAACCAAAATGGGAAGGCCCGTTCATCATCGAAGCTGTCTTCTCCAACGGCGCCTACCGCCTCGCAAAACAAAATGGAGACTTGCTCATGTTGCCCATCAACGGCAAGTTCCTGAAGAAGTATTATGTCTGAAACAAAATCCTCGAGACATCTCAGAGTGTCGAGTTATGTACCTCCCCGTACCACTGAACTTACATTCTGGTTCCATACATAGAGTCATGTACCCGCTGGTCCCTCTGAACTCATTCCCATATTTTCCATACACACTAGTCATGTACCTGCTGGTACCTCTGAACTCATTCTCATATTTTCTAGTCATAAGAGTCATGTACCCGCTGGTACCGCAGAACTCATACTCACATTTTCCAGATCAACGAGTCACGTACCCGCTCATACCGCTGAGCTCACACTCACCATTCTCTAGATTCCTGAGTTATGTACCCTCTCGTGCCGCTGAACTCACATCCACAACATCCCAGATTATCGAGTCATGTGCCCGATCGTGCCACTGAACTCACACTTTCACAATATCGAGTCATGTACCCGCTGTTGCCCCTAAACTCACATCCCGGTCACTCTTTCAGATAGTAAGTCATGTATGATCATACCTCTGAACTTTCTTCCTATAAGAGATCCTCCCTCATGATCCACTACCCGCACTCCCAATGCACAAAAAAGGGTAACGGGTCCACAAACTTCCAAAACGACCATGTCGATGCTACCTCTGAGTCATTTCACTTCCGCCAAAAACAAATCACACCTACATAAAACTTCCATGTCCTCATTACCTCTGAGTCATTTTATGTACCCCTCTTTATTGAGCCCACTCCTGCCATGTCCTCATTACCTCTGCATGGGAAGGCTCCGTAGAAGAAACCTTCATACTTGCCATGTCCTCATTACCTCTGAGTAAGTATGTTGGTTCCATTTCAACCTATTATTTATACCCACAATCGGAGTACGACAAGGATAATAGGTCCACAAATGTCCTCTGTTGACCACAAATGTCCTCTGTTGACCACAAATGTCCTCTATTGACCACAAATGTCCTCTGTTGACCATAAATGTCCTCTGATGACCACAAATGGCCTAAGTCGACCACAGATGCTGTACTGGGTCTCCAGTACACGCCCATCCCTTTCCTATCATGTCTGGGAGCCCAGTTGCTCCCTGGCATTCTCTCGAATACCAAAAACTCCTATAGCTGTCTTATCGCGAAGTTGTTCTAGATATTTCTATCCAAAACTTGTTATTCGTACCTAAAACCAAGGTACGCCCAGGATAATAGGTCCACAAATAATCCCCCAGCAGGTTCAATTCCACAAACACCACGGGTACAAGAAAGAGAAGATGAGTTGAAACATGCTTATTTATTCAAAATTCAAAGTGCTACATCATTTGGGATCACATCCCTTACAAAATGAAAATAAAAAGAAAAAAAAAGAATGAGAAAAAGAGCAAAAGAAAACAGAAAACTGATCACTGCTCCGGGGCATATAACGCCATGAGACGGTCCGTCAGCAAGGCAACCGACCGCTCAAACCTCTGTTTAGCTCGACGCTCCGCCTCTTGGGTCAGCGCCGCCTCGTCCTCCAGATGAGCGTGAGCTTGCCGGTTGTCCTCAAATTTCTTGAAAGCCCGCTCCAGGTTAACAGAAGATCGGGAAACCTTCTCGGCCTCCCGAACGATTGACTCATGTTTCGCATGAGCAGCCTTCAGCTCCGACTCTAGGAAGGCCAATTCCTTCTGAAGTGCGAGAATCCGCTCTTTTGTGTCAGCTATTCCACGAGAAGCAGCCTCTTTCCGAGCCCTACAAGCTTGACTTCGACGACCCAGCCTGTCATACGAAGCGGAAAGCTCGTCAAGGTCCCCCTTCACAACTGGCCCGTCAGTGTCTCGAGCGAGCTTTATCCTATCCCGAGCGACAATAAGGAAGCCCCGCTCCCGTTCAATCACAGCAGGTAAGTAAGCTTGCCGTAACACCAGCAATCGGGTCACGAGCTGATCGGCCTCTGCCAACTTGGGCTCCAGGAGCGCAGCTAACCCCACCCCGCCAGGAAGAGTCTTCAAAGTTTCAATCTGACCCTGAGCGTACCGCAGGGACAGAAAAAGGGATCCCCCGCTCTACGGTATCATCTATGCCCCTCTTTAAATGGCGATAGAAGCTGTCGACCATATCCTGCGACACCTCATCCAGAGCCTCCGAAGAAGCCGACGACAATGGGAGTGTGGCTGGCAACACTGAAAAAGATGCAACGGAATCTGCCGCTCCTGCCATGAAGAAAACAAACTCCGTACGGAAGGACGCCTGAACAGCGGCCAACTCCTCTTCAGCAGCCCGCAGAACTTGAATGCTCGGCAGGACCGAGAAGTCAATCTCCGAAGCCGTATAAGCAGCAGAGGATGAGACGAAGACCATCGCTCCCGGAACAAGCTCCACTCCCATCTACTCGGAGCTGGCGGGAGGCCCCTCGACATGAGTCGGTGAAGGAGAATAAACGCCCCTTTCCCCCAGATCGCAGTAGGCCGAGCCTTCCCCAAAACATCCGCTTTTGGAAGTAAAGGGTCACGACCTGTAGGGCCAAGACAACCATGAATCGATTTAACTTGGAGGATATGTTGATAGAGCAAATAAGCCCCCTCACCAGTCAATATTTGGCTTATCTTACCAGCGAAACAGTATGGAGGCTGAGGTTTGCCTACGGCCGCCACAACCTCTCCACCAGCGGCCTTCGAGTCGAATATAACAGACTCCTCCCCCCGGCACCCTCGGGAGGGGATGCGACGAGATCGGCGTCGCCTTGCTGAAATTCAGCAATCTCGGAGATAGGCCCGAGGAAACCTTCGTCACCCCGGACCGAGGCTTCAGCAACTTGGGAGTCCTCAGCCGCCGTTGAGAGAGCCCCCGCAGAAAGGACCGTGGCACACATGCCGCTAACCAAAGCAGCAAGGGCCGGATCAACTCCAGGGGCAGCAGACAGTTCAGGAGAGCCTGGTTCGTCAGACGCCTACAAAGAAAAAATGATTAGGTCATATCTCCAAGAAAAAGAAAACCACAACAAGGAGATAGATCTAACATAGTTTTACCTCCGGAACATCGTCAGCATCTTCACCCCTCTCGAAAATAAGCAACCTATAAGACCTAACGGCGGCTCTTTTCACAGAAAAGGTTGTTCTGCCGTCAGAAGACTCACGTCTAACTCGTTTACGTGAGGGACCAGGCACAGCAGAAGGTTGTCCTTTTCTCACTACTTCCTCTTGGGTAGCAAGCGACGGATCCTCCGCCTGTTCGTCTGGTGTGGTAAGCGGTTGATCTGCTACTTCTTCACCCCCAAAAGAAAGAGAGTCTTCGCTATCATGATCATCATCCTCCTCAGCCACTTTGGAAGATTCTGATTCAGGGAGGGGAGTCTGGAGCGCTAGTTGCTTTCTAGCCTTAGCCCTCTTGGGCTTTTCCTCTAAACCGGTACCCACGATGAAACTGGTACTCGGATCGAAATTGACAGAGGACTTGTTCGCCATAACATGGTACAAGGCAGCCACGTACAAAATTTCCCTCGGCGTCTTAGTATCAGGGACCGAGAAGCTGGCCCGAGAATGATAAGCGTCATAATAATTCCACACCCTGACATCATCAAGAACGCTACCTTCAATGCCCAAGCAAGGGCTGGGACAGTCAAGGAATAACTGGCTATAGCCAAACTGGCGGGAAAACCTACTAGGCAGGTAGGACTCCAAGTACACGTTATCGCGGTTACGATAAACCAGATGCGCAGGCTGGATGTTGCGCAATCAGGTGAGCATCTTCGGAGACAGAAAGTAAGGAGGCCCGATATCATCAAGGTGTACATCCCTCAGTTCCTCATCAAAAAAATGAGGAACAGACACGAAAAAGCTACACCCATCCACCCTCGCCAGCGCCTTCCGATAAGCTGGCATAATACTGCATTCCCAAGGTTGGTGATGGCATTGGAAAAGAAAAGCGTCTTCGTCTGTAGCATCTTCCGCTGTTCTAGATCCCATCAAAGACTTGTAGTGCATCAACAACTACCCCATTAAATAGTGGAAAGGTAGCTCTATGCGCTCAAAGTCTAGCGTCTTCTTACGGGCAATAACCTTTGACGAGAATGTTTGAAGACCATGGTGTATGCTACACACCATAGCCGGGAGAAGAGCCAATCTAACTCTAAATACCAGCTTAACGGCAGGGAGAATGAAGTGGCGGCTGATCCTCTCAATAGAACCTGCCCCCCCGAGACTACGCAGTTCCGTAGCCATATCATCAAAAATCCAGCCAGGAGCGCTTTCTCAGACATCTGTCTGGTACCATAGTAAAAATAGCTAAGAGAGTCAGCTTGACTACCGAATATGTCGCTATTAGACCGCGACTTCTTGACGCTCAACATCAGGACTTTTATCTCTTCCTGGGTTTAAGGGGTTCGAGGAATAACCTCGCCAGAAGGGCCAACTTTAAAAAGATAATTGACCCAGGATGTGGTATGGGGAGCATTCCTTACTGAGATATTCTCATTTTTTATAGCCATCTGGTGACAAGCACTATGATGGCATAGCAACTCCTGGTACACCGCAACAAAACTTAGGAATCGTCGGTTCAGGTCCTCGAACTCCTCGTTCGACAGGGTGTACACCTCGAAAGGCTCGTTCCCCCACGGAAGCTTGGAGACAATATACATCTCGTGGAGAGCTAGCCCCAACTCCCCTCCGGGAGCGAAGAACGTCCCCGTTCGTCGGTTATACATCTCCAGGAGCGCCACGAACAATGGCTTATTGATAGGAAGCCCGTGACAGGTGCCCCGTATGGCATGATAGAGTCCCACCTCCCGCAGGAATGTCCCGTAGGTCTGCAGAACCCAAGTGGTCAAGTGGGCCCACGTAGAAATGGGGTTTATCCAGTTCAGCAATGCCAGTCTGCCAACGGGATAAGATTTCTTGTGAATGAGCCGATTCAGGAATGTTTCAGCTTGAGTGAATGTGAAGTTGGGACTATATACGTTCATAAAAGTACCTGGGGCCAGCCCTAACATGTACCGACGGACGGAATCCTTACCCGCGTATACTGACCGAATGTTTGGGTTATAATAGATGTCGTCCATCAACATCCCTGATTGGGTAGGAGTTAAGTTACACACCATCGTCCTGTCCAACAAAACCATATTGAACCACGACAGAGAATAATGATGCTCTATGAGAGGAATATGGATCGCCATCCCATCCAAAGTAAAATCCTAGTTCTCAAAGATCTCTAATACTCGAGGATTATTTATTATTAAAGCGTCCCCGAAGAGGAATGAGGGCTTCAGGTATGTTCCATCCAACTTCCTAGAATTCATCATGGCACGGAGATAATGGAGGGTCTGGTTCTCGATGGCGTTCAACCTTCCCGAAGGCTCATTAGCAGGAAATTAATTCAGCATGTACTTAACTAAGTCATCAAGACGCACGCCTAAGGCAAACTGATTCGAGCCCACTAGGAGTTCTCCCGCAGGATTTACTGGCAGATTCACTGAAAAGAGACAAAAGAAACAAGATTAGAAGATAGTCAAAACAAGAAGCATTTGAAAGATCATGTAAGTCTATGCGGCTCGGGTCGTCACAGCCTCATGCGGCTCAGAACCAGATGAGACCATGCGGTACGGTTCATCATAGCCTTATGCGGCTCCAAGTCAGACGAGTCCATACAAATCAAGTACAGATGAGCTTATGCGGTTCAAAAGTGAACTGCGCTCATGCGGCTCAAACCGAAAATATATAGGCGGTTCAGATCGAGTATGACAAGCCCATGCGGCCCCCTGGGCGAAGTGCTTATGCGGCCATATCGACGAACTCTGTACGTGCGGCTTGTGCATAAATTATGCAGCAGAGCCATGGCAGTTAGGGTTCTAAGACAAATGCCCTTACCAGCAATAGGTGGATGAACGTCGGAATGAACAGAGTGAACAGCGGCCGGCGGAGGAGTGGCCACGTTCGTTGCCACAGCCGCTGTAGCAGCGACCGCCTTGCCCTTCGCAGCCTTCGACGCAGCAGCCTTCTTGGGAGCCATGGGTGCTTGGGAGAGGAAGGAGTTAGAAAGATCGAAGAGAGAAAAGAAGACTCCCCAGAACAAAAGTGTTCCTATTTATAGACAAAGAAGGAAGCCTCAATCCGCGTGCAATATGATGACTAACTCTTCGATCATCGAGGCAAAACGGCTTAATAATAGCCTGACTATTGGGATCCTGGCCCAAAAAAGTGGCTCTTAAAATCTGACAGCAAATCAAGAGCATTAAATACAGAAGATTTACAAAAGATTTGCACACGTGGCAGGAAGACGTGGCAAGAAGCTCATACGGCCAAAACAGCCCATGCGGCTCAGAGAGTCATGCGGTTGAGGTAATCATGCGGCTGATCAAATCCATGCGGCTAGGACAGAATACATCCATGCGGCTCTGGCATAATCATGCTTCTTATTCAATGTATTTCAATTTTGTAAAATTGAAAACTTTGAAGGGGGTCTTGTAGAAGCATGAAAAAGAAGAGGAAAATGATCCATGCGGCCAAGGAGCCGCATGCGGCTCAGGAGTCCCATGCGGCTCAAACATATAGGCAGCTCGAGTAGATTCCATGCGGCCCGCAGAGGGAAGCCACGTGTCTTTTCAGAACAGTCGTACCCGACGTCATTCAAACTCAATTAATGCTCTGACGGCTGACATCTGACAGTTGACAGCCCTGAAGTAAAGTAGTCATAATGACTGACACAAAAGCACTATCTTCCTAGGGAACTGGAGAAAATCTTCACAGCTTCGAAGCAAGTTTATGCGGCCAGACTAGACGAGTTCACACAGCCAGTACAGAGAAACATATGCGGTTCAATCATGAAGGTCCCCCCATGCGGCTCAGCCATGAAGAAATCTATGCGGCTCGGCCATGAAGACTCTCATACAGCTCGGCCATGAAGACCCCCATGCGGCTCGGTCATGAACATATTCATGCGGCTCGGTCATGACAACCTTCATGCGGTTCGAGTATAGAGACTATTCATGCGGCTTGGTCATGAAATCTTTCATGCTGCTCAGTCATGACGACCTTCATGCGGCCCAAACACGAATGCTCCTCATGCGGCTCAAAAATGATGACAGGACACGTATTCTAAAGATAATCAAATTTTGGGTCAGATCCCAATAATTTGGGACACATGGCAAGAGAATGAATTAAATTGATTCATTTAGATTTACAGACATCAACAAATCATCATGATAGGGATTTAGTGCAATCAATATTAATGACTGACATGATTTGGCATAATCCTCATTAATGGCCCAGATCCTTCACGCTTAAGATTAATGGCCCAGATTGATCATTTACTAGGCCGTCGCCACTTTGAGAATGGACAATCATTACAAACCCTAATGATGCCCCCCACTATTATAAATAGCAAGGTGTCATTCCCTTGCAAAAGGACGCTCCCCCAATAATCAGAGAGAAAAATACACAGAGATTAATCCAGAGAGAGAGAAGCCAGAAGAGCAATACGAGGAGAGCAAGAAGATCATTTCTTCGGCAACGCCAAGCACCTCATTACAGAAGCCAAGGCTACGTCCGATCATCCAAGGAATAAGGAAGAGCTGCCGTCGCTTTCCCGTGCCTCTACCGTCACCCCCCAGAATAAAAAATAAACAATTGTACTTAGATTGTTGTACCTAGGTTTTCGTCCCTAGGCTTTCTTTGTACAAGCGAGTTTGTAACGTGAAGTAAAAGTCCAGTTCTCCCATAAAACTGTTTAGCTCTTTTATATTTCATGGCAAACAATTATATTGTATCTATAGGATGTATATAGGCCTAGTGTATAGAGTGACCCAATACGTTGTTGTTTAGACTTGAGTTGACTGGCCCTTGACCTAGTTTGACTAGAGTATTGACTTGGGTTGACCAAGAGTTGACCAAGTTTGACTTTGACCTAGATTGACCTAAAAATCATGTAGATTGCATCATAAACTTCATTTGTTTTATTTTAAACATATTATAATCCATATTGCTCTATTTAGAATATTGTGACTCCGGTGCGGACATTTGATATTGCACTACTCTTTTTAGAGTGTCAGGCTAGTACATTCTCTGATAGTTCTCTTATTTACTTGCTGATTACTGTACTTTAGTTGTAGTTAGTTCTATTGATTCTCTATTACAAATACGATTTGATATTGCTGGATCCATTTCATGCGATACTCATTTATTCATGTTCGGCCTCTATTTCTGGAACCACTACTGGCATCACCTACTGGAATCACCCTGGAATCACTTACTGGTATCATTCATGTTCTGGCTGGACTTGTACTTATTTTCGTGTCAGGTTATGGATTCATTTGTACTTGTTGGGCGAGAAAATATTGGAGTAGACATGTGAACATTCCCAAATACTGGAACCACTCCCTTGGAATTATACTGGAATGATAGCCATCCCACACTTGGCCGAGTGTGCGATGTGCCGTATTACCTATAGTCGTTTACATGTCGATCTTGATATTTTTAAACATACTGTTAGAGTATAGTCTGGACTCACCCTGGAATCTTTGATCACTGATTGGACTCAACTTATACTGGACTCATCTTGTACTGGAATCATCTGGTATTAGATTTATATTGTCTGGACGCACATTGGGATTACACTTGACTCATATTATACTGTCTGGACTTATATCATGTTACTCTAGTTCAGCTAGATTATATTTTACAGTCTTAATTGCCATGCTTCTCTTCTTATTTAGTTACCTTACTTTCCTTGTACCTTAACTGTTTCTCTACATTATTACTCATATAAACTGCCATGTTCATCAATACAACTGTCTATAACTGTTTATAGTTCTCTGTCATTTATTTGGGATTCTTTGATGAGTTGTACTCATTCCGGTCCTGACTGGACCTGTTGAAAATATTACAGATGCTTGTCCCGAGGACACTTGCCCTACTTACTATGGACCAGGAGATGGCTTAGCAACCTTTGCCCCCGACACTCAGGAGTGATCGGGAGACTAGCTAGTTGACTTGGTTTAGTTTTTATGTTTTAGAACTTGAATTATAATAAGTTGGGATATTGTCTGTTTTGAGATTATTATTATTTAGTAGTTGGTTTGTTGTTGTTATTTAGTCTTAGTTGTAAACTTTTGTGTAATCTTATCGTGCTTAGACTATGATTGAGATTTCATTATACCAATACTTGTCCTCCGTTCGGAGTTGAGATTGACAAGTACATTATATAATTACGTGAGTTGTTGATTTGATAGTAACCTAGGACAACGTTTTACAGACGACACTACTGCGTAGGCTGGACGTACCTACTTCTCGTGCCCCTACACTTGGTGTGGGTCATGATACGTTTTTAGTGGTGGCCCATGCAGGTTGAGAGTCGCATTAGTGCGATATCGTGGTAGTACAACGATTAGTTGTACTGCTGTGCGCCTACGATAGGAACTAAGGAATAGGTTTTAGCAGAGAGGTTGCTCAATCACAGTTAGGACTACTTGATAAGATTCCTAGTATGACCCTTGAGAATCTCATTATAAACTATCTTGAAATTCGATTTCGACAGTTTCTATCAACTTCCTTGTTCATCGTCGAATTTGATTCTTGGTATTCATTATTGACTTGATTTTCTACAAAAATAACATTATAGGCTAAGTTGCCTCAGTCATGGAATCTAGAGTCTTCTACAACCATATTAGCTGGTTTGGCAATGAGATGGAGTCTAATTTTGGATGTATTTCTCGGGTGTGGAAATTTAAAGTTTTCGCAGCCAAGCAAGCGGCAATGCAAAAATTTTAAATACCATAATTCTAGAGGTATGTACCTTAGTTGCGGACTCTATGGATTATTGCTGTTGTACTTACTAGCATAACGAGGATTCTGGTGACATGGTTCTGGTTAGACGGGTATGATTATCTGATTTCAGAATAGATACCATATAGATGGTGCCCTAGTGTGATAAAATAGAATATTAGTGTGGATGTTACTTGAGTATCATGGATTAGATAGAGGGAGCTAGGCTACCTGTAGTGCAGCACCTTGCCCCGTACCATCAGAGGGATATACCCCAGAGTGGCAAGGCTTTTGCGCTGACAGTCGAGCAGACCGACGCTGCAGGTGATGGGTTAGCAGGTTTGTCCTTCTCGTTCTTCCTCCCCACCTTCATGTGTGATTCCAGTAGTACCTGCCAGGATATACTTGTGATATATTAGGTAGTATAGTTACCCTGATCGAGACTGTGGAATCACGACCAGTAGGATTGTGTTGCATGTTATATATCGACTTTGATTTGAGTGGGGGTTTGACCTAGTAGGGGTACGATCATCTTAATTTCGAGGACGAAATTCTTCTAAGGGGGTAGACTTGTAACACCCTATTTTCCAAATGAGGGTAATTTTGAACTTTTGAAATTATAATTATAATTTATTTATATTTATATCACATTATAATTTTTGATGATTTTTAATCAATTTAAAATTATTTTAAGTCATGACTTGTGATTTTGATGTACTGCTAGTGAAACCCTAAAGAATGTCTGACCTAGAGCCTAACCATGTGATTGGGATATTTATTTATCATTTTTAGCCTAGGGATAATTTGGTCATTTTGACTTATTGGAATGAATTGATTAATTATTGGACTGATGGTTGTTAATTTTGACTTTTACTAGTTGCGACTTAAGAGACTAACCTAGATGTTGACTCTAGCTATGGTGACTTGAATAGTATGGTGGGACCCTAGTCTAACTTAAGACAACCCAATTTTAGTCATTCAGAATCAAGTTTGAAATAAAAGAATAAGACTAGGTTCAATGACTTATGACTTATGAATTTATTTCCATGACTAATGAAACTTGGCCCATAGCCCATTAGTGAAAACCTAACCATAATTTTTTCCTTTATGACTAGACACATAGGGATCCCCACCCTATATAATCTCTCATTCCTTTGTTCTTGCCTCTTTCGTGTCATTCCAACATTTAGAAAGGAAAGGTAAATTCCCATCTTCCCTAATTCATAACAAATCCATTTCAATTCTTTTTTGACCCAAATCTTTTTGCAATAGATTCTAATCATCCTCTATTTGATATTCATGAAGAGTAATTTCTGTTTGAGTACAATTTGGATGATTTGGCTAGTAAGGGGAATCAATCAATTTGGAGCTTTTCTTAGTCATTTGCATCCTATAGGTAAACTCTTTAAATTGTGTTTTTATTCTAATTTCTTTGCATATTAGGCTAGATTTAGGTGTCCCCTAGCTTTCACTCAAGTTTGGTAGGAAACCGTGTCCGTTTGATGTCTGTATCGGACACGTGTTAATGTGTATGTGCATGTGTTTGTTAAAATGTCACATAGGAATTTATTTTAGTAATTTCCAAAACTAATTACATGTTTTTGAAGCTCTTAGTGTGTATAACAATATTCATGAGGATTGAGCACAATTTGCGGTTGTATTCGTGTCCAAAATGGACACGCACCCCATACACGAGACACAAACGGGGCTCGTACGGCTACACTGTTGTTCGAGCTTGACACAGGACACGACACGAATTATTACGACACAAAACTTGGTAGACACGTGGGCCTAGTGTCTGACATCACACCCATAAAATTTTGTGGGACCTCGTCGACTATGCGCGAAGAAATCGAGGCTGTACTGTCTCGTGCTCCCTGTGCACACACGTGAAAACCCCCATTGATACGCGACTCAAACTCGGACATGACATGACCCCGACTCGATATAGGAGCCCTAAGACCTAGCCCTAGATCTAACCTACCTAGGGACACGTGCACGAGCCCTCTAGTATTGTATGTCGTGTCCTAAGACCCTCGATATGGCAGCACAATGCTGTACATGCTTGTCGACTGTTACAGTTCGACCCTTTGTTTGGACACGATCTGGACACTTTGAGACACTGGGTTGGACACATTTAGGCCACTGGTGCATAGACACACCTTAGGTTGACACATATTGACACATTGTCTAGGGTTTTGGGTGAGTCTCAGGTGGTATCAGTAAGGTACGTAGGGTTTACCTTGAGTTTAATAATTAGAGTTGATATATCCCGAGTTTATGCTTTGAGTTGTTTGATTTGATGTTGGTTTGTTTGGGTTTGATATTTTGGGTATGATACATGTTCAGAGGATTACATTTTCAGATGATTACATATTTGTTGAGATGCTAAGTTATTTTGATTCCTAAGTTTTAGTAGGGTCGATTATTTAAGAATTTGAGTTTTGTGGTTGATGTTGGTTTCATACGTAAATTGGGTTATGTTAAGTGATAATATGGTGTTAACTGGAATTTGATTTGAATATTAGGAAATCTGAGATGTTGGAATCAACTTTCAAATTCCTAGGTTACTATTTTGAGCTGGGGTTGGTACCTTGAGTGCACATATGTTGAGTGTGTGACTGAGGATATAGAGGATAGGTGTTTGGGCAGTAGGTTTTTGGCCTTGCTTGAGCAGCAGCAAGCTTCCTGCCTGCAGGTAAGTGCCATGGCAGCAAGACATGATTTGGCTCCTTGTATTTGTGCCATTGGGCCTACATGCAGGCATAGCCATGTGTTAGGGACTCAGTATCTTAGTGTCTTGAGTTTGTTAGTGTGTGTGTGTTGGTCTGTGGGATATTGAGGGGTTGTATGTATGTGTGTTCAGTTTGGATGAGCAAGGGGGAGTGTATCAGTGAGAAGAGATATGGAGTGTCTTGGATTGGCTTGGTTCAGCATGTGTTAGCAGTAAAAGAGTTGTGAGGAATAGGTTAAGGACATGAGGGTTGAGTTCAGTTAGGCAACAGAGCAGTAGCAGTAGGCCAGGTCTGTGGCATAGGCTCCAGGCCAGTACAGCAGGCCTGTAGGCCACCTTGGCTTGACATTGTATCAAGGATTTGGGTTAGACCCTACCATTCTTTCGGCTAAGTTGAAGTGCAGTCCATATACTTTGATATCAGTCCTATATTAAATGTTAACAGTCCCACATATTCTTGTGGTTTCAATCCACATTCCTCACTTGAAATCAGTCCCCCAACCTTCACAATCCACTATTTTTCCTTTTCCCTTCACTGTCCAGTCCCTAGTTTAGCCCCCTGCCCCCTTCACAGTTCATTTCCCCACTTTCCCCTCTCTCTTTCATTTTCCCTTATATTTTTCTTCCTTTCACCCTTCCCTTTTCTCTTTTGTTTTCATGAATGATTGTATTGTATCTATATGTTAATGTATAGATACAATGTAATGAATATGCATGTATGTAACGTAGTATATATATATATATATTTATGCAATGTATGTATAAATAGATACATAAATGAAATGTAAGGCATGAAGGTATATATGAATGCTAGTATATAAATAGGATATGCATGTATCCTATACAATGCATACATGAATGTATGTAATTATATTGTATCTATAAGATGTATATAGGCCTAGTGTATAGAGTGGCCCTATAGGTTGTTGTTTAGACTTGAGTTGACTAGCCCTTGACCTAGTTTGACTAGAGTATTGACTTGGGTTGGCCCAGAGTTGACCAAGTTTGACTTTGACCTAGATTGACATAGAAATCATGTAGATTGCATCATAAACTTCATTTGTCTTATTTTCAACACATTATAACCTATATTGCTCTATTTAGGATATTGTGACTCCGGTGTAGACATCTGATTTTATACTACTCTTTTCAGAGTGTTAGGCGAGTACATTCTCTGATAGTTCTCTCAATTACTTGCTGATTACTGTACTTCATTTGTAGTTAGTTCTATTGATTCTCTATTTCAAACACGATTTGATATTGCTGGATCCATTTCATTCGACACTCATTTATTCATGTCTAGCCTCTATTTCTAGAACCACTACTGGCATCACCTACTGCAATCACCCTGGAATCACTTACTGGTATCATTCATGTTCTGGCTGGACTTGTAATTATTTTTGTGTCGGGTTATGGATTCACTTGAACTTGTTGGGCGGAGAAATATTGGAGTAGACATGTGAACATTCCCAAATACTGTAACCACTCCCTTAGAATTATACTGGAATGATAGCCATCCCACACTTGGCCGAGTGTGCGATGTGCCATATTAACTACAGTCGTTTACATGTCGATATCGATATTTTAAAATACACTGTTAGAGTATAGTCAGGACTCACCCTGGAATCTTTGATCACTGACTGGACTCAACTTATTCTGGACTCATCTTATACTGGAATCATCTGGTATTAGATTTACATTGTCTGGACTCACATTAGGATTATATTTGACTCATATTATACTGTCTGGACTTATATCTTGTTACTCTAGTTCAGCTAGATTATATTTTACAGTCTTTATTGTCATGCTTCTCTTCTTGTTTAGTTACCTTACTTTTCTTGTACCTTAACTGTTTCTCTACATCATTACTCATATAAACTGCCATGTTCATCAATACAACTTTCTAAAACTGTTTATAGTTCTCGGTCATTTACTTGGGATTTCTTGATGAGTTGTACTCGTTCCTGTCCTGACTTGACCTGTTGAAAATATTACAGATGCTTGCCCCGAGGACACTTGCCCTACTTACTATGGACCAGGAGATGGCTTAGCTACCTTTGGCCCCGACACTCAGGAGTGATCGGAAGACTAGCTAGTTGACTTGGTTTAGTTTTCATGTTTTAGAACTTGAATTGTAATAAGCTGAGATATTGTCTATTTTGATATTATTATTATTTAGTAGTTGGTTTGTTGTTGTTATTTAGTCTTATTTATAAACTTCTGTGTTATCATATCATGCTTAGACTGTGATTGAGATTTTATTATATCTATACTTGTCCTCCGTTCGAAGTAGAGATTGACATGTACATTATATAATTGTGTGAGTTGTTGATTAGATAGCAACCTAGGACAGCATTCTACCGCCGATACTGCGACGTAGGCTAAATGTACCCACTTCTGGTACCCGTTCACTGGGTGCGGGTCATGAAAACTACAAGGAGTGAAACTCTATGCTACTGTGGTGTGACTCCACCATGAGGTTCCTAAAAGAGGTAATGCTTCGGCTTTGCGAGCCCAGTCACAACGGCGTAGCACCGCAAATAGGCAGGTAGCCTAATGCTGTATGTTGAAATTAAAGAGGGGTGTAGTCAGCACTACAAAGGGGAGGAGTTTCTCATGTTACAGTGGCACGACACCACGATGAGGTACCCAGATAGGTGTAAAAGCCTCGGCCTTGTAAGCCATGTTTTTTCGGCGTAACACCGCAAGGGAGCCCAAGGCTTCATGCTGGGTAGTATGATACTACAAAGAGGTGGTGTCCTCATGCTACAGTAGTATGAAACTATGTTGAGGTTCCCGGTCCGGGGTAAGGCCTCGGCTTTAGGCCATGTCATAGCGGCGTAGCTCCGCAAGGAAAGTACAAAGCGCTTCATGCCATGTATCTTTAATAAAGAACTCACCTATAGTGTTGACAGAGATAGCAGGCCGTCTCTTGAGGGTAAACTTGTAGATGACCAAAATTATACACTGAAAGCAGGCTGGCACAGGGCCTTTAATGTGCAGCTAGAAGCACATGTAACTACATTATGTGAGTGAGGCATTACTACATGCCGACTTATCTCGCTGAAGTCAAAGCCCCTGCTGAAGACCCTGTATCCTGTCCTCACTGCCATATTACTATGGAAGAGGTGCCCAACATCACCTTTCTACAGGAGGACATGCTACTAAAAAATAATCGTCATGATAGACCCCTATACTATACAGGGTATATTGGGGCGATCAAAGTGGACTGCATGCACATCGATCTAGGATCCTCCCTCAGCATCATTTCTAGAAGTTTTCTTCAAATTTTGGGAATTCCTCTGCACAAGCTATCTGCAACCGACACAACTATCATGGCTTTCAATGCTGGTCGAAGCCACCCGCTGGGCAAGATCCCTCTCAAGTGCCAGATCGGTAATCTTCGAACAGAGGTTTCTTGCTATGTGATCGATGCCAATATATCCTACAACGTCTTGTTGGGACGTCCACGGATACACTGGAACATGATCGTTCCTTTCACACTTCACCAGTGCTTTAATTACGTCAAAAACGACGGTTTCGTGAAGACAGAGTTTGTCGATGTCGATCCTTTTAAGGGCATCGAAGCCTACTATGAAGATTCGGTACTTTACCAATCTCAGTCCCCCAAGGATGACGGTAATGAAGCTGACAATGAAGCTGAAGCAAGTTCATCCTCCAATGATGGTCCCCTGATTATCCGAGTCAAAGGACGTACTACTCCAAAAAGTACTCTGAAGCCTCTCACAATCTGGATGAAAAAGAAGAACCCTGACAAGGTCAAACCATTGACCATCACTCTCAGCAAGACACCCCGGGAGGAACCTATTGATGTCCATCCTCCCAATCCTGAAGAATTACCCTACGTGCTGGACTTGGCCAAGGCTGTGGCTCCTCTTCCCGATGATAATCCTCTCAATGAGTATATCAATACTTATAATAATGTACCTTCAGCGGATGATGTTATCCCTGAGGAAGAACTTGCGTATTTTCTTAGTAAAGGTTTATCTTTGAATTACTCTGATGTCTATCAATCTGTAAACCACTACATAGATACGATATACGCTCTAGTGTACGGCATAGGACCACACCTCTACTTGTCGGTCACGAGCCTCACCTATGGGAAAAAGTTTACCCAGAAGATATCCACTACTTCATTGTTCCAGCCAAAAAGAAGGATGAAGAACTAATCATCTTCGGTCGTATAATTGGTGAGAGAAAGTCTGTTCCAGACTCTACTTCCCCCAAATACAACACAGAAGCTGACTATGACCCTGGAAAAATATAACTTTTTTGATATAGTTGGCAGGCCAAGAATGTCATCCGGAACATGGAATTTGACATCAAAAGCGACCAGGAGCTAAATTACGGCCGGGGACGACGGTTGCCAATACGACACTTCGCTCATCCCGGCAAACCCGAGAACTACTGTCAACGAAACAGTATTGGTTTGGGTTATATCACTCCTCCAACAACTCCCGAAAGATCAGATGATGAAGCAAAGCATTATTCTCATTCTTCTGATTCCTTCCTCTGGGACTCAGACTCGAGCATCGGCGATATGTTCAAAGCAACTCTGTCCGTCAACATAGTTTTCGTTGACCAAATTACGGACGATGTCCAATCAATCTAGCTTGAACAATGGACTAAGAAGATGGATACTAGGTAGGAGCTACATTTCGAACAACGTGAACCACCTACCGAAGACGAAGTCATCCAAGTCAATTTAGGAGATGAGTCATCTTTTAAACCAATCTTCATCAGTAAAAGTCTATCTGGCGATGAACGCCAATCTCTTATACAGCTTATAAGAGAATACATCGATGTCTTTGCGTGGAGCTATGAAGACATGCCAGGTTTGGACCCTAAAGTCGCCATGCATCGCCTGAATATTTTGTCTAAAGCCAAGCCATTGAAGTAGCAATAACGACAATTCCGACCAGATGTCATGGAGGCCATCGAGAATGAAGTCAAGAAGCTCTTTGCCAGTAGATTCATTCGCGAAGAACAACACCCTGACTGGGTTGCCAACATCGTTCCAGTCATGAAAAGAACAGTAAAATTTGAGTCTGTATCGATTACCGTGATTTGAACTCTGTATGCCCGAAAGACGAGTTCCTTCTACCGCTCACCGACGTAATGATCGACAATACTTGCGGCTTCGAGCGGATGTCCTTCATGGATGGGTTCTCAGGCTACAACCAGATCAAAATGTTCCCCGACGATGAGAAGCACACATCTTTTCGAACACCGTTGGGGGTATATTGCTATACGGTGATGCCCTTCGGATTAAAGAATACAGGGGCGACATACCAGCGAACCATGAACACAGTTTTTTGCGATTATTTGTGCAAAATAGTGGAGTGCCACGTAGACGATATCGCAGTTAAAAGTCATCTCAAGGGCAACCACCTCCAAGATTTGAGAACGGTGTTCGAACTAATGCATGCACACCAACTTAAGATGAATCCAACCAAATCTTTTCTGGGAGTCTCCGACGACAAGTTCCTTGGTTTCGTCATTACTTCAAACGGTATACATCTTGACCCGAAGAAAGTGAAGGCTATCCTTGATATGCATCCTCCAAGAAACCTCGAAGAGCTACGCAGACTATAAGGAAGGATAGCCTACATCAAACAATTTATTTCAAACTTCTCTGGAAGGTGTCAACCATTCACTCAGCTTATGAAGAAAGACGTATCTTTCGTTTGGACTGAACAATGTCAATGCATATTCGACGACATCAGGACGTATCTTACAAGCCCTCCAGTGTTGGTAGCTCCAATATTGGAAAAGCCCTTCTTACTATATGTCTGCGCTATGGACCATTTTCTTGGCGCCCTCTTAGCTCAGAAGAATGAAGGCGGCCACGAACATGCAATCTACTACCTCAGCCGCACAATGGTGGGTGCCGAGCACAGATACGCACCTGTGGAGAAGGAATGCCTTGCACTAGTATTTTCCATCCAGAAGACATGCCACTATGTGTCTGGCTACACTATCCATATTATATCTAAAGTTAACCCTCCCAGAATACTCATGACTAAACCGGGTTTCCTTAATTCCCGTTTAGCTGCATGGACAATGTTGTTGACTCCATACGATATGTTCTTCGTCCCTCAGAAGGCAGTAAAAGGCCAAGCGTTAGCTGATTTCCTAGCAGCTCATCCGGTACCAGAATCGTCCAAACTCTACGACGAAATCCTCGATGAAATGGTGGAGTCTAACACTGCAACTGAAGAAATTTCCATTTGGCGAATGTTCTTTGACAGTGCATCAAGAACAGGACCCAAAGGTAATATTATAGACGGAGTAGGCGTCGTGCTCGTGTTACCTAATCATCTGGTTATACATCATGCATATTCTCTCATGGAACCATGAACCAAGAATGTGGCCGAATATAATGCCTCATTAATCGGCCTGCAACTGGCAAAACAACTGGGAGTTGACTATCTAGAAGCCTACGGCGATTCCAAGCTAATAGTTAGTCAAGTCTGAGGGGATTATGAAGTTCGTCACGAAGATCTCATCCTCTATCACAGATCAATAATCGAGTTGGCATCTACTTTCGCTGGATTCTTCATCGAGCACGTGCCTCGACTACATAATATAGAAGCAGATGCTCTAGCCGGTCTCGCTGCTTCTTTAACCGTCCCTACCAATACTCAGCAGTCGATCATAGTGTTGTTAGCCCAATGATTATATCATGTTTTTGAATATGTGTGAAACCCGTATTTTTACTTCTAATTTTTTTTTATTTGCTAAATAAAATTTTGTTAGCAATAAATTTTTTTCTTTAGAATAATGTTAAATGTTAATATTGATATTATTTTATTTAGTGTAAAAATTTATTTTTAAAAAAAAATAAAAATAATAATTTAAATGGGACTTTTGTATGACAACCCAGATCCAACTGAAGTCTATAATAGTTTTATAAATTTAAAATATTGTTTATATTTTCTAATTAAATTGTTTTTAGCCCAAAGCCAAGTTCATACTATTAAAAACCATTGTTTTGAAATTAAGAAAACCATTTTCTTTCATTAGGCCCATTGGATTAGTCAAGCCCACCCAATTCCTTTAAACTCATAACCCAATAAGTCTACCTTAAGTTCAAACCCTTTAGGCCAATTATGGCCCAAAACCTATAAAGTTTTCTTGCTAGCTTACTGTGGGTTTCTTTTAGATGAGCTTGAGCTCATTTGTGCTCTGAAGGAATGAATGAAAGAACTTTCATTCATTTGCTTTTAGTGGAGAAGACTTTTCATCTTCTCCTTCTCCAACCGGTTGAAAACGATCGACCCCTCGGATATTTTGGCCGGTGGCCATGAATGGCAAAGGCTCTTCTTCTTCCCCTGATGGTAACTCCTATTTCTCTAGTTTCTATATAAACCCACTCTTTTCCATTTTTCCACATACCAAATTTCCTTCCCAATCTTCTTCCTCCCCTCTTTCCCCACAAAATCCCGGCGCCCCGATGATCCGCACGGCCCACCCCGCGTCACCGCCGCCCGCGCCTGACCGGCGACCGCCGTCGTCCACCGCCAGCACCCCTGCGTGGTTGTGTCCGTCATTTTCGTCTGCCCCTGTCCGTGTCCTGTAGTGCTGTTCGGTTCCGAGATCGATTTGGGATTTCCGTTCGATTTCGGTTTGGGTATAATTATGGAACTCCACTTTTCTTTTAGTCGGTGATGAATCTTCTGGTCCCCGAATCCAGCAGGATTTCGGTTTTTCGACAACGTAAATTCTACGTTGCAATTTCTGTTTTTTCGAAATTTTCGGAGAATCGGGTGTCTGAGAACCTTTTCGAAAGGAACTCTGGAGAATGATTATTTCTCTGGGTTTTCCTATTCGTAGGCTAATTCTCGGAGTTTCCGAAGGAAATTTGGAAATTACCCGTATTCGGATTTTCGGGAAAGTTCTGTTGATTTTCCATGGTTTGATATTTGGTTGTCTTTTAGTGGGGTATGTGTTCTGTTGTGTTTAGTTGCGGAATTGGGTTTTTAAACATTGTTTCTGTTGGAAATTTCCTTTGGTTGTCACTCCTGGACTATGAGTTAGTAGTGATGGTTGATTGGAAAATATTATTTTCGGAAAATTTATTAAAAGATTTTAAAATGATTTTTCTGATAAATATTATTTTAATAATATTTTTGGGCGATGACCATATTGGTCAATAGGCCCCAGCGAAATGCAAACGCACCGGTTCGTCCGGACGTTGAGGCAGAATAGCTGTATTTGAAGATTGGACCAGTTCTGAGACATTCTAATAATTTACAAATTTAGTTAAAATTTTATTATTTAATTTTTAGGCGATTTAAAGGACTAACCCATTTTTCTCTTATTTAAATTCATAAATTTGTAAGGGCATAAGCCTATTCTTTATCTTCTGCAAAAGTTGTAATCAGTAGGAGCAATAAATTTGTGATTTCTGGGATTGAGTAAACGCGTAGAATTAATCAATATTATTATTAATTATTAATTAATAATTCACGATTTTCTCATTTTAGGAAAAGAAATTATATTTTTACATATAATTATAAAACACTAAATTTTTCCCAATAAGTTGATAAAATACCACGTTTTATATTCAATTGAAAATTACAAGTTTTTCCGAAAAACCTAAATTGAATTTCTAAATTTAAACTCATTAGTAAACGTTGTGATGTTGTGTTAGCTAGCTAATAACTAAAATAGACTAGGAAAGACAAATAGAGATTGCAACTAGATTATTTTGCTGGTATTTGTATTTCTGAGATAAGTTCCCCGGAATGTAGGATTTCAAGGAGGAACGTGACTTTTCAAATCCTGAAGTACCAATCTCGACCAATTGAAATTCAAGGCAAGTACGGTTGTGGTTAATTGCAGTTTAATTAATTTTAGAAATTTTGCATATTAAATACACAATTGTTACACGTACTCTCTCCTAGAGTAACACATTGAATCATTGCATCGGGATAATGGGGAGTAGCGTAGTTATCTATGATCAAAGCCAAATAGTTAATGAATGTGCGAGCTTACCCCTCTTCACACGGGGTTAGGCCGGACCGTATCAATAGGATACAAGTGAATCATCCTAAACCGGTCATAGATACTGCATACTCAAATCACAATTGTTTTATTGGAAATCATTGTTTCAAAATTATTTAATATTGCAAGTTTCTATTCATTATGCAAATTGTTAATTTTTCATAATTGTACTTGCTCCTTTCCTGACTGGATCCCCCACACCCAATAGGTTCTATTGATGACTCAGAGCTACTGATTAGTAGTTACTACGACCCGGAGCTGTACCCTGCTGTGCTCCCAGACGAGGTTCATGGAGATGATGATGACACTTCTGCTTAGATGGAGATTTGTTGTCTTTATTTAAATTAATGTTATTTTAAAAGTGGTGAACTCTTTTGTAATGAACAAGTTTATTTTTATCGTTAAATAAAATGTTGTGGCAATTATAAATTCAAGTGTTGTTGATTGTACCTGCATATGGAATACAGCTTACTGCCGCCGTCTCAACAACGGTGCAGGCTGGGCATGATCCGAGTCGACCCAAGAAATTGGGATCGGGTCGTGACATGTTTTTAGTGGTGGCCCATGCAGGTCTCGAACCTGCGACCTTCGCGTTATCAGTACGACACTCTAACCAACTGAGCTAATAGGCCTTCGCGTTATCAGCACGACACTCTAACCATCATGAAGGAGTACATTCTCAAGACGACATTCAACACCAAATACTGGTAGTTGAATTTTTGGATCATGTCTCTTGGAATGATGAATACTCATGTTGTGTTCATGAATCTCATGAACAGAGTCTTTTTATGAGTAATTGAATCAGTTTGTTGTCTTTTCTTTAGATAACAAAAATCTGATATACTCAAGGACTGAAGAAGAACATGAAGAGCATCTGAGAAATTTCTAGGAACTTTGAAGAAGTTTTTGGTAAGCTATCAAGACATGAATTTTCTTAGACAATGTGGTTTTTTGCCATAATGTCACAAGAGAAGAAAATTTGATAGACTCTAGATAGATAGCCGCTGTGGAGAAGTCGTATATCTAAGTTCAATGGTTTCTTGGACTTGATGGGATACTACTGGAATCTGTGTAGGAATTCGCCAAGATTGCTGAGTCGATGATGAAGCTGACTCGAAAGAATGAAGAGTTTGTCTGGACGCATTTAAGAAGCTGTAGAAGAAGCTTACCAATCCTTGCGCTACCCGCAGGATCCGGTGGTTTCACCATCTACAGAGATGTCTCAGGAAAAAGACTGGGTTGTATTCTTCAACAACATGGGAAAATAATTGTCTACATATCTAGGCAATTACGGACTCATGAGAAGAACTATCCCACACATAATTCGGAACTTGTTGTAAGTATCCTTGCTTTAAGGCTATGGAATTATTATAGAAAGGGAGTAAAATTATATACGGACTATAAAAGTCTAAAATATATTTCTACTCAGAAAGAGCGGAATATTGGGTAAACGAAGACGATTGAAGCTGATATCGATGGTTTGACCAAGAAGCGGCACCTAGACATCAGGAAGTTGGGCTGGAGAGCATACTGTCTGAAGATAGAAGGATGGAACTAGATGCTGATTCAGTGTCAATAAAGCTGCAAGTGAGCTCGAGTCTGAAGAACAAAGTCAAGAAGACGCAGTTTCAAGACAAGGCACTTGGAAACTTAGAGATCAAGTATTGGCAGGAACATTTGGGAGTTTCTTTATTGCCAACGATGGAGCTTTTGAAGAATGGTACGAGGTTGTATACCTTCTGGTGAACTAAGAAGCGCAGTATCCCACACACTCTAACCAGATGTATCGGGATGTGTGTACCATTAAATGGTGTTATGTAATGAAGAAGGACAAATTCCAAGAATGAGGTTAGGTATTCTGTCAACATGTGGAAATTAGCAAGATTCCTGCAGACGCTTGATATTTCGGAGTAGAAGTAGGAACACATAAATGGACCTTGTGTTAGGATTACTTTGTTCCTAAGGAGGGAAGATCACCAATTGGATTTTGTGTACTGACTGACCAAGTCAGTTCATTATGAAGTTGCTTTATTCACGAAAGAGTTGGCGGCAATGTGCAAGAGACACATCTACCGGATTCATGAAGTTCCAACTGACAGACAATCAAAGAAGTCAATCTAGACGTTTGAAGACATGCTGAAGAATCTTGCCTCCTGGAATCTGGAGGATCTTGGAAAGATCAATTATCTTTAGTAGAGTTTTCTTACAATAAATACCCAGTTAGCATCAGTACAACATCATTGAAGTTTTGGATGTAGTTTTCATACATAACTTGCATAGGACGATGTAGAAGAAAGAATACTGTTAGATCCAGAGAGAGTAACTGGCGCAGCAGAGGAAGTGAAGATGATCAGAGACAAGCTATGATAAACAGAAGCACTGGGCAGACAACAGTTGTCAACCACTGGAATTTGTAGAAGAAGGCAGTGTCAGAGAAACCAGTAACAAGCATAGTCAGAGGTGAGATGAAGATCAGGCAAAGTTGAATCATTATTCCTATTTCTTTCCATACTCATCTGTTTCATTTTCAAATTTGACATTATGCTTGTTAGCCTAGTTTTGCGAGCTATTCCTTTTTCAAGCTTGATCATGACATTATCTTATTGGAGGCCTCCATTAATATATTGTCTAATCAGAACCGGTGCAATGATGGTCTGATCAACCTCATACACTTTGGTTCGCTTTATATTTTATTTTGTCCCTAAATTGTCTCATCCATGATTACCTTTAAAAAATTCTTATTGTTTGAACCTGAATTGAACACCATACTCGTGTCTAATTGAATTGTGGGAATCCTGTCCTACCTGTCCTTAAATTTCGAGGACGAAATTTTCTAAGGAGGGAAGGTTGTGAAACCCGTATTTTTACTTCTAATTTTTTTTTATTTGCTAAATAAAATTTTGTTAGCAATAAATTTTTTTCTTTAGAATAATGTTAAATGTTAATATTGATATTATTTTATTTAGTGTAAAAATTTATTTTTAAAAAAAATAAAAATAATAATTTAAATGGGACTTTTGTATGACAACCCAGATCCAACTGAAGTCTATAATAGTTTTATAAATTTAAAATATTGTTTATATTTTCTAATTAAATTGTTTTTAGCCCAAAGCCAAGTTCATACTATTAAAAACCATTGTTTTGAAATTAAGAAAACCATTTTCTTTCATTAGGCCCATTGGATTAGTCAAGCCCACCCAATTCCTTTAAACTCATAACCCAATAAGTCTACCTTAAGTTCAAACCCTTTAGGCCAATTATGGCCCAAAACCCATAAAGTTTTCTTGCTAGCTTACTGTGGGTTTCTTTTAGATGAGCTTGAGCTCATTTGTGCTCTGAAGGAATGAATGAAAGAACTTTCATTCATTTGCTTTTAGTGGAGAAGACTTTTCATCTTCTCCTTCTCCAACCGGTTGAAAAAGATCGACCCCTCGGATATTTTGGCCGGTGGCCATGAATGGCAAAGGCTCTTCTTCTTCCCCTGATGGTAACTCCTATTTCTCTAGTTTCTATATAAACCCACTCTTTTCCATTTTTCCACATACCAAATTTCCTTCCCAATCTTCTTCCTCCCCTCTTTCCCCACAAAATCCCGGCGCCCCGACGATCCGCACGGCCCACCCCGCGTCACCGCCGCCCGCGCCTGACCGGCGACCGCCGTCGTCCACCGCCAGCACCCCTGCGTGGCTGTGTCCGTCATTTTCGTCTGCCCCTGTCCGTGTCCTGTAGTGCTGTTCGGTTCCGAGATCGATTTGGGATTTCCGTTCGATTTCGGTTTGGGTATAATTATGGAACTCCACTTTTCTTTTAGTTGGTGATGAATCTTCTGGTCCCCGAATCCAGCAGGATTTCGGTTTTTCGACAACGTAAATTCTACGTTGCAATTTCTGTTTTTTCGGAATTTTCGGAGAATCGGGTGTCTGAGAACCTTTTCGAAAGGAACTCTGGAGAATGATTATTTCTCTGGGTTTTCCTATTCGTAGGCTAATTCTCGGAGTTTCCGAAGGAAATTTGGAAATTACCCTTATTCGGATTTTCGGGAAAGTTCTGTTGATTTTCCATGGTTTGATATTTGGTTGTCTTTTAGTGGGGTATGTGTTCTGTTGTGTTTAGTTGCGGAATTGGGTTTTTAAACATTGTTTCTGTTGGAAATTTCCTTTGGTTGTCACTCCTGGACTATGAGTTAGTAGTGATGGCTGATTGGAAAATATTATTTTCGGAAAATTTATTAAAAGATTTTAAAATGATTTTTCTGATAAATATTATTTTAATAATATTTTTGGGCGATGACCATATTGGTCAATAGGCCCCAGCGAAATGCAAACGCACCGGTTCGCCCGGACGTTGAGGCAGAATAGCTGTATTTGAAGATTGGACCAGTTCTGAGACATTCTAATAATTTACAAATTTAGTTAAAATTTTATTATTTAATTTTTAGGCGATTTAAAGGACTAACCCATTTTTCTCTTATTTAAATTCATAAATTTGTAAGGGCATAAGCCTATTCTTTATCTTCTGCAAAAGTTGTAATCAGTAGGAGCAATAAATTTGTGATTTCTGGGATTGAGTAAACGCGTAGAATTAATCAATATTATTATTAATTATTAATTAATAATTCACGATTTTCTCATTTTAGGAAAAGAAATTATATTTTTACATATAATTATAAAACACTAAATTTTTCCCAATAAGTTGATAAAATACCACGTTTTATATTCAATTGAAAATTACAAGTTTTTCCGAAAAACCTAAATTGAATTTCTAAATTTAAACTCATTAGTAAACGTTGTGATGTTGTGTTAGCTAGCTAATAACTAAAATAGACTAGGAAAGACAAATAGAGATTGCAACTAGATTATTTTGCTGGTATTTGTATTTCTGAGATAAGTTCCCCGGAATGTAGGATTTCAAGGAGGAACGTGACTTTTCAAATCCTGAAGTACCAATCTCGACCAATTGAAATTCAAGGCAAGTACGGTTGTGGTTAATTGCAGTTTAATTAATTTTAGAAATTTTGCATATTAAATACACAATTGTTACACGTACTCTCTCCTAGAGTAACACATTAAATCATTGCATCGGGATAATGGGGAGTAGCGTAGTTATCTATGATCAAAGCCAAATAGTTAATGAATGTGCGAGCTTACCCCTCTTCACACGGGGTTAGGCCGGACCGTATCAATAGGATACAAGTGAATCATCCTAAACCGGTCATAGATACTGCATACTCAAATCACAATTGTTTTATTGGAAATCATTGTTTCAAAATTATTTAATATTGCAAGTTTCTATTCATTATGCAAATTGTTAATTTTTCATAATTGTACTTGCTCCTTTCCTGACTGGATCCCCCACACCCAATAGGTTCTATTGATGACTCAGAGCTACTGATTAGTAGTTACTACGACCCGGAGCTGTACCCTGCTGTGCTCCCAGACGAGGTTCATGGAGATGATGATGACACTTCTGCTTAGATGGAGATTTGTTGTCTTTATTTAAATTAATGTTATTTTAAAAGTGGTGAACTCTTTTGTAATGAACAAGTTTATTTTTATCGTTAAATAAAATGTTGTGGCAATTATAAATTCAAGTGTTGTTGATTGTACCTGCATATGGAATACAGCTTACTGCCGCCGTCTCAACAACGGTGCAGGCTGGGCATGATCCGAGTCGACCCAAGAAATTGGGATCGGGTCGTGACAATATGGCTAATCAATTGAGTTTAAATTAATGGCGTCACTAATATTCATGTAATCACTATCATGTTGCTACTTAAACTTAGTATTGTCCTAATGTTCTATATCAGTCATATTATTTTGTTTGCCTAACATATATTTATAGATATGCTGTAAGCATGATCATATATGATCAAACCAGGACACATACAATAGAGAATTATTGATGGGCCAAAGACAGCGTTATATAAGAAGATTTCTCTGAACCGCCTAACGACCTAGGTATTCAGATTTCCAGATCTGTTTATCTTTGGATGACCGCCGTCAAGTGAAAAGGCGCCTTCAAGTCTGCTCAAATATTTGAAGAAAGGCATCATCAAAGGGCTCTTGGTTTTCCTATTTTATTAATGTATTTTACATATTTATTGAGTCTAGGAATACGATGTAAACTGTATTGTACTGACAAATAGGTTACCCAAGAAATGTTTTCAAAATACCCTTTCATTTAAAAAATAAGCCCACTTACAAAAGCACAAACTACTTCCTAACTGCTTGATCTTTTCAAAAATCCCAAAAACCAATTTGCAAAAACTCTGATAGAACTCCAAGCAAATTCTGCCCGAGTTCGGCCCGAATTCGGCCAGAGTTGGGTTAGTTAACGTTGCTTTTTGAACTTGGTCTTCCCGCAGTTATGAATCCCAACGAGATTTTCTCATAGAGTTCTGCCCGAATTCTGCCCAAATTATGTCTGAATTCTACCTTTGGAATAACTATAAATAGAGAAGGATTTCGATCATTTTAACACACTAATTCACTTTTATATCTCTTCTCTATAAGCCTACTACTTCTTCCAAAGTATTATGAGCTTTTATTTTTAAATCTCAAGCCAGTTACAATCCTCTAGTCGATTTGCCAGTGCGGTACGGTATAGAAGTTTCAGAGCGATTGTAATTGGAGGCTTGATTGAAGGTAGACACTTCACAATTGAAGTTGGTCGAGTACTTCGGATCAAAGCTTGCATTGTAGAAGTTGCAAGAACTTTAGATAAAAACTTGTGGTGATTTTCCATAGTGGATTCAACTGGAAGCTGGAGTTCTTCCGACTGGACTAGTCCTTACAAGAGAAAAACCAGTATACATCCTTGTGTTTGCGTTTGCTCTCTACTCTCTATTTTTCATTTACATATCTGTGAGATATATATTATGTGATCTTGTTACTAACATTTTTAAATAGTTAATTTTTGCTATCGGTCCTACAAGTGTCTGGTCGAGAACTATTCTGTATGAAAAATGCCTTGCATATTCATCATAGTTACACAAAGTAAACAAACGTCGATGTTAAAGACTGGAGATTTCCTTTCATAGACTACGCCGTCTATGAAATCCTCCCCGAGGACCCGAAGGAAGCAGTGTCTATCTAAAGGCGATCCCTTAGATTTTACTACTATACAGGTACCAAGATGTTGTATCGACGCTCTTACGACGGACTACTGTTATGATATTTATCAGACACAGAAGCCAAATATGCACTCCGGGAGGCTCACGATGGAGTTTGTGGTACACATCAACCAGGCCCCAAATTATAAGATCGCCTCAAACGAATGGATTATTACTGGCCCACGATGATAGCAAATGCTGTTAAATATGCAAAAAGGTGTAAAGCCTGTCAGTTCCACGCCAATTTCATTTATCAACCTTTGGAGTTTCTATACCCGATGACAGCATCTTGGCCATTTGAAGCCTGGGGCATAGACGTCATAGGACCAATCAGCCCTCCATCATGCAGAGGATATCGGTTTATCCTAGCCATAATCGATTACTTCTACAAATGGGCGGAAGCTATACTGCTCACCGAAGTGAAGGCATCAAACGTGATCAATTTCATCAAACATCACGTTATCTACCGCTTCGGCCTACCTCGCAGGATCATCCATGATAATGGTCTATAATTCGCAAGCCATGCATTCTATCGATTCTGTGATAGGAATCAAATCCAGAACATAGCCTCGACTGCCTACAATTTAGCGGCTAACGGGCCAGCAGAAGGCCTCAATAAAACCATCATAAAACTTTTCAAAAAGTTTGTGTCCTCAAACAAGCACGATTAGAATGAGAAGCTCGGTGAATGTTTATGGGCCTATCGTACAACAGTCGGGACTCCAACAGGCAGTACACCATTCTCTCTGGTTTATGGAAGCGAAGTAGTTCTTTTCCTAGAAATCCATATTTCTTCTCTTCGAGTAGCCCTAGCCAGTGAGTTGACTACCGAAGAAAGCTACTGTCTGCGTCTACAGGAGCTTGAGGCACTAGACGAAAAAGCTTTTTAGCTCAGTAGCGTATTGAGCTATACCAAACACACCTTTCCAGAGCCATCAACAAAAAGGTGAAGTAATGAATCTTTCAAGTCGGTGATCTAGTCTTAGCAGTGAGAAGACCAATGGTTATGATGCACAAAATAAAAGGTAAATTTCATCCTAAATTGGAAGGTCCTTTCGTCATAGAATCAGTGCATTCTAACGTGCGTACCGACTAACCAAGCCTGATGGTGACTTGCTTATGATGTCTATCAACGGCAAGTTCCTAAAGAAATACTATTGTTTGCCATTGATTGTAAAAGTACAGAACAATTATCGGAGGACTGAACTTAGACTCACAATACAAACTCGCTCGTACAAAGAAAGCCTAGGAACGAAAACCTAGGTACAGCAGTCTAAGTATGATTGTTTATTTTAGATTCTGGAGGGTGACGATAGAGGCTCGGGAAAGCGACGGCCGCTCTGCCTTACTCCTTAGACGATCGGTACGCAGCCTTGACTCGGGGAAGATCTGCTTGGTCGTTGACGAAGAAATACCTTCTTGCTCTCTCTCTGATTGCTCTCCTGGCTTCTCTCTCTGTGTATATTCCCTCTCTGACTATGGGGGAAGTCTCTCTGTGTATACGTATTCTTCTCTGGCTCTTTTTTTTGTATATCTCTCTATATCTCACAAGGGAATAGCACCTTGCTATTTATAATAGTGGGATGTGATCACTAGGGTTGCCAATGATTAGCTCTTGGAGATGGCGGCGGCCTGGGGATTGATCAATCCAGGCCGTTCGTTTCTGATTGCGACGAATCAGAACCATTAAGGGTAGATTACACCAAATCCCCATTAGCAATTAATGCTGATTGGCATAAATCTTCCTTATAATGATTCTCTAATATCTACGAATAAATCAAATTTATTCTCCTGCCACGTGCCCCAGATCATTGGGATTCGACCCGATCTTGGATTGCCATAAATCTGGAAGATTGATCGGCTGAGGACACGTGTCCTGAGAGCCAATGGTGAGACTGGAACCGCATGCAGATTGGGCCGCATGAGATTTGGGCCGCATGAATGTTGGGCCGCATAAGACTTGGGACACGTGTCAGGGCTGTCTGGGCAGTGGCCCCCTCCTTCAGACTTCTGAACCATATGATGAGCCGCATGAACCGCATAATGGTGTGTCTGCTTGAGCCGCATGGGTATAATCTTCTTGAGCCGCATAGGGATGATTCCACTCGAGCCGCATGGGACAGCTTCACTCTGAACCGCATGGGAAGTCTCCACTTCGTGCCGCATAAGCACACCCACGTAGCAGGGCCACGTGGCATTTTGTTGCTCTCGGGGGATCGTGTCAGAGATTTCTTTCTCTTCCCTAGAGATTCGTCATCATGACAGAGTCATAATTACCTGCTTTGGTGTCAGGTCTGTCAACTTTTCAGAGGGGTCAGCCATCAAAGCAATTAACGCAGCATGGATCGGAGGGGAGCACTGTCACGCCACATGTCTTCTGAACCGCATAGAATGCCTCCGGCCGCATAGCTCCTTATGCCGCATGACTCCCTGAGCTGCATGCATTTTCTAAGCCGCATGGGTCTTTCTTGGCCACATGAGTCAATTTTTTTAGTATTTTCCATGCTTCTACAGGACCCCCTTCAAAGTTTTCAATTTGTAAAATTGAAATACTTTGAATAAGAAGCATGGTCGTGCTCTTCTAACCGCATATGAAACCCTGACCGCATAGAGATCTTGGCCGCATAGATTGTTCAGCCGCATAGCTTCTCGCCACGCCATTATGTCATGCATGCAAACCCTTTTGGGGCAGGATCCTAGGAGTTTCTGACCTCTAATTAACTAGTCAGTATCGATAGCCGAAGAGTCGACTACTTTGTACGAAGCGTCGGTCTTGGTCCTCCTTTCTCTATAAATGGAAGGATATTTAGAAGGATTTCTCTCCTAGACTCTTTCTGATTAAGATTTTTGTCTTGCTTTCTTCTTCCAACTGACGAACCACGATGGCACCTAGGGCTTCCAAGGCAGTGAAGAAGGTTGTGGCTAGGAACAGGAAGTCGGCTTCGTCTTCAATTGCCGCACCCTCCATTCGTCTTGATGTTCATGTTGTCGTCGAAGGTAAGGACTGTGCGGAAGATTGGGTGCTCTGAAACCCTAAAAGATGCTGCTCTGCTGTATTGCTTCGTGCATAATCATTTTGATGCGAGCTTTTTAGATTACGTGGTCCGCATACACATCCTATGAGCCGCATGGAATATATTCCATGCCCAAGCCGCATAAGAGTTGTCTTTAAACGAGCCGCATGAACACTTCTGAATATCTTCTGACTGTTTTCATCATTTCTCATCACTTTCTTCCATCTTTTGGTTCTTATAGTGTCTCCACCGAGTGCTGATATTGCAGTGGTAGAGGATCCGTCGCTCCCTGGCGTCAATCAGGGGCCTTCCTCTGTTAAGAAGGAGACAATGAAAGAAGAATCGGAGCCTGAGAGGGACGACGTCCTCCCCACTGTCGAGACTGCTGAGGGTGACACCACTGGGAATCCTGATTCTCCCATTCTGGACGAGGATCTTCCTCAGTTGCACCCTTCATACGTAATGTGGTTGAAGGAGTTGTATACGTATTTTTGTAACTAGGGGTTTGAGGTGTCTTGTCTGTAATGAAGAACTTTCCTGTGACCGTGTGGATGTAACTAATTTCTGACTAAATGGAATATATATTTGCTTCACTCTTTTGCTTTATAATAATCCTTTTATCAGGTCATTTTGCGTGGACCCATTGTCCCTAACATACCCTGGTTTTGGATACGGATAATAAGTTTAAAAGAAAGGAACCAATCATACTGACTCAGAGGTGCTGAGGACATGGTGAGCATGAGGGTCTCTTTGACAAGGGGGGTACATAGAACAACTCAGAGGTAATAAGGACATGGAAGTTCTACATAGGGGTGATTTGTTTTTGGCGGAAGTGGAACGACTCAGAGGTAATGAGGACATGGTCGTCTTAGAAATTTGTGGATCCGTTACCTTTGTTGTGCACTGGGAGTGCAGGTATTAGATCATGAGGAAGGATCTCTTGTAGGAAGAAGGTTCAGCGGTATGATCATACATAACTTTCTACCTAAAAGAGTGACCAGGATGTGAGTTCAGAGGCACCATCGGGTACATGACTCGAGAATCTGAAAAACTATGAGGGTGAGTTCAGTGGTATCAGCGGATACATGACTCGACGATCTGGAAAATTATGGGGTGAGTTCAATGGTATCAGCGGATACATGACTCGAAAATCCATGAATGTTGGAATCAAAGTGTAAGTTCAGAGGTACCAGCAGGTACATAACTTGGAAATTTGGGATATCTTTATGGAAGAAGGGCATGAGTTCAGCGGTACACGCGGGTACGTGACTCAAAAATCTGTGAATGTTGGAATCAAAGTGTAAGTTCAGAGGTACCAGTAGGTACATGACTTGGGAATTTGGGATATGAGTTCAGCGGTACAAGAGGGTACATGACTCGATAAGTTGGAAAATTAGGGGGTTGAGTTCAGTGGTACCAGCGGGCACATAACTCGAAACTCGGGAAAATATTGTTTAAACATAGTATTTCTTCAGGAACTTGCCGTTGACGGACAACATGAGCAAGTCTCCGTTCTGCTTGGCGAGGCGGTAAGCACCATTGGAGAACATAGCCTCGATGATAAATGGGCCTTCCCATTTTGGCTGGAACTTGCCGGTGGTCTTATGAGTCGTGACCATTAGCCTCCTGACTGCCAAAACAAGATCGCCCACTTGGAATGTTCTGACTTTGACCTTTTTGTTGAAGGCTCCTGAGATGCGTGCTTGGTATAATTCGATCCTTTGCTGAGCTAGGAGGCATTTTTCATCTAAGGTCTCTAACTCTTGTAGTCGACGTCGGTAGTTATCATCCGTTGTCAATTGATAAGTGAGGGCGACTCGGAGTGAGGGAATCTGAGTCTCTAATGGGAGAACTGCCTCACTCCCGTACACCAGAGAGAATGGTGTATTCCCGATGGCTGTTCGAACCGTGGTGCGATAAGCCCATAAGCACTCGCCGAGCTTCTCGTTCCAGTCGCGTTTGTTGGAGGAGACAAATTTCTTGAGGAGTTTGATGATTGTTTTGTTGAATGCCTCTGCTAACCCGTTTGCTGCCGGGTTGTATGGTGTCGAAGCGACATTCTGAATGCGGTGTTTGTCGTAGAATCGATAGAATACGTGGCTTATAAACTGCGGACCATTATCATGGATGATCCTTCGGGGCAGTCCAAAGCGGTAGATGACGTGGTGCTTCAGGAAGCTGATTACGTTCGAAGTCTTGACTTCGGCGAATGGGACAGCTTCTGCCCACTTTGAGAAGTAATCAGTGATCGCAAGTATAAAACGATATCCTCGGGAGGAAGGTGGGGTGATTGGACCAATGATATCCATTCCCCATGCTTCGAATGGCCAGGACGCTACTGTCGGATGTAGAAATTCGGATGGTTGGTGAATGAAGTCTGCGTGGACTTGGCAGGCCTTGTATTTTCGGGCATAATCTATTGCATCAGCCACCATCATGGGCCAGTAGTAGCCCATCCGGCGAAGGCGGTCTTGCAGCTTAGGGCCAGGCTGATGGGCCCCGCAGACACCGTCATGAGCCTCTCGTACGGCTTCTTTAGCTTCTGCGTTCGACAAGCACCGAAGTAGTAATCCGTCGTAGGAGCGGCAGTACAGCATTTTCATCTCTGTATCGTAGAAGAATCTGAGAGAACGCCGTCTGATAGAAGTAGCCTCCTTCGGGTTCTCGGGCGGGATATCGTAGACCACGAAGTCTATGAATGGTTGTCTCCAGTCTGGCGCTTCGTCGATCATCTGAGCAGAATAACTCGCCATGGCTTGAACGTTGTTCTTGGGGTAGACCAGCTCATGGCCGATTTCATCGATCGAATGATGAGAGTGGTTTGGCACTGCTAGGGAAGCAGCCAGGCCTGCTAGGGCATCAGCTTCGATATTTTGGAGTCTGAGGACGTGTTCGATGAAGAATCCCTCGAATGATGAGATAATGTTGATCGCTATTTGGTGGTAGGGGATCATGTCTTCATGGCGGACTTCGTACGTCCTCCGAATCTTGTTGACGATTAATTACGAATCGCCGTATGCTTCAAGGTATTCTACCCCCAGTTCTCTTGCGAGTTGGAGGCCAATGACCAAAGCGTTGTACTCGGCCACATTGTTAGAGCAGGGTTCCGTGAGAGAGTAGGCGCGATTGATCACTAGCCCGGTAGGAGAGACCAATACTACTCCGACTCCGATGATGATGTTTCCCTTGGGTCCGGTTCTTGAAGCGCCATCGAAGAACATCCGCCATATGTTATCGTGGGTGGTTGTATTTGAATCGACGACCTCATCTGGGATTTCTTCGTATATTCTGGATGATTCCGATCCTGGATGGGCCGCCAAAAACTCTGCTAGGGCTTGACCTTTGACAGCCTTCTGCGGGACGAAGATCATATGATAGGGGGACAGCAATATCGCCCATGTAGCGAGGCGAGAGCTGAGTGCCCCTGGTTTGGTCATGAGGACCCTGAGAGGGTTGATTCGTGAGATCACATGTATGGTTTGCCCCGTGACATAGTGCTGCGTCTTTTGAATGGCGAATACCAGGGCGAGGCATTCTTTCTCTACAGTGGTGTATCGATGTTCGGGCCCGACCATCATTCGGCTGAGATAGTAATTGGTCTGCTCGTGGCCTGCATCGTTATTTTGTGCCAGCAGGGCACCGAGGGAGTGTTCCATTGCTTATACATAGAGCAGGAATGGTTTTCCAGGGACCGGGGCCACCAGGACTGGAGGATTTGATAAATATTCTTTGATGTCATCGAAAGCGCGCTGGCATTTCTCATCCCATACGAATGAGACTTCCTTCTTCATGAGGTGGGTGAACGGTCGACATCGTCTGGAGAGGTTGGAAATGAACCTCCTGATATAAGCTAGCCTCCCTTGGAGGCCACTAAGTTCACGAAGATTTCTTGGGGGACCCATCTCCATGATTGCCCTCGTTTTCTCGGGGTCTACATGGATACCCCGTGCAGTGATGATGAAGCCCAAGAACTTCCCGCTGGATACGCCCAAGAACAATTTTGTAGGGTTCATCTTCAGATTGTGGGCTCGTATTAAGTTGAACACCGTTCTCAGGTCTTGCAGATGATCCTCCTTACGGCGACTCTTGACGACGATGTCGTCGACATAGCATTCCACTGTCTTGCGCAAATGTTCTCTGAAAATGATACTCATAGCTCGCTGATATGTAGCGCCAGTATTCTTTAGACTGAATGGCATGACTGTGTAGCAGTATGTGCCAATCGGGGTTCGGAATGAAGTGTACTTTTTGTCGTCGGGAGACATCTTAATTTAATTGTACCCCGAGAATCCATCCATGAATGACATACGTTCAAAGCCGCATGTATTGTCGATCATGATGTTTGTGATAGGAAGGGGAAATTCATCTTTGGGGCATGCCTCATTCAGGTTGCGAAAGTCGATGCAGATTCGAATCTTTCCATTCTTCTTGAGGACGGGTACTATATTGGCGACCCAATCAGGATGTTGCTCTTCACGAATGAAGCCGCTGGCTATTAGCTTGTTGACTTCGGCTTTGATCGCGTCCATGATGCCTGGGCGGAAGCGTCATTGTTGCTGCTTGACTGGCTTTGCATCTGGCCGTATATTGAGTTTGTGGAGAGCGATGTCAGGATTTAACCTCGGCATGTCTTCATAGCTCCAGGCGAACACATCAATGTATTCTCTGACAAGTTCTAACAGCGACTCTCGTTCTTCGTCAGTTAGGCTTTTACTGATAAAGATCGGTTTTGGAGAAGATTCGCTGCCGAGATCCACTTGTATAACTTCATCTTCAGTAGGAGGTTCTCTTAGTTCGAACCGCTTTTCCCATTGTGCGTCTAATTGCTGGGCCCATGGCTCTAGCTCAAGGATTTCGGGGATGTCTTCGTCTTCCTCGTAAGCGTCGGTGAATGCCATGTTGACTGACATGACTTGTCTGAACACATCTCCGATGCTGGTATCTGAGTCAGAAGTCGGTGATCCGGTTGAATGTGACTACCAGTCGCATTCTTCATCTGAGCTTTCAGGGATCGTAGTAGGCGTTACATACCCTAAACCGCATTGGGTTTTGTTATAGTAGTTCCGTGGTTTGCCCGCCGGGGCTGGCGTCTTCAAAGGTAATCGTCGTCTAGTGCCGCAGTTCAGTCCTGGCATTGTCTCTAGATCATACCCCTATTTCTGCATGAGATATTTGGATTGAGGGCTATAGAGATACAGAGGCAGTCTTCCAGCATCTGACCCGAAGTCAACTTCTTCCATGGCGAGGGGATGCGGGTTGTTCGTCCGGCCGAAGATGATTGGGTGGTCCCCTCCCTCGATTATTCGGTAAGCGTCTTCTACTGGAGTAAGTTGGATAGCGGTGTACACATTTGTCACCTGTGTATGTAGGTGAGTGCCTATACCGTGTTCCATAGCATACATTGTACATAGCTTATTGAGCTCGGTGTAGTTCAAAGATAACCCTTTATTGATGAAGTAAGGTATCTTTTCTAGAGGGATTACATCATCTGCGAAGGGAGCGTCAGTGTGGGCAGCCACATACTTGGCTAGCTCTGGTTCCTCTTCGGCTACCCCCTGTGTGAATGAAGATTGAGAGGGCGTCCTAGTCAGCTTGATCTTCAGAGGCTCAACTGACGGAGCAGAGCATGGGGTTGTCAGTAGACTAGTAACCCCCAGTCTGGCACTTGATGTGGAGCGAGGGGTAGCTGGTTCGCTTGAAGTGTCAGACCTCGTATCGGGGTGACGACCTTTCTTAGGCAGGCGTATCGTCAGACGTCTATCGGAGGGATTGAGCTTCTCTGTTTGGGATTGACTGACTCTCGGCAATCTGATGGTAAGTGGCCCTGTCGTGGGTCTCGGTACCTGGCCGGACCTTGGCAGCCGGATTCTCAACTGCTCTTCCTGTGCCGAGAGGCTGATCGCATCCTTACGCAGCGTGGCCGTAAGGGGTACGGAATTGCCTGGTTTATGAGCCTGGAGGTGGATTGTCAGAGGTTCTTCTGATCCCGTGGTTGCTTCAACATCAGTTTATTTATTTCCTCCTTCAAGGTGCCTCTTCGACTTTTCGTATAGGCAGGAGTCCGAGTAATAAGATTCGACCCCTTTGAAGGGATCGATGTCAGCAAATTCTGTCCTCACGAAGCCGTACTTGTCGACATATTTAAAGCATTGGTGTAGCATGGAAGGCACGATCATGTAATCGTGTATCCAAGGGCACCCCAAAAGGATATTACATGAAGTGTCGGCATCTATGACGTAGCAAGTGACTTCTGATTGGAGATCGCCAATCTGACATTTCAGACGGATCTTTCCGATTGGGTAGCTCCTGCCCGAATTGAACCCGCTGATGGCAGTGTTTGTAGGGGTCAGGCGATGCATCGGGATGCGAAGATGATGCAGTAGTCCTTTTGGAATGATGCTTATGGAAGACCCAGGGTCAATGTGCATCCGGTCCACCTTTACATCGCCGATGTAGCCTGTGTAGTATAATGGGCGATCGTGTAGATTAGTCTTGATGAGCATGTCTTGTGGAGTGAAGACGATGTCGGGCATTGCTCCCGTACAGGCACTGTCTTGGAGGTCTGCGGGCTGATTTTCTCCCGTAAGGTTGACCTGAGCCTGTTTGCCATTGATTGTAAAAGAACAGAACAATTATCGGAGGACTGAACTTAGACTCACAATACAAACTCGCTCGTACAAAGAAAGCCTAGGGACGAAAACCTAGGTACAGCAGACTAGGTACGATTGTTTATTTTTGATTTCGGGGGGTGACGATAGAGGCTCGGAAAAGCGATGGCCACTCTGCCTTACTCCTTGGACGATCAGTATGCAGCCTTGGCTCGGGGAAGATCTGCTCGACGTTGATTAAGAAATGCTTTTCTTGCTCTCCTCGGATTGCTCTCCTGGCTTCTCTCTCTCTGTGATTATCAAAAAAAAAGGGAGAGCTCTCTGTGTGTAGATCTCTCTATTCTTATTTTTTTATTCTTTTGTTGCCGACCTCTCTTTTTTTTACAAGAGAATGATGCTGGCTATTTATAAGAGTGGAGGGTGATCATTAGGGTTTGCTAATGATTATCTGTTTGGAATGTCGGCGCTCCTTCATTCTATCTGAACCCTTGATCCTGATTATAGTGAATCTCGGCCATTAATGCGGATAGCATCATATCTCATGAGCAATTAATGCTAGCTGCTTTAAATCCTCGTGATTGATTGTGCCAATGTCTGATTGCTCGCCACGTGTCCCATTAGCTTGATGATAAATGATATGTCCTGATCTCAGTAATTATGACGATGATGTCAAATATATTTGTTGAGATTCGGTTAAATCTCTTATTGATCCCATGCCACGTGTCTTAATTGTGAGTCTTGTCAGAGCCGTGTAGGATTGACGATCCTCGAACCGCAGAGAGATACTCTTTGTAAGCCGCATAGGACGATGCTTCATCGAGCACATATGCTTAATCTTTGTGAGCCGTATGAGCTGGCGTTGTATTGGGCCGCAGGGAATGTGTTCCCAGGGAGCCGCATGAGCTAGCGTTGTATCGAACCGCATGGAACGGGTTCTCAGGGAGCCGCATATGACTGATTGTCACGTGGCAATCTGGGACTTCTGACGGATTTGGTCAGAGATTTTCTTCTTTTCCCGAGGAGTCAGTCATTATGGCAAGGCCATTATGAAACTTTATGTCAGGGCCGCCACAGTGAATCGTGCTGGAGCAATAAATGAGGCCACTACTCAAACGACCAGCTGTAGGGAAGGATCACACATGGCATCCATCGAGCCGCATATGCCTTGCTGAACCGCATACGCTTCCGAGCCGTATGCGATTGAGAGTCTTCTTTGAACCGCATAGGGCCGCTCCTGTGTGAGCCGCATAAGCTTCTTACTCAGAGCCGCATGGATCATTATTCTAATATTTTCCATGCTTCTACAGGACCCCCTTCAATGTTTTCAATTTGTAAAAATTGGAATACTTTGAACAAGAAGCATGGCCCCGTTCATGCCGCATAGGATTTTTCTGTCTGCCTGAGCTTCCTAGCCGCATAAGTGCCTTAGCCGCATAACTTTATGTGGCCGCATAAACTTGTTGCCACGTGTCCTGAACACGTGTGCAAATCTTCATTAAGTGCCTTTGATTTGATTTAACGCCGCCTTTTGGGGGAGGATCCCAAGAGTCGATTTTGCCTTGACCAAAGCGTTTTGCCTTTATTCTTTGGGGGCGGCGCGTAATCCGAGGCATACTCCGAGACGTCTGTTCGTTTCGTGGGTCTCTTTTGCCTATACTTCTAATCTCTTGGGGTTTCTTTACCTTCTCTTTTTGCTTTGATTCTCTATTTGCCGTCTTTGCTCTTCGTCTTCTTCCTTTAGCAATCGACAATGGCTCCCAAGAAAGCTGCAGCATCTAAGGCCGCCAAGGGTAAGGCAGTTGCTTCTACGACGACTGCGGCGGCGAACGTGGTCGCCCCTCCGCCGGTCATTGCACACTCCATCCATCCCGATGTCCACCCGTCTATCGCTGGTAAGAGATCGTTTAAAAACCCTAACTGTCGCCATGGCTCTGCTGCATACTTTATGCACAAGCCACGTATACGGGGCTTTATCGATGGGACTGCATCAGCCCTTCGTCTTATGGGGCTGCATGAACTTGTTATACTCGATCTGAGTTTCCATACGTGTTTTTGATTTGGGCCGCATAAACGTTGCTCGCGGAAATTCGTCTGCTCACGTCAGCTCGCATGAATCTGACTCTGTAGGCGTACTTAACTTGAACCGCATGGATCTATAAGTTCGTCTGGACTTGAGTTGTATGAACTCGACTAACTCAGAGCCGCATAAGGCTATGATGCATTGAACCGCATATACGTATCTAATGCTGAGCCGCATGAAGCTGTAACGAGCCGAGCCGTATAGGCTCAGATGACCTTTCCAATGCTTCTGTTTTTTGACTACCTTCTAACCTCGTTTCTTTCGTATTTTTCCAGTGAACTTGCCCGTAAATCCTGCTGGGGAGCTTATAGTGGGTTCGAATCAATTCACCCTGGGCGTGCGTCTTGACGACTTAATTAGGCATGTATCGAATCAGTTCCCTACTGATGAGCCTTCGGAGAGGTTGAAGGCTATTGAGAATCAAACCCTTCATTACCTCCGTTCCATGATGAATACTGGGAAGCTGGATGGAAAATACCTGAAGCCTTTGTTCCTTTTTGGTGATGCTTTAACCATCAAGAATCCTCGGGTCTTAGAGATTTCTGAGAACTGGAATTTTTCTTTGGATGGGGTGGCAATCCATATTCCTCTCATGGAACGTCATTATCCTTTGTCATGGTTCAATATGGTGTTGCTAGACCGGAAGATGGTGTGTAACCTAACTCCCACTCAATCAGGGATGTTGATGGGCAACATCCATTATAATCCGAATATGAAGTCAGCGTATGCAGCTAAGGATTCCGTCCTCCGGTATATGATGGGTCTGGCCCCGGGCTCTTTTATGAATGTATATGGTCCCAATTTTACACTTACTCAAGCTGATACTTTTATGAATCGGCTTGTTCGCAAGAAGTCTTATCCTATTGGTAGGCTGGCACTGCCGAACTGGATAAACCCTACCTCTACGTGGGCCCAGTTGACTGCTTGGGTTCTACAGACTTATGGAGCATTCTTGCGGGAGGTGGGGCTTTACCATGCCATTCGGGGCACTTGTCACGGGCTTCCCATTAATAAACCACTGTTCGTAGCGCTCTTGGAGATGTACAGCCAGCGCACGGGGACATTCTTTACACCAGTAGGGGAACTGGGGCTTGCTCTTCACGAGATGTATACTGTCTCTAAACTTCTATGGGGGAATGAGCCTTTCGAGGTGTATACCCCGTCGAATGAGGAGTTCGAGGCCTTGGACAGGCAACTCCCGGGTTTTGTTGCAGTGTATCGGGAGTTGTTGTGCCACCATAGTGCTTGTCATCAAATGGCCATAAAAACGACGGATAGCTCTGAGAGGACCGCTCCCCATACCACATCCTGGATTAATTATCTCTTCAGGGTTGATCCTTCTGGTGAAGTTACTCCCCGAGCCCCTCGAACGTATGCAGAGGTAAGGGATCTGATGTCCAATATCAAAAAGTCGCGATCCAAGAGTGATATATTCGGGAGTCAAGCTGACTCTCTTAGTTATTTTTACTACGGGACCATACAACTGTCGGAGAAGGCGCTTCTGGCTGGATTTTTGATGATATGGCTACGGAACTGCGTAGTCTCAGGCGGAGTGGGCTCTATCGAGAGGATTGGTCGTCATTTCATCCTCTCCGCCGTTAAGCTAGTATTCGGAGTTAGGCTGGCCCTCCTTCCTGCTATGGTATGCAGCATATATCATGGTCTGCGGATATTCTCGTCCAAGGTTATTGCTCGCAAGAAGACTTTGGATTTTGAGCGCGTAGAACTGCCCTTTCACTTCCTGATGGGGTGGTTGGCGATGCACTATAAGTCTTTGCTGGGACCTGGGATAGCGGAAGATGCTACGGCCGAGGATGCTTTCCTCTTCAAATGCCATCACCGGTCTTGGGAATGCAATACTATGCCAGCTTGTCGGAGGGCGTTGGCGAGAGTGGATGGGTGTGATCTCTTTGTGTCTGTTCCTCCTTTTTCTGATGAGGAAGTGAGGAAGGTACACCTTGATGGTACTGGACCTTCTTATTTTCTGTCTCCGGATATGCTTGCTTGGTTGCGCAATATCCGCCCTGCGCATCTGGTTTATCGCAACCGGAATAATGTGTACTTGGAGCCTTACCTACCTAGTAGGTTTTCCCGTCAATTTGGTTATAGCCAGTTGTTCCTTGATTGTCCCAACCCTTGTTTGGGTTTTGAAGGTAGCGTTCTTGACGGCGTCCGAGCGTGGAATTATTATGACGCTTATCATACTCGGGCCAGCTTCTCGGTTCCCGATGCCAAGGCGCCGAAGGAAATTTTGTACGTGGCCGCTTTGTATCACGTTATGGCGAACAAGCCTCCTGTTAACTTCGATCCGAGTACCAGCTTCATCGTAGGTACTGGTTTAGAGGAGAAGCCTAAGGGGGCTAAGGCTAGAAAGCAACTGGCGCTCCAGATTCCTCTCCCTGAATCAGAACCTGCCGAGTCGGCTGAGGAGGAGGATGATAGCGAAGACTTCCTTTCTGGTGGGGATGAAGAAGTGGCGGATCAACCGCTTCCCCCATTTGATGAACCGACGGAAGATCCACCGCTTACTACACAAGAGGGAGCAGTGAGAGAAGAACACCCTTCAGCTGTATCTAGTCCCTCGCGTAAATGGGTCAGATACGAATCTCCTGACAGTAGAGCGACCTTTTTTGTGAAGAGAGCTGCTGTTAGGTCTCGTGGGACACCTATCACCGAGAAGGGTGAAGGTACAGACGATGTTCCGGAGGTAAGTCCAAGTCAGAGTTCTATCTTTGTTGTAGCTTTCTTTCCTCTCGGGGATATGACTTGATCATTTTTTTTTGTAGGCGTCTGACGAACCAGGCTCTCCTGAACCATCTGCTGCCTCAGTAGTTGATCCGGCCCTTGCCGCTTTGATTAGCGACATGTGTGCCGCGGTCCTCTCTGCGGGGGCTCTCTCAGCGGCGGCTAAGGACTCCCAAGCTGCTGAGGCCCCAGCTCGGGGTGACGAGAGTTTCCTTGGGCCCGTCTCCGAGATTTTTGAACTTCAGCGAGATGACGCCATCCTCGGTGCATCCCCTCCCGAGGATGCAAGGGCGGATGAGTCTTTTATTCCTGACTCGGAGGCTGTTGGTGAAGAGGTTGTGATGGCTGTAGGCGAACCTCAGCCTCCATATTCCTCCACTGGTAAGCTGAGCCACATATTGACCACCGAGGGGGCTTATTTGCTCTATCAGCATATCCTTCGGGTCAAGTCGATTCATGGTTGCCTTGGCCGTGCAGGTCCTGACCCTTTATCTCCTACCGCTGATGTTCTTGGGGAAGGCCTGGTCTACCGTGATCAGGGGGAAAGGAGCGTTTCCTCTCCTTCGTCATCGCATGTTGAGGGACATCCTGCCAGCTCTGGGCAGATGGGGATGGAGTTGGTGCTGGCCCCGGCCTCGTCTTCGGCTGCTTATACGGCTCCGGAGATTGACTTCTCGACCCTGCCGAGCATCCAAATTCTGCGGGCCGCTGAAGAGGAATTGACCGCTGTTCAAGCGTCCTTCCGTGCGGAGTTGGTTTCTCTTGTGGCAGGAGCGGCAGATTCCGTCGCGTCTTCTTCCGTGCTACCAGCCACACTCCTGTTGACACCGGTTTCCTCAGAGGCTCTGAACGAGGTGACGCAGGATGTGGTTGACAGCTTCTATCGCCACTTAGGGAGGGGTGTAAACGCTGTCGTGGAATGGGGATCCCTTTTTCTCTGTCTCTACGGGGAGCTCGGGGCCAAATTGACACTCTGAAGGGTCTTCCTGGCGGGCTGGGGTTAGCAGCGCTCCTGGAGCCTAAGTTGACAGAGGCTGACCAGCTTGTGACCCAACTGCTGGCAGTGCGGCAGGCTGGCTTGCCCGCCGTGACTGAACGGGAGCGGAGCTTCCTGGTTGCTGCTAGGGACAGGATTAAGCTCGCTCGAGAAATTGCCGGACCGGCTGTGCAGGGGGACCTTGACAAGTTCTCCGTCTCTTATGACCGATTGGGTCGTCGGAGTCAGGCTTGTAGAGCCCGGGAAGAATCTGCCTCTCGTGGAGTAGCTGATACGAAGGAGCGGATTCTCGCACTCCAGAAGGAGTTGGTCTTCTTAGAGTCAGAGCGGGAGGCTGCTCGTGCAGAACAAGAGTTGATTGCTCGAGAGGCCGAGAGGATTTCCCGATCCTCTGTCAACCTGGAGCGGGCCTTCAAGAAGTTTGAGGACAACTGGCGAGCCCATGCTCATGTGGAGGATGCGGCGATGTTGAATCAGGAAGCGGAGCGCCGAGCCGGACAGAAGCTTGAGCGGTCGGTTGCCTTGATAAAGGACCGTCTTACGGCGTTATGTGTTCCAGAGTAGTGATCGGCTTTCTTTTTTCTTCTTCTTCTCTCTTTCTCTCTTTTTTTTCTTTCTTTTTAATTTTTGCAAGGGGGTGTGATCCCTGCTGATGTAGCCCTTTGATTTTTGAATAAATGAGCATGTTTCAACTCATCTTTTCTTTCTTGCACTTGCGGTGTTTATGGAATTTGGACTTGCTGGGGGATTTATTTGTGGACCTGTTATCCTAGGCGTACCCTGGTTTTAGGTACGGATAACAGTTTAGATAGGATGTCCGGGACAGCCACGGCAAAGTGGTCATGGATGTTCTCGGTACCGGGGGAAGGAATGCCGTAGAGTAGCTGGGCTCCCAGGGCATGGTAAGATGGTGGATTTATGCTAAGAAGCTTAGCGAATGAATATTTGTGGACCTATTACCCTTGGCGTACCCTAGTTCAGGATACGGATAATGGGGTGAAAGGGAACCGATCACATTTGCTCAGAGGTTATGATGACATGGCAAACATGAAGGTTTTATCGTGAAATCTTCCTGCTCAGCGGTAATGAGAACATGGCAGGAGAGACTTTACGGAAGCTATTTGTGGTCAACAGAGGACATTTGTGGTCAACAGAGGACATTTGTGGTCAACAGGGGACATTTGTGGACCTATTATCCTTGTCGTACTCCGGTTGTGGGTACAGATAATAGGTTAAAAGAGGATCGACATACTTGCTCAGAGGTAATATGGACATGGCAAAGATGACGAATTCTTCGACGGAGCCTTCCTACTCAGAGGTAATGAGGACATGGCAGGAGTGGGCTCAATGAAGATTGGGTACATAGAACGACTCAGAGGTAGGAGAACGTGGAAGTTCTATGCGAGGGGGCGGTTTGTTTTTGGTGGAAGTGAAGACGACTCAGAGGTAATGAGGACATGGTCGTTTCGGAAATTGGTGGATCGACTACCCTTTTTGTGCACTGGGAGTGCGGGTAGTGAATCCTGAGGGAGGATCTCTGCCAGGAAGAAAGTTCAGAGGTATAATCATACTTGACTTACTATCTAAAAGAGTGACCGAAATGTAAGTTCAGAGGCACCAGCTGGTACATAACTTGGTAATTTGGACTATTGAGGGAGTGAGAGTTCAGCGGCACCAGCGGGTGCATGGCTCGATAATCTGAAATAGGGTGGATGAGAGTTCAGTGGTACTAAAGGGGTACATGACTCGATAATCTGGAGAATGATGGATGAGAGTTCAGTGGTACTAAAGGAGTACATGACTCGATAATCTGGAGAATGATGGATGAGAGTTCAGTGGTACTAAAGGAGTACATGACTCGATAATCTGGAGAATGATGTTTAAACATAGTATTTCTTCAGGAACTTGCCGTTGACGGGCAACATGAGCAAATCTCCGTTCTGCTTAGCGAGGCGATAGGCGCCGTTGGAGAACACGGTCTCGATGACAAATGGACCTTCCCATTTTGGCTGGAACTTACCGGTGGTCTTGTGAGTCATGACCATCGGCCTCCGAACTGCCAGAACAAGATCGCCCACTTGGAATGTTCTGATTTTAACTTTCTTGTTGAAGGCTCCTGAGATGCGTGCTTGGTATAGCTCGATCCTTTGCTGAGCTAGGAGGCGCTTTTCATCTAAAGCCTCCAACTCTTGTAGTCGTCGTCGGTAGTTATCATCCGTCGTCAATTGATAAGTGAGGGCGACGCGGAGTGAGGGGATCTGAGTCTCCAAAGGGAGGACTGCCTCGCTCCCGTACACCAGAGAGAATGGTGTATTCCCGGTGGCTGTCCGAACTGTGGTGCGATAAGCCCATAAGCACTCGCCGAGCTTCTCGTTCCAGTCGCGTTTGTTGGAGGAGACGAACTTCTTGAGGAGCTTGATGATTGTTTTGTTGAATGCCTCTGCCAACCCGTTTGCTGCCGGGTTGTATGGTGTCGAAGCGACATTCTGAATGCGGTGCTTATCGCAGAATCGGTAGAATGCATGGCTTATAAACTGTGGACCATTATCATGGATGATTCTTCGTGGTAGTCCGAAGCGGTAGATAACGTGATGCTTAAGGAAGCTAATCACGTTTGAAGTTTTAACTTCTGCGAGTAGGACAGCTTCCGCCCATTTGGAGAAATAATCAGTGATCGCAAGTATGAAGTGATGTCCTCGGGAAGAAGGTGGGGTGATTGGACCAATGATATCCATTCCCCATGCTTCGAATGGCCAGGACGCCACTGTTGGATGTAGAAATTCGGATGGTCGGTGAATGAAGTCTGCGTGGACTTGGCAGGCCTTGTATTTTCTGGCATAATCTATCGCATCTGCCACCATCGTGGGCCAGTAGTAGCTCATCCGGCGAAGGCGGTCCTGTAGCTTAGGGCCGGGTTGATGGTTCCCACAGACACCGTCGTGAGCTTCTCGTACAGCTTCTGTAGCTTCCGCATTCGACAAGTACCGGAGCAATAATCCGTCGTAGGAGCGGCGATACAAAATTTTTATCTCTGTATCGTAGAAGAATCTGAGAGAACGCCGTCTGATAGAGGTACTTCCTTTGGATTCTCTGGAAGGATGTCGTATACGACGAAGTCGATGAACGGCTGTCTCCAGTCCGGTGTGTCGTCGACCGTCTGGGCGGAATAACTTGCCATGGCTTGAACGTTGTTCTTGGGACAGACCAGTTCATGGCCTATTACGTCAACCGAATGATGAGCTTGGTTCGGTACTGCTAAGGAAGCGGCAAGGCCTGCTAGGGCATCGGCTTCGATATTTTGGAGTCTGGGGGCGTGCTCGATGAAGAATCCCTCGAATGATGAGATAATGTTGATCGTAATTTGATGGTAGGGGATCATATCTTCATGGCGAACCTCGTATGAGTCCCTGATCTGATTGACGATTAGTTGGGAGTCGCCGTATGCTTCAAGGTATTCTACCCCCAGTTCTTTTGTAAGTTGGAGGCCAATGACCAGAGCATTATATTCGGCCACATTTTTGGAGCAGGGTTCCATGAGGGAGTAGGCGCGATTGATCACCAGCACGGTAGGAGAAATTAATACCACTCCGATCCCGACGACGATGTTTCCCTTGGGTCCGGTCCTTGAGGCGCCATCGAAGAACATTCGCCATATGTTATCGTGGGTGGCTGTATTCGAATCGGCGACCTCGTCTGGGATCTCTTCATAGATTCTGGATGACTCCGATCCTGGGTGGGCTGCCAAAAAGTCTGCTAGGGCTTGACCCTTAACAGCCTTTTGCGGGACGAAGATCATATGATAGGGGGACAGCAATATTGCCCATGTGGCGAGGCGAGAGCTGAGGGCCCCTTGTTTAGTAATGAGGACTCTGAGAGGGTTGATTTGTGAGATCACATGTATGGTTTGTCCCATGACATAGTGTCGCGTCTTTTGAATGGCGAATACCAGGGCGAGGCATTCTTTCTCCACAGCGGTGTATCGATGTTCGGGCCCGACCATCATTCGGCTGAGATAGTAAATGGCCTGCTCATGGCCTGCGTCATTGTTTTGTGCCAGCAGGGCACCGAAGGAGTGTTCTATTGCTCGTACATAGAGCAGAAATGGTTTTCCAGGGACCGGGGCCACCAGGACTGGAGGATTTGATAAATATTCTTTGATATCATCGAAAGCGTGCTGGCATTCCTCGTCCCATACGAATGAGACTCCCTTCTTCATGAGGTGGGTGAACGGTCAGCATCGCCCGGAGAGGTTGGAAATGAACCTCCTGATATAAGCTAGCCTCCCTTGGAGGCCTCTAAGTTCACGGAGATTTCTCAGGGGACCCATCTCCATGATTGCCCTCGTTTTCTCGGGGTCTACATGGATACCCCGTGCAGTGATGATGAAGCCCAAGAACTTCCCGCTGGATACGCCCAAGAACGATTTTGTAGGGTTTATCTTCAGATTGTGGGCTCGCATTAAGTTGAACACCGTTCTCAGGTCTTGCAGATGATCCTCCTTACGGCGACTCTTGTCGGCGATGTCGTCGACATAGCATTCCACTGTCTTGCGCAAATGTTCTCTGAAAATGATACTCATGGCTCGCTGATATGTAGCGCTAGCATTCTTTAGACCGAATGGCATGACTGTGTAGCAGTATGTGCCAATCGGGGTTCGAAAGTGTGCTTTTCGTCGTCGAGAGACATCTTAATTTGATTGTACCCCGAGAATCCATCCATAAATGACATACGTTCAAAGCCGCATGTATTGTCGATCATGATGTCTGTGATAGGAAGGGGAAATTCATCTTTAGGGCATGCCTCGTTCAGGTTGCGGAAGTCGATGCAGATTAGAATCTTTCCATTCTTCTTGAGGACGGGTACTATATTGGCAACCCAATCAGGATGTTGCTCTTCACGAATAAAGCCGCTGGCTATTAACTTGTTGACTTCAGTTTCGATCGCGTCCATGACGCCTGGACGGAAGCGTCGTTGTTGCTGCTTGACTGGCTTTGCATCTGGCTGTATATTGAGTTTGTGGAGAGCGATGTCAGGATTTAACCCCGGCATGTCTTCATAGCTCCAGGCGAACACATCAATGTATTCTCTGACAAGTACTAACAGTGATTCTCGTTCTTCGTCAGTTAGGCTTTTACTGATAAAGATCGGTTTTGGAGAAGATTCGCTGCCGAGATCCACTTGTATGACCTCATCTTCGGTAGGAGGTTCTCTCAGTTCGAACCGCTTTTCCTATTGTTCGTCTAATTGCTGGGCCCATGGCTCTAGCTCAAGGATTTTGGGGATGTCTTCGTCTTCCTCGTAAGTGTCGGTGAATGCCATGTTGACTGACATGACTTGTCAGAACACATCTCCGATGCTGGTATCTGAGTCAGAAGTCGGTGATCCGGTTGAATGTGACTGCCAGTCGCATTCTTCATCTGAGCTTTCAGGGGTCGTAGTAGGCGTTACATACCCTAAACCGCATTGGGTTTTGTTATAGTAGTTCCGTGGTTTGCCCGCCGGGGCTGATGTCTTCAAAGGTAATCGTCGTCCAGTGCCGTAGTTCAGTCCTGGCGTTGTCTCTAGATCATACCCCTGTTTCTGCATGAGATATTTGGATTGAGGGCTATAGAGATACAGAGGCAGTCTTCCGGCATCTGACCCAAAGTCGACTTCTTCCATAGCGAGGGGATGTGGGTTGTTCGTCCGGCCGAAGATGATCGGGTGGCCCCCTCCCTCGACTATTCTGTAAGTGCTTCTACTGGAGTAAGTCGGATGGCGGTGTACACGTTTGTCACCTGTGTATGTAGGTGAGTGCCTATACCGTGTTCCATAGCATACATTGTACATAGCTTATTGAGCTCGATGTAGTTCAAAGATAACCCTTTATTGATGAAGTAAGTTATCTTTTCTAGAGGGATTACATCATCTGCGGAAGGGGTATCGGAGTGGGCAGCCACATACTTGGCCAATTCTGGTTCTTCTTCGGCCACCCCTGTATAAATGAAGACTGAGAGGACGACCTAGTCAGCTTGATCTTCAGAGGCTCAACTGGCGGAGCAAATCGTGGAGTTGTTGGTAAACTAGCAACCCCCAGTTTGGTACTTGATGTGAGGCGAGGGGTGGCTGGTTCGCTAGAAGTGTCAGACCTCGCATCGGGGTGAAGAACCTTCCTGGAAAGGCGTATTGTGAGCGGTCTGTCGGAGGGATTGGGCTTCTCCGTTTGGAGCTGACCGACTCCCGGTAGTCTGATGGTAAGTGGCCCTGTTATGGGTCTCGGCGCTTGGCCGGACCTTGGCAGCCGGATTCTCATTTGTTCTTCTTGTGCGGAGAGACTGATTGCGTCCTTACGCAGAGTGGCCGTAAGGGGTGCAGAATTGCCCGGTTTGCGAGCCTGAAGGTGGATCGTTAGAGGTTCTTCTGATCCTGTAGCCATCTTGTTGTAAGCTTGCACATCTTCTTCGACCAGATGCTTCTTTGATTTTTCGTACAGACAGGAGTCTGAGTAATAAGATTCGACCCCCTTGAAGGGATCGATATCGGCAAACTCTGTCCTCACGAAGCCGTGCTTATCGACATATTTGAAGCACTGGTGTAGCGTGGAAGGCACGATCATGTAATCGTATATCCAAGGCCGCCCCAGAAGGATATTGTAAGAAGTGTCGGCATCTATGACATAACAGGTGACTTCTGATTGGAGATCGCCGATCTGACACTTCAAACGGATCTTCCCTATTGGGTAGCTCTTGCCCGAATTGAAACCGCTAATGGCGGTGCTTGTAGGTGTCAGGCGATGCATCGGAATGCAAAGATGATGTAGCAGACCCTTCGGAATGATACTTAAAGAGGACCCAGGATCAATGTGCATTCGGTCCACCTTTACGTCGCCGATGTATCCAGCGTAGTATAGCGGGCGATCATGCAGGTTAGTTTTGATGAGCATATCTTGCGGAGAGAATACGATATTGGGCATTGCTCCCGTACACGCACTATCTTGGAGCTCTGCAGGTTGGTTATCTCCCGTGAGGTTGACCTGAGCCAAGTATGCGTCGGCATTTTGGAGTGCCTCACTTAAAGCCGTACGGACATCCTTTGAGAGCCTGAGGAGTTCATATAAAGACAATTTGGCCGGGATATTAGCTAATTATGCTATGATGTCGAAGTTGTAGGTCCTCTCCAGCCCCTGAGGTGTCTCCTTCCGGAGGGACTTGTCGAAGCGAGTCTCCTTCGGCCTAGGCTTGTCGGTCATCGAAGGATGAGCCGGTCCCGGAGCATCATTGGTAGTGGGCGGATGATCATAAGTCGCGTTTTCGGTCACCGGTTGGGCTTGTGTTCCAGATCGAGTAGTGACGGTCGAGACTTCCTCTTCTTCCGCCGAGGCAGTGCGGCAGGATCTGACTTTTTCACTTTTCCTTTTAGAAGGTGGAGAGGGCTGAGTTACCTCGTGGACTAGGTCCGAATGGACCCATATGATTTCCCCTCGTGATGTGGTGAGGGGTACTAGACCAGCGGCTTGATCGCGAGCAGGCGGCAGATTAGTAATCTCCATTGTTGCCAGAGGGATGGGTATAACCCCGTCCTGAGCCTCTGTTGGAGGGAAGCTGCCGAATTGTACGGACACCATATTGGCTGCCACGGTTACCTCTTCGAAATCGATGGCCAGGGCGTTCGAATCGATGAGGTTTTAGATATACCGTTTCAGTTGGTAGCAGTCGTGTGTAGCATGGTGGACGTAGCGATGGTAATGGCAGAACTTTGGGTTCTCCAGATCAGCCGGCCGAAGCTCCCGTCTTGGTGGAGGAAGCTGAATCCTATCTCCTTGTATAAGCATGTCCAAGATAGGCTTGACGTGACCGTCTTCAAAGGAATAAGTGATTTGAGGCCATTGTTTGTCTGCCGGCTGTGGCTCGGGCTTCTGGGCTGTATCGGTCACCATAGCCTGCTTGCCTTTGTTGTCCCGGTTGTTGGAGGGGCTACCCCCATTGTCGTTGCTGGTGTTGGGACGCTTGCTCTTGTTCTTTCCCTCCGAGATATGCAACCCCAGTTGGCGAGCCTTCTTCAATCGTTCTTCAGCACTTGTAGCACTGATGATAAAAGCCTTCCAGTCCTTGAACTGACTTTCGCCCATCCAGAGACTAATTGTTGGAAGTAGTCTCTTTTGGCAAATTTCAATCAAAGAAGAGTCCGGGTTGCCAGATGGTAACTTCATTACGGTTTGACGAAACCGCTCAATGTAATTTCTCGTCAGTTCTTTCTCTCCTTGAACGACGTCCATGAGGGTAGACATCGTAACGTCCTGCCCTACCTCATAGAACCTCTCCAAGAACAAGTGTTTGAAGCCAGCGAAGGAGTGGATGCAATTGTCTGGCAGGTTGCGGTACCAATCGAAGGCGACTCCTTCCAATGCCCCAATGAATAACCGCATGAGGATAGCGTCATCATGGGGCAGATGGTCGGTAGTGACCTCTAAGTAAGTGATGTATCGACTTGCTGAAGTCTTGCCATCATATGGGTTGATATTGAACGGCTTATATCTTGGCGGAAAGGAAACATCCCTCCATTCAGCAGGATATGGTTGCCGTATTCTGAGGTCTTGAGAGTTTTCTCGGGCGTGGAACATTGCTCGGAGCTCCTGAACCTCTCTTCTTACTTCTCGGGCCTCATCTGTCGTGGTAGGGGCCGTTATCTCGGGAGGATTATTACCCTGGTTTGGTGCCGCTGAATTTGAATCTACGTTGATTGCGGGACCCATGCTTGTCTGGCCAGGTGTCACTCCCTGCAGAGTAGGAAGTGCCGCTTTGATCTCGTCTACAGACTTAACCAAGGCATGCAATATGGCCTTCAAAGTGTCGATGCGCTGGCGATTGCTGGAACTTCATATGAGGAGTGACGGAGGGAGTGGTGGAGGATGTATCCTCCGAGTCGTACCCATGCGTCGAGAAATCATCTGGATATGTGGGGCTGTTCTCTTCAGGTTCGGACTCGGAAGGGACAGTACCCCCAGCTTCGGAGCTTGCTTCATCTCGAGAATCATGGATGTCCTCGGGGACATCAGCATCTGTTGTACCCGATGGGAGGGTTGTTTTTCGGGGTTCGTCTCCTTGAAACGTTGGATTATTGTGGACGTTCGGAGGAATACTACCCCCAGCTCCTACGACCCCCAGGGTCGGGGACGATGAGTCTCCTGTTGCAGCAGATTTTGTCTTCGAACGGGTGTGTTGGTATACTCCGGTGGAGGGCAACCGTTTAGCCGACAATTTCTTAGCTGTAGTGGCTGATATCTTTGGACTGGAGATGCTTGTCTTCTTCCCTCTTCCCTCGGCGGGGACCTTCTGAGCGGAATTGCAGAAGACAACAGGAGGTGCCTCATCTTCTGAGTTCGGGTGCTGTAGTCTGTGGAAGACGGACGGACGATCTTCCGTCACTGCCGCGTTGTTGCAGCAGCAGTTGACGATGATCTCGGTACAGTGACGTCCATGTGAGGATTCTTTGCACATCGAGGTCCCTTCTCTTTTCTTGCGTTTGTGGAGGATCGCCTCACGCAGGTCAGAGGAACTACTCTGTCCGTTTGCCGCCGGGGATTGGACTTGAGCGGTTCTGTACAACTTCCCATCAGAGGCCCGTGTGATAATCAGTGGGACGCCCTGATAGTCAGAGGTTGGGGCAGCTGTCTGGGCTTGATGAGCCCGCGCTGCCCTAGACTTCTTCTTTCTAGCACTTGTGGGTGCATAATAGGAAGAGTCCAAGTTGAACATCACAGAGTCTGGCTTATCATCCAGAGAGTCATCAGGGTTCGGACCATACGAGAGACGGTCGAAAACTGATCGAGAGGAGCATGGAGCAGATGCTATACGGCTGGGAGCAGAAACCGTGCGGGCTGTCTGCATGCGGTTGTCTCCTGTCGTCGGACGAGTTCTTATGCGGCTAGGGGTCACGACCGTGCAGGCTGGCCGCATGCGGTTGGCATCTGTGGCCGCATGGGTTTTCTGCAAACGATTAACTTTACTGGCCGCATGAGTCTCATCCATGCTGTCGGGAACTGTAGTCGCATAAGTTATGCGGCTGACAGAAGTAGCCGCATGAGTTTTCTTCATGCGGTTGGCGGATATAGCCGCATGGGCTTTCTCCATGCGGCTAATACTCTTCTGCGGTTCGGTCTGCAGAGAGTCCCTCTTTGTCCCTGCAAGTCCAGCATCATAATGTTTTCTTCTGCCGGACTTGGGGACAGCAGAGTTGTCTACGATCTGAAGTGGGACCGCAGGAGAATCCTTCTCGCCGTCTCGAGCAACAGAGGACATCCCATCGAGGGCTTGAGGAGGAGCAAATGACTTCGGTCTCCATTCTTTGCGAGCCTTCGTGGTGCGGGTGTGCTTCTGGGCCGGGCCAGCGCTGCCTTCAGAGAGCATCTCTTCGAACGCCTGTTGGTCGAAGCGGACGACCATCTTCTTTTGTGTGGAGCTAAGTTTGGCTGCATCTGATTACGTCACCAACTCCTCAGCCGTGGAGAAGTTAGTCCCCAGCAGAGTCGCCATCGTGTTTGCCATTGATTGTAAAAGAACAAAATAATTATCGGAGGACTGAACTTAGACTCACAATACAAACTCGCTCGTACAAAGAAAGCCTAGGGACGAAAACCTAGGTACAGCAGACTAAGTACGATTGTTTATTTTTGATTCTGGGGGTGACGATAGAGGCTCGGGAAAGTGACGGCCGCTCAGCCTTACTCCTTGGACGATCAGTATGCAGCCTTGGCTCGGGAAAGATCTGCTCGACATTGATGAAGAAATGCTTTTCTTGCTCTCCTCGGATTGCTCTCCTGGCTTCTCTCTCTTTGTGATTATCAAGAAAAAAAAAGGGGGAGCTCTCTCTGTGTAGATCTCTCTCTTCTTATTTTTTTTATTCTTTTGTTGCCGACCTCTCTTTTTTTTACAAGGGAATGATGCTGGCTATTTATAAGAGTGGGAGGTGATCATTAGGGTTTGCTAATGATTATCTGTTTGGAATGTCGGTGCTCCTTCATTCTATCTGAACCCTTGATCCTGATTATAGTGAATCTCGGCCATTAATGCGGATAGCATCATATCTCATGAGCAATTAATGCTAGCTGCTTTAAATCCTCGTGATTGATTATGGCAATGTCTGATTGCTCGCCACGTGTCCCATTAGCTTGATGATAAATGATATGCCCTGATCTCAGTAATTATGACGATGATGTCAAATATATTTGTTGAGATTTGGTTAAATCTCTTTTGATCCCATGCCACGTGTCTTAATTGTGAGTCTTGTCAGAGCCGCATAGGATTGACGATCCTCGAACCGCAGAGAGATACTCTTTGTAAGCCGCATAGGACGATGCTTCATCGAGCCGCATATGCGCAATCTTTGTGAGCCGCATGAGCTGGCGTTGTATTGGGCCGCAGGGAATGTGTTCCCAGGGAGCCGCATGAGCTAGCGTTGTATCGAACCGCATGGAACTGGTTCTCAGGGAGCCGCATATGACTGATTGCCATGTGGCAATCTGGGACTTCTGACGAATTTGGTCAGAGATTTTCTTCTTTTCCCGAGGAGTCAGTCATTATGGCAAGGCCATTATGAAACTTTATGTCAGGGCCGCCATAGTGAATCGTGCTGGAGCAATAAATGAGGCCACTACTCAAACGACCAGCTGTAGGGAAGGATCACACATGGCGTCCATCGAGCCGCATATGCCTTGCTGAACCGCATATGCTCCCGAGCCGCATGCGATTGAGAGTCTTCTTTGAACCGCATAGGGCCGCTCCTGTGTGAGCCGCATAAGCTTCTTACTCAGAGCCGCATGGATCATTATTCTAATATTTTCCATGCTTCTACAGAGCCAGGTACGCGTCGGCATTTTGAAGTGCATCGCTCAAAGCTGTGCGGACATCCTTCGAGAGCCTCAGGAGTTCATACAAAGACAATTTGGCCGGTGTATTGGCCAATTGCGCTAAGATGTCAAAGTTGTAGGGCCTCTCCAGCCCCTGAGATGTTTCCTTTCGAAGGGATTTGTCGAAGCGAGTCTCCTTCGGCCTAGGCTTGTCGGTCGTCGAAGGCTGAGCCTGTCCCGGAGCATCCGTGGTAATGGGCGGATGATCATTTGTCGAGTTTTCAGCCACAGGTTGAGATTGTGCTCCGGATCGAGTAACAACGGCCGTGACTTCCTCTTCATCTGCTGAGGTGGTATGGCAGGATCTGACTTTTCCACTTTTCTTTTTAGAAGATGGAGTGGACTGAGTTACCTCGTGGACTAGGTCCGGATGGACCCACATGATTTCCCCTCGTGATGTGGTGAGGGGTACTAGACCAGCAGCTTGAGCAGGCGGGAGATTAGCAATCTCCATCGTTGCCAAAGGGATGGGTATAAACCCGTCCTGGGTCTCTGTTGGAGGGAAGCTGCCGAATTGTACGGACACCATGTTGGCTGCCACGGTTACCTCCTTGAAATCGATGGCCAGAGCGTTCGAATCGATGAGGTTCTGGATATATCGTTTCAGTTGGTAGTAGTCGTGCGTAGCATGGTGGACGTAGCGGTGGTAATGGCAGAACTTTGGGTTCTCCAGATCAGCCGGCCGAGGCTCCCGTCTTGGTGGAGGTAGCTGAATCCTATCTCCTTGTATGAGCATGTCCAAGATAGGCTTGACGTGACCGTCTTCAAAAGTGTAAGTGATTTGAGGCCATTGTTTGTCCGCAGGTTGCGACTCAGGCTTCTGGGCTGTATCGGCCACCATAGCCTGCTTGCCTCTGTTGTCCCGGTTGTTGGAGGGGCTACCCCCATTGTCGTTGGTGGTACTGGGACGCTTGCTCTTGTTCTCTCCCTCTGAGATATGTAATCCCAGTTGGCGAGCCTTCTTTAATCATTCTTCGGCACTTGTAGTACTAATGATAAAAGCCTTCCAGTCCTTGAATTGACTCTCGCCCATCCAGAGACTGATTGTTGGGTGTAGTCTCTTTTGGCAAATTTCGATCAAAAAGGAGTCCGGGTTGCCAGATGGTAACGTCATTGCGGTTTGACGAAACCGCTCAATGTAATTCCTCGTCAGCTCTTTCTCTCCTTGAATGACGTCCATGAGGGTGGACATCGTGACGTCCTGCCCTACCTCATAGAACCTCTCTAAGAACAGGCGTTTGAAGCCAGCGAAGAAATGGATGCAATTGTCCGGCAGGTTATGGTACCAATCGAAGGCGACTCCTTCTAATGGCCCAATGAATAACCGTGTCAGGATAGCGTCATCATGGGGCAGATGGTCGGTAGTGACCTCGAAGTAAGTGATGTACCGACTTGCTGAGGTCTTGCCATCATAGGGGTTGATATTGAACGGCTTATATCTTGGTGGGAATGGAACATCCCTCCATTCAGCAGGATATCGTTGCCGTATTCTGAAGTCTTGAGAGTTTTCTCTGGCGTGGAACATGGCTCGGAGCTCTTAAACTTCTCTCCTTACTTCTCGGGTCTCATCTGTCGCAGTCGGAGCTGTTACTTCGGGAGGATTATTGCCCGGGTTCGGTGCCGCCGAATTTGAATGTACATTGATTGGGGGACCCGTGCTTGTCTGACCAGGTGTCACCCCCTGCAGATTAGGAAGCGCCGCTTTGATCTCGTCTACAGACTTGACCAAGGCGTGCAATATGGCCTCCAAAGTGTCGATGCGCTGGCGATCACCGAAATCGCCTTGATTGTTGTCTGTCATGAACATCGTCTTCACATGAGGACTGACGGAAGGAGTGGTGGAGGATGTACCCTCCGAGTCATACCCGTGCATCGAGAAATCATCAGGATATGTGGGGATGTTCTCTTCAGGTTCAGACTCGGAAGGAACACTACCCCCGGCTTCGGAGCTTGCTTCGTCTAGGATGTCCTTGGGGACGTCGGTATCTGTTGTATCCGTCGGAGGATTTGCTTTCTCCAGTCCGTATTCCTGGAATGTCGGATTGTCGTGGATGTTTGGAGGAGTGCTACCCCCAGTTCCGACGACCCCCAATGTTGCAGACGACGAACTTCCTACTGCAGCAGTTTTCGTCTTCGAACGGGTGTGTTAAAATACTCCAGTGGAGGATAACCCTTTAGACGACGATTTCTTAGCTGTAGTAGTTGACACCTTTGGGCTGAAGATGCTCGTTTTCTTCCCTCATCCCTTGGTGAGAACTTTCTGCGCGGACTTGCAGGAGACAACAGGAGGTGCCTCGTCTTCTGAGCTCGGGTGATGTAGTCTTTGGAAGACGGATGGCCGGTCTTCCGTCACCGCCGCGTTGCTGCAACAGCAGTTGACGATGATCTGGGTGCATTGATGTCCGTGTGAGGGCTCTTTACACCCCAAAGCTCCTTCTCTTTCCTTGCGTTTATGTAGGATAACCTCACGCAGGTCAGAGGAACCACTTTGTCTGTTTGCCGCCGGGGGCTGGACTTGAGTGGTTTTATACAACTTTCCATCAGAGGCCCGCGTGATAATCAGCGGGATGCCCCGATAGTCAGAGGTTAGAGCAGTCGTCTGGACTTGATGAGCCCGCGCTGCCCTAGACTTCCTCCTTTTAGCACTTGTGGGTGCGTAATAGGAGGAGTCTAAGTCGAATACCACAGAGTCTGGATTATCATCCAGAGAATGATCAGAGTCAGGACCGCATGAGAGCCGGTCGAAGACTGATCAAGAGAAGCGTGGGACGGATGCTATGCGGCTAGCATTGGGTACTGTGCAGGCTGTCTGCATGCGACTGTCTTTTGTTGTAGGATGAGTCTTTATGTGGTTAGGAGTCACGACCGTGCAGGCTGACCGCATGCGGTTGGAATCTGTGGCCGTATGGGTTTTCTGCAAGCGATTGACTTTAATAGCCGCATGAGTCTCATCTGTGCGGTTGGCAACTGTAGTCACATAAGTTATGCGGCTGACAGATGTGGCCGCATGAGTTTTCTTTATGCGATCGACGGTTGTAGCCGTATGGATTTTCTTCCTACGGTTAATACTCTTCTGCGGCTCGGATCGCGTAGAGTTCCTCTTTGCCCCTGCAAGTCCAGCATTATAGTGTTTTTTTCTGCCAGACTTGGGGACAGCAGAGTTGTCTGCGGTCTAAAGTGGGGCTGCAGGGGAGTCTTTCTCGCCATCTTGAGCAATAGAGAGCACCTCATCAAGGGCTTGCGGAGGAGCAAATGATTTTGGCCTCCACTCTTTGCGAGCCTTTATGGTGCGGGTGCGCTTCTGGACCGGGCCAACGCTACCTTCAGAGAGCATCTCTTCGAACGCCTGTTGGTCGAAGCGTACGACCATCTTCTGTTGTGTAGAGCCAAGTTTGGCTGCGTCCGATTGCGTCACCAACTCCTCAGCCGTGGAGAAGTTAGTCCCCAGCAGAGTCGCCATCGTGTTTGCCATTGATTGTAAAAGTACAGAACAATTATCGGAGGACTGAACTTAGACTCACAATACAAACTCGCTCGTACAAAAAAAGCCTAGGGACGAAAACCTAGGTACAGCAGTCTAAGTACGATTGTTTATTTTAGATTCTGGGGGGTGACGATAGAGGCTCGGGAAAGCGACGGCCGCTCTGCCTTACTCCTTGGACGATCGGTACGTAGCCTTGACTCGGGGAAGATCTGCTTGGTCGTTGACGAAAAAATGCCTTCTTGCACTCTCTCTGATTGCTCTCCTGGCTTCTCTCTCTCTGTGTATATTCCCTCTCTGACTATGGGGGAAGTCTCTCTTTGTATACGTATTCTTCTCTGGCTCTTTTTTTTGTATATCTCTCTATATCTCACAAGGGAATAGCACCTTGCTATTTATAATAGTGGGATGTGATCACTAGGGTTGCCAATGATTAGCTCTTGGAGATGGCGGCGGCCTGGGGATTGATCAATCCAGGCCGTTCGTTTCTGATTGCGACGAATCAGAACCATTAAGGGTAGATTACACCAAATCCCCATTAGCAATTAATACTGATTGGCATAAATCTTCCTTATAATGATTCTCTAATATCTGCGAATAAATCAAATTTATTCTCCTGCCACGTGCCCCAGATCATTGGAATTCGACCCGATCTTGGATTGCCATAAATCTGGGAGATTAATCGGCTGAGGACACGTGTCCTGAGAGCCAATGGTGAGACTGGAACCGTATGTAGATTGGGCCGCATGAGATTTGGGCCGCATGAATGTTGGGCCGCATAAGACTTGGGACACTTGTCAGGGCTGTCTGGGCAGTGGCCCCCTCCTTCAGACTTCTGAACCATATGATGAGCCGCATGAACCGCATAATGGTGTGTCTGCTTGAGCCGCATGGGCATGATCTTCTTGAGCCGCATAGGGATGATTCCACTCGAGCCGCATGGGACAGCTTCACTCTGAACCGCATGGGAAGTCTCCACTTCGAGCCGCATAAGCACACCCACATGGCAGGGCCACGTGGCATTTTGTTGCTCTCGGGGGATCGTGTCAGAGATTTCTTTCTCTTCCCTAGAGATTCATCATCATGACAGAGTCATAATTACCTGCTTTGGTGTCAGGTATGTCAACTTTTCAGAGGGGTCAGCCGTCAAAGCAATTAATGCAGCATGGATCGGAGGGGAGCACTGTCACGCCACATGTCTTCTGAACCGCATGGAATGCCTCCGGCCGCATAGCTCCTTATGCCGCATGACTCCCTGAGCCGCATGCGTTTTCTAAGCCGCATGGGTCTTTCTTGGCCGCATGAGTCAATTTCTTTAGTATTTTCCATGCTTCTACAACTATGTGTAACCTCTTTTACATAATGTTCTCATATGTTCAGTCATGTAAATGTACAGTGCGATGTTTATGTGACTCAAAAAAATCTAACTATTATCCGTATTTCAAGAGTCTTGAATACACCTTGGATAATAGGTCCTCAAAAATATTCCCCAGTGGAATCATTCCCATTTTTTGACTCTGTCCAAACTCGGTTTGACGAGAACAAGTCACGTCCCTATTACCTATGAATTGTTTTCCGATAATTATTTCTCCAGTAGAATGATTAAAAAACGTTGTCATGTCCATATAACCTCTGAGCAATGCATTCATCAAAGATAACCACGTCCATACCACCTCTGAATTATCCACTCCTACCTAACGTTTATATTTTTCCACGTCCATATTACCACTAGTCAGATATAGACCATCCTCTGCTATTATCTCCATATTACCTCTACTAGCAGCCTCGTTCAACTTATTATCTATATTAAAAAAAGAGCTTGAATATAAAACATATAATTGGTCTACATCAAAATTTTCCAGTAGAATACCCACTAGAAATATCCTTGCTATGCCCACATGACCTCTAGTTCCGATATTTCACAAAACCACATTCACTTTTGAAAAGATTCTTTATTCTTTACTTAAACGTCTATCAAGAGACCAAAAAAGGGTACAAGAGCCGTAACGGCTGGAAGAAAAAAATAGTTACAAATAATCTCAGGGATACATAGGCGATTGATATTGTCCCTTAGAGCCGCGATTTCAGCTTCAGACTTTGCAGTAGCTCGATGATGTGCCTCTTCTTGGCGAGCAGCTTCATCTTCGAAAAAGATCAGACTCAGATGCTCTCCCTCCAACTTCGTGAGCATTTCTTCTAAATGGGCGGAATTGGTGGCAGTCATGGCAACCTGAGCCAAATAATCCTCCTATTCAGAAGTTGTCGTCCTTAAGTTGGCCTCCAGTTGGGCGATCTTGTTCTGGATCTACGCAATATGATTATACCTCTCGATGATCTACGCAGCCAGTTTGTTCTTCGAGGCGGCACGCACTTCACTTGCAGCATTGAGCTGACCATACTGGTCAGCCAATTCGTCGATCTCTCGAACAAGGGCATCTTTCCTCACCTAGAAAGTAACCTTCTCTTCCGCAAGAGTCATGATCAGAGCCTCATCTTCTGTGCAGAACAGCGACGTCGTGCTCCGCTATTTGGTATCCCGGAACCTGGCCACCTGACCCTCCAGGTCATTCAGAAATTTCCTTAGATTATTGGCCCGCTCTTCATAGCCCGCAATGCTCTAGAGGGCCGCCACTTGGCATTAGGCAAAATCCTTCATAGGGACAAAGGCAGTATTCTGATTCAAGACTCCAAGAAGCTTCACTTTCAATACAGAGAAGAAAGCTTTGACGACTTTCAGGGCCATCTCGTCATCTTCAGTAGAGGTCATCGGAGAGGAAGCTTGGAGGGTCTCTTCCGCTCCAGGAAGGGATACCTGACCAAAAAATCCATTCTACTAAAAACCACTCCTGATTATCATGTGTCACTTCCACATCACCTTTGATACCGATAGTCTTTCGACTTGACACCTGTACCCATCCTGGGATAAAAGATACGGTGTCAAGACCACAAAACCTATCACGTCCATATTACCTATGTTAGGTTTTGTTTCAAACCTATTTACTCGTATTCCCAGATGCACAAAGGGCAATTGGTCCAAACCAAAAAAAGTGGGGTCCCCCAGCGGGATACCCTTTACACAAATGTTGTTTTAGGCCCTCTAATACAAATACCACAAGCAAAGAATGGAGTGAATGTATTCTATTTATTCAATATCAGTTACATTCATAGGACTACATCAGCAGTAAAAAAGAGGGAAAATCCACTATTCATCAGCAACACATAGTTTGGTCAGCTTGGCAGCACTACGCCTTCGTCAAAAAGCAGTTTTGTGGCCCTCGAAAGAAGTCATATTTTACTGCTGAGAAGCAAATAAGGCTGTTGAACCTTCGAGAAGCTACACGGAGGAGGGCAAATATAGCATGCTAAAAACATCTACTAATGGTGATTTTCTCTCCTCCGTATTGCAGACGTCCTAGGCCAATTCCTCCAAGAGGCCATACCCTTCAAAATTACATCTCTAGTGTTGCTTTTGCCTACTTGAAGAACCATGAAAACATAACTTTCACGATGACGCCAAACCACCGTCCGACTCTCCGATGTATAAAGGTTCTTCCTACCATCTGAGGAAAACCCTTCCAAAGTACGAAGTGTTTTGAGCTCTCTGATGTGTGTGTCAAATATTGCATCTTTACCATGCCCAAAATCATCGATACCGGTCCTGGAGAAATTTGCTAGCCATATCCCTACAAAATATGAAAAGGGACAGAAGAGAAAGTCAGACTCAGAAATCTGCAGAAAAAGCTAAGTGCTGAAGGGCTCTTATGCGCCCAAAGGGCTCTGCGCCCAAAAGACCATGCTCCCAAAACAAACATGTAGGCACATAACATACAACAGTATGTGGGCGCATAACATGCCACAGCATGTGGGCGCATAACATGGCAACATGTGGGCGCATAGCACACCACAGTGTTGGTGCATGACTTCTGTGGGAGCATAATGATGCTCACAGAAGTATGTTGCCTTAGGCGCATACGCCCAGGCAGAAGAAAAGTCTGAGCGTCATAAATTAACGCTCGAGACTTCATTTTTTGAGGCGTGGCCTCACTTAGAATCGGGTCCTGGACTGGAGAGGATGCTACCGCAGGAGAAGAACCACTCGGTGCAGCCCCCTTGCCCTTCGCGGATCTCTTGGCGACCTTGGAAGACATGGTTCTCAAAGAAAGAAGATGAAGAGTCTTTGTGAAAGTTCTAAGAGAGGAGAATAATGAACTTTCTCTCTCCTTCAGAGCCTATTTATAGGCATGGGCCACTTTCTATGCGCCCACTAATTTCTATGCGCCTCTGCGCCCATTATGCGCTATGTGCCCATGTGAAGATCCAGTCTCTTACATACTAAGTGACTGCCACTTGCTAACATGGACGACATACGAAGGATGGACCTCTTCAAATTCCACCCCGATGAATCTGTCAGTTCAGATTTTCGAGGAAAATCTCAACAGTCGTCTCTTTGACAGGCTGGCCAAATACTATGCGCCCAAAGAGAGAGAGCCGTGCTATGCGCCCATTGCATCACGAGAAGACGATCCATGCTTCTTTCAAAGAATTTCGAACTCGTTCAAGTATCGAAAACTTTGAAGGGGATCTTGTAGAAGCATGAAAATTTTAGCAAATGAACCTTATGCGCCTAAGCCGATGAGGACATATGCGCCCAAGTCATCCTGTGAAGCTCTATGCGCCCAAGTCATCCTCTGAAGCTCTATGCGCCCAAGCCATCCTGTGAAGGAGGGCGTAAAGCCTGAAACAGGGCTATACGCCCAAGCCTGACTCAGTCAAAGCCATGATCAAAACGTGTACCGAAGCGCATGGCCACGTCAGTCACCACTAGAAGTCGTGCACCGAAGCATGCGCCCACGTCAACACCACGACCAAGCCACGTTCTCGCAGCCTGCATGTGCCTACACCCTATGCGCCCAAGGCAGGACTATGCGCCCATATGAAAACCAGTGTGTTTTTCTCATGTGGGCGCATAACATCATTCTAGCTCAAAAACTACTATAAAAAGGGATCTCATCCCTCATTAAAACACAGAACGGAGAGCATTTTTAAGAGCAAAATTGCTGCACTTTTTGCCAGTTAGCCGAAAGTTAGCAATTTTCTTAGATTTTTTTCCCACTTTTGTAATCGAAGTGTCAACGGAGTAAAGGAGCAACTGCCGCTCGCTCTGCATCGTCCTATTCCCTAGAATTCTTTTTTGTACTCGGGGATCCTCAGCACAGGATCTCTCAGGCGTACTCAATTTATGGTGCCTTGCGCCAATAAAGAAAAGATAATGATTCTTCTTCTTCTTATGTGTGTCCACAGCAATATGCATCTGATTCTTGGCTTCTTTCTTTCCATATTGTTACAGTATATGATAAGTTAGATAATAGGTTCATGTTTTAGGAATTCTCATTTAAGAATTAAGGAAGATGTACCTCCATATATGATTCTAGTTGAGACAGCAATTTCAACACCCACCTTTATCTAAATCCACTTCCTTAAGCTTTTGTGCACCTAAAGAATTCACACAAGACGATAATTAAAGCTGGCTATACAATGCCATGTTTTTCATTTTACTATATTAGTAAATGGTTTCATTTATTCTGCATGATCACATTCTAGATAGAAAAGTAATCATTTTCACCACCATTGTGTGTATTGCATCCTCTAAAATGTTTAAATATAACAGGTTTAGTTAAAATTCAAGTCAATACCTTCAAGAAAAAGTCAATTGTTCATACTTGAACATGAAATAGGAATTTTCTCAAGGCAAGAAATTATAACTAAAAGGGCATCCAAACCGGTTCAACTTGACAGGATAGGTCCTTCTTGTGTCAACAAGTGTAATTTGCTCAATATAAACTCTTAAAACTATAAGGTCTGATAATTGGTCATATGTAACTTTACCTTGAAGCAGAGAATCAATTTTAGTCGACTATTCTATATAATACACATAAAAAGAATAATCTTTAAAATATAAACATTCAGACATCATTTCACACATAAATGATTGCAATACATAAGAAATTTAGAGATGCATCATGGTTGTGTTGTGTATTTCATTACACATCTAATGGCCATAGAGAGCATAAGAAATAAAATCAATTCTTTTAACAATTTCCAAGATTAGTATGGAAATACTTAACCAATGAGTACAAAAAATTCCAAATAATCAAATATTATAAAGATGAATAAAGTTGCACCCGAAAATACAACACAAAATTACCAGATTATGGTGGAAAAAAACCTTTGTCATCTAACCTCATATTAATGGATTACTAACAAGAGGACAAGAATATGAGAAATTTCAGTGAATGTTCAACATTGATTGGAGATTTTATGATTGGGATTAAATCATATGGCTTTGAGATTGTAAGTGCCGAGGCACAATTTTCGATAGAAAATTCTGAAACTGAAACAATTGTATACATAACGTTTCAAATGCAGCACCTTAAAGAAGATGTGCAATAGAGATCTTGCAGGATTCTGAATTACGAGGATCTAAAAAGATTTTACGTAATACACAAAAAATCTAAAGAGACTTTGTGCAAGCAACTATCGGCAGTAGAGCTTCTAAAAAGAAGTTACTGTAAAAGGCAACAGCAGCGATGACAGGCGAGAATGAGATGCTGGGGTGAATGAACCACCGTTGCTCAAAGCTTTATTCGCCCCACACGAGCACGAACAGCTTCCAGGAACCAGCAAGTTCACGAAGAACTTCTGGAACGCTCGTAAGTCAATATTTGAGACTTGAACGGGCTTTCTGGACTTAACAGACTCCCTCAACTCTCTTCTTGGTGCATCTTTCAAAGGAGGCCAAGGGCCTCTATTTATAGAGTGGAGTTGAGACTTCACCTCTTCTCCTATCCGATGTGGGACTAAAATACCAATACTCAAAAATAGAGTTTGATATTTTAGATCATCCCACAATCAGCATAGAAGTGTGCCAGTCCACGCCTACCCCCCGAACACTCCCGTGTATGCACAAGACATCCTGGAGTCCGTGTCCGAGTCCGAGTCCGCACAACAAAAATCAACTTGCATTCTTGTTGGATTTAATCCTTTTTCCTTCTAAGAAAATACTCCCACATGGCACAAACTTGTGCCCCACTACACCTCATGTGCACACCTCAACACAAGCAATATATTATATTGAGATACTCACCATTTGGTGTAGCCGATGTGGGACTATCTTTTCTAGTCCAAAGGCAAAAAACACCAACAATCCCCTACATATCTCAATATATGGGTTGAACGTTCCCCACAGTGACTGTCCATCACGCATTAGGAGAGATGTCGCTACGACTTGAATCTTCTCGCATAGGTTAAATAACAGCATGATACAAGAATGGACTAAGCCTTGAATTCTGCATCATAACTGCAATTCTTCCTACTCACATAATGACATCAACTATGCTTCTGGCTGCACATTGAAGGCCTTGTGCCAGCCTGGTTTTAGTGTATAATTTTTGGTCGTCTATAAGTTTACCCTCAAGAGACGGCCTGATATCTCTGTCCATACACTATAGGTGAGTTCTTTATAAAAGAGATATGGCATGAAGCCTTGCGCTTCCTTGCGGTGCTACGCCGCTATGACATGGCCTGAAGCCGAGGCATTACCCCTACCTGGGAACCTCATCATAGTGTCATACTACTGTAGCATGAGGTCACAAGCCTCTTTGTAGTGCCAAACTACCCAGCATGAAGCCTAAGGCTTCCTTGCGGTGTTACGCCGCAACGACATGGCTTGTAATGCCGAGGCTTTACCCCTACCTGGGTACCTCATCGTGGTGTCGTGCCACTGTAACATGGGGCCATCCTCCCCTTTGTAGTGCTGTCTACAACTCTTTAATTATGTCATACAGCATTAGGCTACCTGCCTATTTGCAGTGCTACGCCGCTATGACTTGGCTTGCAAAGCCGAGGCATTACCCCTACCTGGGAACCTCATGGTGGAGTTATCCCACTGTAGCATGGAGTTTCACTCCTTGTAGTACTGCTCTACCGTGCTTTCTGTAAAGTACACCAGGCATTCACTCTGCCTGAGAACTCATTAAAGCGTTTAAGCCAACCTTCCACAGGATCTGTTTTTTCTGCAGAAAAAATACATAGTAGACAACAGTGGTTATGGGTCCGTATCCCTTCCATGTTCCAGAGAACAAGTACCCACTGTTACCTGATAGTTTCCCAGTCAGTGATCCTCCTTTGAACCAAAAGTTAGATGCCTAGTAGATTTCTCTTTGAACTAATAGCATAAAACTTTATGGTAGGATTACAAAAACACACTATCAGAATGCCTTCAAGCCCATTTTACAAGCTGTGTCATTGACCAACTGGTGCTTGAGGCCCTTTGTGAACGGATCTGCCAGGTTTTCCTGACTCCGAACATCAATCACTGCAATAACACCTCTCTTGATGAGATCGTGTACTGCTCTGTGCTTCAACCGTACCGTTCTCTTCTTCTCGTTGAAGAGTTCATTTGATGCCACTGCTGCTGTCGCCTGGTTGTCACAGTATATCGGTATTGTCGGTATCTGAGCCCCAACTACTGGAAGATCATACATGAGCTCTTGAAGCTACTCTGCTTCATCTGCAGCAGCATCCAATGCAAAGAATTCAGATTCCATGGAGGAGTGAGATAACATAGTCTGCTTCTTCGACTTCCACGATATAGCAGCTCCGTCCATGGCGAATACGAATCCACCTGTGGAATACTCGCTCTCCATATCTGAACACCAGCTAGCATCACTGAAGCCTTCCACTACTGACGGATCTCCGCTGTAGAAAAGTGCATATGTTTGAGTTTTCTTGAGATATCTCATAACACGCTTCACAGCTTTCCAGTGCTCAACGCCTGGATTGCTAGTGAACCGACTCAGCATTCCCACTGCAAAATCTATGTCAGGCCTTGTGGCAGTAGTAGCGTACATCAAGCTTCCGATGACGCTAGAGTACTCCAACTGCCTGACGCTTTCCCTCGAATTTGGCTCCAGCTTCTGATCACTCCGGTACGGTATATCAATAAAAGGAAGATCTCGATACCCGTAGCGAGTGAGCATCTTCTCAATATAATGAGATTGTGACATCGCTATTCCAGTGCCTGTCCGGATGATCTTGATCCCCAAGATTACGTCGGCATCCCCCAAGTCCTTCATACTGAACTTGGTCGAGAGGAATTTCTTTGTCCCTGTGACGCAGCTTAAATTCGTACCTAGGATTAGCATGTCGTCCACGTAAAGACATACGATTACTCCTCTTCTGTCAGCAAACTTCGTATAGACACACTTGTCTGTTTTACTGACCCTGTAGCCATTTGACCTTATCACCTTGTTAAACTTCTCATGCCACATTTTGGGAGCTTATTTCAAACCATACAGAGACTTGATCAACTTGCAGACTTTGTCTTCCAGACCTCTGACGACAAAACCTTCTGGTTGTTGCATGTAGATCTCTTCGGTCAGCTCGCCATTAAGGAATACCGTTTTCACATCCATCTGATGTATCACCAGCTTGTGTATTACTGCTAGAGCAATTAACAATCTGATGGTTGTCATCCGAGCTACTGGAGCATAAGTGTCAAAGTAGTCGATCCCCTGCTTCTGAGCAAACCCCTTGGCCACTAGCCTGGCCTTGAACTTGTCAATGGTTCCATCTGCTTTCATTTTCTTCTTGAAGATCCATTTGCATTCGATGGGTCTTGCTCCTTCTGGCAGGTCAACCAATACCCATGTGTTGTTGGAGGTGATTGAGTCAATCTCGTTGTCTATCGCCTCCTTCCAGAATACAGCATCTCTGGTCTTCATCGCCTCATCATAGGTAAGCGAATCTGCTTCCACATGATAGGTGACGAAGTCATCTCCGAAGTCTTTTGGCCTCCTCGTTCGCTTAGTTGACGGCTCAGCGAGTTCTGGTTCAGCTGATGTCTCCTTGACGACAGCTTCATCTTGGACTACTGGTTCATTAAAGACTTCTGTCTGCTTTGTACCCTCATCATTCTCCGGAAGATCCGCGAGAACAATATTCTTGTGTTTTGCAAACTTGTCTTCAAAGTATTCAGTATCGCGAGATTCGATGATATGGTTTGACTCGATATCAAGAAATCTTCGAGCATCACTCTTCTCGGCATACCCCAAGAAGATCGCCTTCGTAGTCCTTGTCCCCAGCTTCTGAATCTTCAGATCCGGGAGCTTCACATAAGCCAGACACCCCCACACTCGAATGATATTCAAGTTAGGTCTGACTTTGAACCAGAGTTCATGAGGAGTTATGTCAGAAGTTGCATATGGCACTCTGTTCAGAATGAACGTTGCCGTTAGTGCAGCTTCTCCCCAGTAACACTTTGGAAGACCCACAGTCAACAGCTTGGAGTTTATCATCTCTGTCAACGTTCTGTTCTTTCTTTATGCTACTCCGTTGGATTGAGGAGAGTACGGAGCCGTTGTCTCATTGATGATTCCATGTTCTTTGCAGGATGATAAGAATTCATGAGACCGATACTCCCCGCCTCGATCACTCCTTAACCTCTTGAGTAGTTGTCCAGTTTGCCGCTCAGTCTCGGCCCTGAACTCCTTCAACTTCTCGAATGCTTCGACTTTAGACTTGAGCAAGTAGACGAAAGCATACTTTGAGAAGTCATCGATGAAAGTAATGAAATACTTCATCCCGGCCTTTGTAGAGAATTGTTTGAAGTCACAGATATCTGAATGAACCAACTCCAGAAGATCTGTGCTTTGATGGACCCTGTGAAAGGGTTTCCTTGTGATCTTCGTCTGAGCACATACTTCGTATTTCTCTACCTTACCCCCACACTTGGAGATAAGTCCTAGACTAGACATTCTGTTAATCCTTTTACAATGAACATGTCCTAGCCTATTATGCCACAACTCAAGAGAATAATCAGAAAAAGTGATTGCATTTATATTATCATGCTGGGTTACAACAAGCTGAATCTTGTACATTCCTTCAGTTTGGAAAGCTTTCCCGAAGAATGTACCCTTCTTGGACATCACCAACTGGCCAGCATTGATGTCCATCCTCAAGCCTGCGTTGCAGAGCAGACTTCCAGAGATCAGGTTCTTAGCAATTACTGGAACATGCTTCATACCTTGAAGCGTCAGAGTGTTCCCTGATGTGAGTTTCAGCTCCACCGTTCCGATCCCCAGTACTTCAGCTTGTACCTGATTTGCCATTATGACCTTCTCTGAAGTTGGCTCATAAGAGACGAACCAGTCTTTGTCTGAACAGACATGGCAGGTCGTACCAGTGTCTATCCACCAGTCCAAGTCAGCCCCCACAGTTGCAACCTGTGCTATCAAGGCAACTAGATTAGTAATCATAGAAACCTTACTAGGCTCACCTTGTTCTTTGGGCTTGGACTTGCATTCGGATTTGTAGTGGCCCTTCTTGCCACAATTGAAGCAAGTCACATGGGACTTGGACTTCTGCTGCTTGAAAGCAGGACCCTTCGCTTTTAGATTCGTGAAGTCCTTCTTTTTACGATAAGAAGCAGCCTGCTTCCCCTGCTACTCTCTGGTTTGGACCAGATTTGCCTTCGCCAGTTGTTTAGACAGAGTATCCATCTTCTGTTGAGAGCGCATCTCATCCTCAACATGGATCTCTTGCAAGAAATCTTCCAAACTAATTTCTATCTTCTTTCGATGCATCCTTGCATAGAAGTTGCTCCATTCTGTAGGAAGTTTTGCGACGATCCCTCCAACGACAAACTTGTCGACGAGGGGCATGTTCTCGTCTTCTAGTTTCTGACGCAACTTCAGAAACTCCTTCACTTGGGGCAGCATCGCCTTCTCGTCTTCGAAGGTCTACTTGTGGTATTTTTCTACCATGAAGATCTTGGACCGGTTCTCGTCATCTTCATAGAGCTTTCCCAAGGAGTCCCATATCTCTTTGGCAGATGTCTTCTTGGAGTAGGACTCTGCCAGAGAGTCTTCCATGGAATTGAGCATCAGTAGTTTGCATATACTGTTTTCTCTCTTCCACTTCGCTTGCTTGGTCGTACCAGCGGCCACAGCCGCAGCAGATCCAGTGGTTGGAACGATCGGTTCTTCTTCTAACAGCACGTGATCAACATTCACGAGTTGAAGATTTAAAGTGACCTTTTGTCTCCATATCTGGAAGTGTTCGCCATCGAATTTTTCCAACTTGTTAAAGCCGGTATCGATGAGCGAAGCACGAAAATTATCCATCTTCTCAATAAAGCTTTGAGCTTGTAAGTGCCGAGGCACAATTTTCGATGGAAAATTCTAAAACTGAAACAATTGTACACACAACGTTTCAAATGCAGCACCTTAAAGAAGATGTGCAACAGAGATCCTGGAGGATTCTGAATTACGAGGATCTAAAAAGATTCTACGTAATACACAAAAAATCTAAAGAGACTTTGTGCAAGCAACTATCGGCAATAGAGCTTCTAAAAAGAAATTACTGTAAAAGGCAACAGCAGCGATGATAGGCGAGAATGAGATGTTGGGGTGAATGAACCACCGTTGCTCAAAGCTTTATTCACCCCACACGAGCACGAACAGCTTCCAGGAACCAGCGAGTTCACGAAGAACTTCTGGAACGCTCGTAAGTCAATATTTGAGACTTGAACGGGCTTCCTAGACTTAACAGACTCCCTCAACTCTCTTCTTGGTGCATCTTTCAAAGGAGGACAAGGGGATCTATTTATAGAGTGGAGTTGAGACTTCACCTCTTCTCCTATCCGATGTGGGACTAAAATACCAATACTCAAAAATAGAGTTTGATATTTTAGATCATCCCACAATCAGCATAGAAGTGTGCCAGTCCACGCCTACCCCCCGAACACTCCCGTGCATGTACGAGACATCCTGGAGTCCGTGTCCGAGTCCGAGTCCGCACAACAAAAATCAACTTACATCCTTGTTGGATTTAATCATTTTTCCTTCTAGGAAAATACTCCCACATGGCACAAACTTGTGCCCCACTACACCTCATGTGCACACCTCAATACAAGCAATACATTATATTGAGATACTCACCATTTGGTGTAGCCGATGTGGGACTATCTTTTCTAGTCCAAAGGCAAAAAACACCAACAAAAACCATTAATTTCTTCAGTAGCATTGGATCAATTGAAGCATCCTACCAAACCAGTGTTTCCATTCCATGCTCTCTCGTGTATTTCCTCAAACAAACTTCCCATGGATAGGAGAGAATGTGTCCACATGCTGAATTGTCACAAAATAAGTTTATTACATTATTGCCTGCTTTGAAAAGGCTTATGGCCTATTCGGTTGATGGTGTTTAAAAAAAATCAAAATTGGCTGAAAATCATATGATATGTCCATACATAAGAACTTACAAAAAAAAACCTTGAAAACCAACTAACTTAAGCCATCTGATCAAAAGGCACTTGATCACTCATGTGAAGTCCTATACCGAGATGAAGATGAATACACCCCAAAACTAGTTTAAACAAATAACGCGAATTACTATAGGCAAGTACTTTGAAGATCATACTATTCTATACAATAGTCAAGTACTTTTAAGATCATTGAGGTTCCCAAACATCTCTTATATAAGAGAAGGTCTCCCAATAGTCTACTAGAGCTAATCCTCAGTATAATTAAACTAGGAAAACTAGCCCTACAAGTGAATACATAACCAACATAGTGCATTTACCTCTATGAATACTTCTCCTACTAAATTAGCAAACGTAGTAAAAATGAATCCATTACGGTGGAATGAATCTAAATTGTCAAAAGTTGTTACATTTTACTAAACAAATAAAGTTTACTCGGTAATAATGATCAAACACACTGCAGTGGAAATTTCCAATATTTATACCATCAAGCTTCACATGAGCCAGGAAACAAATCGGAAGCAAGGATGTAGCTTTAAGCTAAAATGAAAATTGAAGCTTTACTAGATTCACGGTTTGAATGTAATTTTGTTGTCCCAATAGATTTTATCTCAATTAATAATTACAGCCATGAAACAAATGTAGCTTTAAGCTAATGGATTAACAGTTTGAATGTAAATTTATTGTCCCCAATAGTTTTTATCTTAATTAATTGTTATGAAAAGTCATGTGCTTTGGAGCAGTTCTTTATTTCAATATGCTATTGAACCGATTGACATATCTACTATATGCTTCGAACCATATCATAATTTCTTAGACCAACAAATCTCTATATAAAAAAGCCCAAAACTTTCACCTGTATCCAAATCCTTAGTAACTAAAAATACCGATCTAATCAACAACTTCTAAACAGTAAATTTAACTACTCTTTCGCAACCAGAAGCTTCTCAAGCTCAAGCATTTACTTTTCTAGTTAGAAACCAAATAGGGCTAACGTGGGATCTGCTCAAGGACCTACTTACTGGTTTAGGTAAATATATCATGCGTTCCCCGACTGGATAAGTTCTTTTTTGAGGAAAAACAATTTTCAAAAATGATCGAAAAAATGCACCTCCTAAGGGTTTTGATGCAAAAAAGACAAAACGGGACCTTGTATTTTTTGTTGAAATTGGATGGTCTTCAAACTCCCGAGATGCAGTCTAGATTGTCTCCCCTTTCTGACTGGACTGACTCGGGCAAGGTTTGACCTCCTCCAGAGCATGCTTCACAGCCACTCATTCGTCCTGACCAACTAATCTATCTTCTAAATCTTTAATCCAAAAATCCCTAAAATTTTCCATTTCTAATCTGATAATCAAAATTCCTAGCCGAAGATCTTTAACCCAAAAAGTTCTAAAATTTTCCAATATGATATGATCTTTCAAAGGGAATCGAATCAAATAGAACTTTTAAAAAAAGGAAATTCGAAAGAAAAAAACAACTAACTCATGTATCCAATCTTTCATAAAGGAATCAAATCGAATAGAACCCAAAAAATTAGGAAAATCGATGGAAAGAAACAATTATCTGATGATGTTGCCATGGTTGAGAATGAGCAAACATGTGTAGTAAGTGGTAGAGAGAAGAGAGGGACGAGGGGGATGGAGTTGGAAGAGACTGATGTCTACTAAAGTATACAAAAAATGCAAAAAATAGAGAAATTAAACCAGAGAAGCAAAAGGATAGGAGAAAACCCTAGATTCGTTTTGATTCTAAAAAGGAAAAGGTGAGGAAGTCCAACATGAATGAAGGCAACAGACTTGAGATGTGTCCTTGACAGAAAAGGGTGTTGAATGGAGATGTCGTCGATCTACACTAGAGAGGCCGAAGACTATCGAGACGGGGCGGCGACTATGGAGGGGATGGTGGCTCTGGAGAGCCCATGGAGTGGTCATCGACAGAAAGAGAGAGAGAGAGAGAATGTAGGGGAAGTGGTTTATCCTATTAGGAACCAAAGAGTACAAGAGAGGCATTTTGTAATTGACAGTCTCCAAAATTTGTTTTGAGTGAAAATTTTTGGTTTGCCTCCTAAACCAAAATCGACCAAAAAATTGGCACAAATATTTTTTGAATTATTTAGCAATGCTATATTACATTTCTATAGACAAAAGTGTATTAGTAATGATTTAATTCATTTCTAATCTTATGACATAGAAAGAATAGATAATTTAGCAACGACTTCGACACTGCCTATTTATTTTCTAGGCTTTGGCAACAAAAATTGGCAACGACTAAAATTTTCATTGCCAAATTTTTGTTTAGTAACGACAACAATATGTGTTGTAGAAAACATTTATTACTAACGAAAAATATTGCGTTGCAGAAAAAAGGTATTGCCTTATGGGGTGTTTCTTGTAGTGGGATTCCCCTTTACAGTTCCACTCTGGCGCTTCCTTTTCGGCCATGACCACCACCGCTCCTCTGTCCACGACCACCACTCCCCCTCTCCTGTAGGTAACTCCTCTCCTTCATTTTATTTGGTGCTAGTAGGATCTCTTCCCAAAAGTCCTCTGAGAAGAGGTGTTTTGATTCGAACAAAAGTCCTTTCCTTCAATTTGAAGAAGAATATAAGTAGTATTAGGGATTTAGGAATTTAGTGTTTTCTTTATTGGTACAAGAAGAGGGAAGAAGAAGATGAATTGGCAGTGATGATATAGAAGGATGACATGGCAATGATGACCTGGAGGTTTTTTTGCTTAACAATTATCTCTGAAATGAGGTTGGAGACTGATATCATGTACTGAACCTTAATACTCCCTACTATAACACTGGATTGAGTATGCTTTGGTGTTTGGAGAGCATGAAAGGTATTTAGAGTATTCGGAGTATTATATTGGTGTAATGTGCATCAAATGTGATGTCTATGATAATTCACTACTGAAATGTTGTCTCTGATACCATATGAGGTCTATACTAAGCCTATAGCCCTAACTGAGCCTGGACCTCTCACACTGACCTATATCCTAGCAACAAGTCTTCCTTTTAGTAAAGCAGTATCAGTTAGGTATGTATCAGTTTTATTTGGGGATTACGGGGTTTGCACATCTTTGAACTTGATGACCCTCATTCCCTTCATTAAAACATGTTGGAACTTACCTATGTATATATAAAAATTAATTCGTGTTCTAGAATATCAGAACGTAATAAGTTGTAACCAACACATATGTTGGAACTTACCTGCTTGACACTAGTTTTCGCTAGGCTTACTACCTATATAAATAGGAATCTAGTTGAAAAACCTAGGCTTACCTAATTGAGGAAAATCAAAACATCAACCAAGGCCGAGTGATACGAAAAACTAGAACTAAATAACGAGGTTACTTTATAACCTTTTTTTGTATCCCCTAACTTTCTTAAGGATCAATTTGAACAATGTGTATCCATCTTTATAGAAATATCTAACAATATATATGAATTTCATCATTCGTGAATGTACAACCATTATCCTGATGACATGTGCAGTATTTGAGATGGATTTATACAAGAAGTAGAGCAGTTCCTACAGTTCGGCAAGACATTCTTCCAGTACATGGACGACACTAAAATTGTTTGTGTGTGAGATGTTGCAACTTGAAATTTCTTCCAGAAGTGGATATCACATTTCATTTGTACTCAATTGAGTTCCAACCGAATTACTACCAGTAGATCTCATACGGAGAGCTTGTTGTAGGTCCATTAGGTCATGGTCGGTCCGATTTTGATAATTATCAAAACGACAGTTCGATACAATGCAACAAAAGCAATAGAAGACTGCTTCGATTCAAAGATTACTTGAAGACAAGACTGCTACATCACAAGAAGATGGCTACCATTAGTTTCTACTTTTATACCTAATTATATATTTTATCTTTATTAAGTCTAGGACTTATGTGAGTCATGTCGTACTTCGATAGATATAGTGGCACTCAAAGTCCACTAAAATAGCCTATATAACCCAACATTCTATCTTGATTCGAACCCAAACTCAAATAAGCTACAAACCAAACCAGAAACTTTATGGAATTGGAAAAAAATTGAACTCAGACTAAGTTATGCCCGAACTCTGGCTGAACTCGGGTTCCCAAAATAGAAAACCTAGTGAGCTTTTATTCCTGATGACTCGGCTTAGAATGATTTAATTTTAATGTTTAATGATTGAACTTGACCCGAACGCGATCGCAGGAAACCCTATAAATAGATAAGCTTTCCATCATTCCAAATTACTCATTCACTCTTTCATCCTTCTTAGCTATTCTTTCAGAGATATAAACCTTCCCATATACTCAAAAACAACTTCCTTTACTCTAAAGTATTAAAGTGTAAGTGGACAAGATGTTGTTTCAAGAGTTGTACAAACTTGGACAAATCCAAGTCAGCATTTATTTTAATAGCTTGAAGTTGAAGTTGTCTTACCCTTCGTATCAAGACATGAGGTATCTGTACGAAGTTTGTAACACCCCAATCCTAAAATATGGAGGACTATGTAACAAACGTATTAGCCGTATAATAAATATATGTAAGCTGTAAATGCAGTATATAGATAGTCATAGATCACTAAATCTCTTCCACAAAAATAAAGAAATAAAGATTTCATGAAATCAATTATGAAATTCATTGAGTAAGTTGCTAGGTGGAGACAAATTCACTGCTAAGCAATCAGATGAGAATGAAATAAATAACAAATAGAAGAGTTTGTCAATCACAGTAGAGGATGATCCAAAGGCCGGACCTCTTCGATAGATAGAAAAAAAATACGATCTTGGCTGGAACTCTTACGAAAAGTCATGAACATATGCACATGGAGGGATCACCGGGTCCTCGGAGTGACGTAACAAGATACAAAAAATATGCCATATAAAGTGAATATAAATTACGTCACATAGTCATAGGTAAAATAGAATATTTCGGATCACAACAGGCCCAGTGTTCCATCACCGAAATAGTGATCCACACCTACAACAAAACAAGGACAAGGCATGGAACACTATTTCACGATTAGACACTGTTCTACCATGATTGGAACGGAGTGTGACAAGACATCAAACCTTGGTCATCTAACAATTCTACTGTGAATATGCAATTAAGAACAAACCTTCAACATATGTACACTCTGGCTATAATGGGTTTGGCATAGTCCCCAATTGGGCTCCAGGGCCCTATGTCCATAACGCTCCTTGAACATTAGAGGGTAACAGTAGGGGTCACCCCACCCGCATCTCCGACGGAGCGTATGGTTTACAAATGGGAAAGTACAACGTGGTCTATACGCTAAGGAACTGCCCTTCCTACCCTATGTACATATCTATGTCGTATCTATAATATTGTGCCTTTACTAACTACTAAGTCTCCTAGCATGCATCTATTTAGTGTTATACCTAACGCATGCGTACTAGTGACCAGCCAACACGCAAGTTCCTCTATATGGTATTCACAACTCACACCTCGTAGCACACAAGTGTCAAGGTTTATGAAAGGTAGTCCCTTAACTCTAGGTCCACATGCCAGTTTAAAGATAAACAGTAAAAATATGACCAATACGCTTGCACCATATATAACCTGAAAGCATAATAAAATAAACCATAAACAGAAAACATGGATACAACTGGATGAACTAAAAGTAAATGAACAATATTTATGCACTATATATATGTAGTAAATATAGCAAGGTATCTTGCCTGGTGGTGGTGCGATAATCTGATACGTCCAAGTTTGTCCAATAGGAATAGTCGATGCGAAGGGGTCCGAATTCGCAAGGAGATAGGAACGCAAGATTAGTTATGATTGAAAGTAATCTTATCTAAAAGATTTAGAAAATGTACTCTTATTTAGAGAAATTTGAGAGAGGAAGAGAGGGGTTCCAGAGAGAGGTGACTCCCCTAGAGAAGTGTAGGAACGATATAGTAAAGCGTAATACTCTAGAGGGGGGGTGAATAGAGTTGGCAGCGGAATAATGCTAATTAAAAAAATGTTAGCAACACAATCACAGTATATAATCACAGTTGAAATAATGTAAAGGCAGAGTTCAGAAAGCAAACGCAAAGACAGCGATGTATACTGGTATCCCTCTGTTGAGGACTAATCCAGTCGGTAGAACTCTTGCTACCAGTTGAATCCACTATAGAAAATACCGCAAGTTTTCTTACGAAGTTCTTGCAACTTCTACAACGCGAGTTTTGATACGAAGAACTCGTCCAACTTCAAATGTGAAGAGGTATTCTTCAATCAAGCCTTCTGATTACAATCTCTCAGAAACTTCTAGACCGTACCGCACTGGCAAATCGACTAAAGGATTGTAACTGGCTTGTGATCTAAAAATGAAAGCTCTAGAAAACTCTTTGGAAGGCAGAAAGCTTTTTAGATAGAGAGAAGATTGAAAGTGAATGAGTGATTTGAAATGATCGAAATCCATCTCTATTTATAGGAATTCCAAAGGGAGAACTCTGTCAGAATTCAGGCAAAATTCGGGCAGAACTCGATGAGCAAATCTCGGTCAAATCCGCAACTGCAGGAGGACCAAGTTCCAGAGAATTCAAAAATCAAACGGCCACCAACCAAACTCTGGCCGAACTCTGGCCGAGTTCTGTCAGGGTTAGGTTAGGGTTTTAAAATAGATTTTTGGTGATTTTTGAAAACCTTTTTGTAAACATTTTGATAGGTCATTTTAAAAACATTTTGAACTATTTTGGGGATAGCCTATTTGCCAGTACGACTCGGTGTACAACGTATTCCTAGACTCAAATAAAGTGAAAAATTACATTGCATAGGAAGTACAGACTCAAGTAGGCAAACAGATCTTCAGTCTTGAACGGAGTGAATATCCAATCTTGCTTATGTCCAAGAAGCTGAGATGTCCCAACAAGCTTCGTATATCCAGACAGAGTTTTGATCAATTATTAAAATCAGGTTGACCATATGACCAATGGGCCAACAATCTCCCCCATTTTGATAATTGACAAACTATGAATGATATAACATTAAGCTTGTTCACGCTTGTTCAAAAATATCAAAAAGTAGAAATTGTTCATAACCTGTATTTAACTCAAAAAAATGTTAGATCATTTTTAATTTTCTCCCCCTTTGTCACTTAGCAAAATAATTGCACAAGAGAAGGCTCCCCCGCAGTAAATGCAGAAGACTCCCCCGCAATCAATGCAAAAGTAACAAATAGCGAGAAAACAAATAAAAGAAATATAGTATAAGAATTAGAGATATAGCATCACAGGCATGTAATGTTTCTACAATTATCATCACAGACATGTATTGCTTAAAAATCATAAAAAAATCTCAGGCATGCTATTTCACAGGCAGTTTAAAATGGAGAAGCAGTATAAAGAGATGGTGCTTAAACAAAATGCTGAAATAAACTGAGATGTCATAAATAAAACATCAAAAACATGTCCATGAAGATAAAAAGTACTGATAGCAAACTACAAAGTACTGATAAAAAGTAAATGATAAAAAAACTTAGAATGTCGGAGCATTTCCAAGTATACAATAGAATATCACTAATAATTAAATCCGATCTCATCATCACTATCCTCATCAATATCATCAGCAGCGTGGCCAGCATAACCGAAAGTACCAGCACCAGAAGTACCAGTGCCAGTAGGATGAGTAGGGGCGCCAGCATAGAACTCACCAACGTAATCTCGAGGTGCACGATACCAGTCATAGGCGTTACCTGGCTGGAAGTAGGCATGAACAGCCTCATCCTCACAGCGGTAACCCGAAAAAGCTGGATCACGAGGGATGGAAGCAGCAGAGTGACCAGTCTGGACAAAACGCAGATCGGCCAAGGAGTTTGCCATCGCCTGGTAACGGGTGACATCGCGGAACTCACGCTCGCGAGCCATGTCCGTCATCGAGATGTGCAAAGCTAAAATATGCTGATGTATGCCCTCAAAAGTCATGGCATACGGCTGATGTGGTGAAGATGGTGCAGTAGGAGGAGCAGGAGGTAGAGCTGAAGCAGTCCGGTTGCGACGAGTAACTTGGGCTCAGAGTCCTGAGTACAAGTCGATAGATCGATCTCGAATCGCTGAAAGATACGAGGGAGAATCATCGCGTAAGAGAGATTTCGATCTCTAGCACGACAACGTCCCATCATCTGAATGATTGTCTTAGGGGTGGAAAAAGGAATCCCCTTAAGAATATGGTACATGGCGGACAGCTCAAGCGAAGTCACATCATCCTTGGAAGTGGATTTTGGAAGAAGAGTAGAGTAGATGATGCGATGCAATTCGTAGTTAAACAAGTTCAGGTTGTTAGCCTTGAACTTTCCAGAACGTACTCTGTCAGGTGCACAGAGTTCCATTTTGAAACTCGTGAGTGTAGTACCTTCGGGGAAATCGAATTCCGTGATATTAACTAGCGGTTCTCCTTCATTGGGAATACCAAGAATCTCCGCTAGGAGGACATCATTGAACTCAATGTCTATGCCTCCAACACGTGTGCTCACGTCAAAAGTGTTAACTACGAGATTGCAATAGAACAATCTAATGGCATTAGTAGCTATTGGGAAGCACAGTTTAACAAGTAAGTGTAACCCTAATGCCTCAAATAAGTGACGATGATCAGGGAATACCGTCCATTTAACCGGAGCACCGCTACATATGGATCCGGTGGAAAAGTCACCGTACCATAATAAAGCTTGATCGAGGGTTTGAAAGAAGAACCCATCGAAAGCGCCGTCGCTCTTTTGGACCGGCGAAAACAAAGAATCCGTGTGAGGATTCGAAGAGGACCCTTCCTCACTAGGAGTGGTCTTCTTCCTCTTAGACGGATTAAATCTAGGTGCCATTGAAATAAAAAGTACTAATTTGAAAGGTGGAGAGAGAGGGAGTTATACCTCACAAAAATTGGATATGTTGTAGAGAAGACCGATCTCCGCACGATTCCAAAATTTGGAAGGATTTCACCAAGTAGATAGGGAGCAATGGATTGGTGAATACCTAGGGTTTGGAGGAGTTTCGAGCGGCTGGAGCTGCTATTTGAAAGTTTAGAAGCAATGGAAGAGAAGAAGCTCTCGGGTTCTGTATATATACACATACACCCTCAACCGAACTCGGGCCGAATTCGGTCAGAGTTCTGGCCGAAGTCGCCTAGGGTTCTTTCAGGTTGATTTTTGCTACTTCTTTTTCATTGACTCGTTGCAAATATTTAATTCAAAGATTAGTTATTTTAGTCTTCAAATAACATAATTGATAATATTTTATGAATTAAATGTCTTTATACAGTGACTGTCTCAGATTAGCTGTAGGAGTACTGTCCCAGCTGGCGGAGGTTCACCGGGGAACTCTTAAGTAGCGCTTCGCTTCAACCGTAGTTGTGGTGACAGACAGACTCTTTATTAGCTTGTCTCTAATACAGTTTTTGCATAATGATATATAATCATAAAATAAAATTAATTAATATTATTGACGTCCAAAATTCCTAATTCTCGACGTAAATAATTGAAACGAATTTCCGCTAGAGGTTTAGTGAAGATGTCAGCTAATTGATTTTCAGTATCTATGTACACAAGGTTTATATCTCCATTTTGATGATGATCTCTAAGAAAATGATGTCTAATCTCGATATGTTTAGTACGAGAATGACATACAGGATTCTTAGTCAAATTAATGGTGCTCGTGTTATCACAGAAAATGGGAATATGTGTGAAAAATAAATCAAAGTCTTCTAGGGTTTGTTTCATCCACAAAATCTGAGCACAACAACGTCCTGCGGCGATATACTCAGCCTCTGTTGTTGATAAGGCTACAGAATTTTACTTTTTACTAAACCAAGAGACTAGAGCCTTGCCTAAGAAATGACATGTATCGCTAGTACTTTTTCTATCAACCTTGCATCCAGCAAAATCTGCGTCCGAATAACCAATAAGGTCAAAGGATTTAGTTTTGGGATACCACAAGCCGACAGAAGAAGTGCCCTTAAGGTATCGGAAGATACGCTTAACTGCGGTCAGATGTGATTCCTTTGGGTTAGCTTGAAAACGTGTACACAGGCAAACACTAAACATTATATCTGGACGACTAGCAGTTAAGTAAAGTAAACTACCAATCATACCTCGATACTTACGTGTGTCGACTGGCTTGCCTTGTTCGTCAGAATCAAGCTTTGTTGAAGTTGCCATCGGAGTGCCAATAGGTTTGACATTGTCCAGATCGAACTTCTTTAGCAAATCTTTTGTGTACTTGGCTTGATTAATGAACGTCCCATTGTCGGTTTGTTTGATTTGCAATCCGAGAAAGAACTTCAGCTCTCCCATCATGCTCATCTCAAACTTATTCTGCATACGCTTAGAAAATTCTTGACAAAGAGATTCATCAGTAGATCCAAATATGATATCATCAACATAGATTTGAATTAAAAGCAGCTTGCCATTAAAAGATTTAATAAATAGTGTAGTATCAACATTTCCTTTTGAAAAACCGTTGTCAAGTAGAAAAGAGCTTAGACGGTCATACCAAGCACGAGGGGCTTGTTTTAAACCATATAAGGCTTTCTTCAACTTGAAAACATGGTCAGAATTTTTGAAATCCGTGAAACCCGGAGGTTGTGCTACAAAAACTTCTTCTTTTATAAAGCCATTTAGAAAAGCACTTTTTACATCAATTTGAAAAAGTTTGAAATCATGAAAACATGTAAATGCACATAACATTCGAATGGATTCTAATCTCGCAACTGGGGCATAAGTCTCATCGTAGTCGATACCCTCTTCTTGATTGTATCCTTGAGCTACGAGTCGAGCCTTGTTACGAGTTACTAAACCATCCTCATTTAGTTTGTTTCAGAATACCCAACGGGTGCCAATGACCGGATGATCAATAGGCTTGGGAACAAGTTCCCAAACTTGATTCCGTTCGAATTGGTTCAATTCCTCTTGCATGGCATCTATCCAGAAACTATCACTACATGCTTCATCAATAGATTTAGGTTCTAGCTGTGAAATAAATGCAACACTAGAAACAATATCTCTACTGGATGATCGAGTACTTACTCCTTTGGTAATGTCACCAATTACCAAATCTTGTGGATGATCAGCTGTGAATTTTAACCTCTTCGGTAGACTCTGTAGGTAGCTGGTTCCTGGATCTCCTCTAGGGGGTTCAGCTAGTGCAGAGCTTGGTTCAGGTTCAGCTGATGTTGAACTTGATGTAGGCAGATCTTCATCACTGTCATCGAGAGTCATTTGGTTCATTTCATCAAAAGTGACGTTGATTGATTCTTTGATGATCATGGTACGTTTGTTGAAGACTCTGTACCCTTTGCTCTTGGCCGCATAACCTAGAAATATACCTTCATCGGCCTTTTCGTCAAACTTTCCCAAGTTGTCTTTAGTATTAAGAATAAAGCACTTACAGCCAAAAATCTTAAAGTATGAAACTGAAGGAATTCTATCAAACCATAACTCAAATGGAGTCTTCTTCAATTTGGGTCGAATTAGAACTCTATTGAGCACAAAGCAAGCTGTATTGACAGCTTCAGTCCAGAAGTATTTGGGTAGGCTAAATTGATTTAACATTACTCTGGCCATTTCGGTTAGAGTTCTGTTCTTACGTTCCACAACTCCATTTTGTTGTGGAGTTCTAGGGCAGGAGAACTCGTGTATGAAACCGTGTGTGTCACAAAATTGCTCGAAATCAGCATTCTCGAATTCGCCTCCATGATCGCTTCTAATTCGAGTGATCATGTAACCTTTTTCATTTTGTACTTTCTTGCAAAAGGCGACAAATTCGGATAATGTGTCTTCTTGCGTGTCAAGAAATATACCCACGTGTATCTAGAAAAATCATCTACAATAACAAATGCATATAATTTACCTCCGAGGCTAGCAACTCTGCTAGGACCGAATAAATCTATGTGTAGCAATTGTAGAGGTCTAGTAGTACATACTGCGTTTACAGACTTGAATGTGGATCTGGTAGCCTTGTTCATTTCCATTGGCTGCATACCGAATCCTTCTTGAATGTTATGTCTGGTAAACCGTGTACTATCTTCTTTGTGGATAATCTTGAAATTGTATCCATGTTTGCATGACCGAGTCTCATGTGCCATAGATGACTCTCATCACTTTTGGCCATTAAGCATCTACCTGAAATGTTAGCTTCTTCCAGCAGATAGAAAACATATATAATATCTTTCCTGATTCCTTCAAAGATAGTACTACCAGTTGAGCTATCAACTATAGTACATTTGTCTTTGCCAAAGTTGATACCATAACCATGATCAGCTAGATGACTTATGCTGAGCAGATTATGTTTCAACTCGGTAACCAGACAGACATCTTTAATCATGGGATAGGGAGACTTACCAACATCACCGATACCAATAATATACCCTTTCAAATTATTACCAAAGGAAACATAACCTTCCTTCTTCTTTTTCGACAGTGTTGCAAATAGGGTAGCGTCACCGGTCATATGCCGTGAGCAACCGCTGTCGAGGATCCATTTGCTTCTAGCATGTGAAGGGTGTTCCACCTACAAAACAGTTTGCAGATGAAACCTTTGGTACCCATTTCTTGTAGGGTCCTGAATTGTTAGCTTTAGGTATCCAAGCATAAATATTTAAATCTACAAGCTTTCTCATTCTACATACAGATGATATATGACCAATGAGGCCACAATAATGACATTGTGCATGTCGAGTGTTGAAAGCTGAGTGGTGTGCATGGTTGGTAGGTTTGGGTTTTCTAGTATAGAAGAATGCATACCTATGATCATGTTTGGGCTTAACCTTTTGGGGTAAAGGTTTTATATGGTTTAGTCTGACAGTGTTTGGCTTGGGAATGTTCCGAATTCTCGGTAAGTGACACGTGTTAGGATAGGAATCAGCAGGCTCAGGCTGTTTTCCTAACCTAATTTCCAACCTTTTGGAAGTGTCATATAACTTAGTATAATCAGAAGTGAGTTATTCCATTCTGATTTGTGCAGATTGAAGACTTTTCTTTTCTCTAGAAAGATCTTCTCTCAATTGGTCTATAATCTTGTCTTTCTCTTCGGATGACTGTTTAGTCTCGTGTAATAAGAGCTTTATAGAGGAAAGCTCACCAGACTCACTAACATTAGCTCTAACCTCAGCTAGTAGGTCGGTAAGTCTTCCTATTTCTCCTTTGTACTCTTTGAGTACCTTCTTAGCGGTCTGATATTTACTACGCAGTTTCCTGTAGTCAAGCATCAGGTCACTGAAGGCATCTCCTAATTGCTCAAAGGTGAAGTCATCATATGTTTCTACAGGTTCAGTAGGTACCTGATCGATTGCCATGAAGCAGATGTTTGCAGCATCCTCTGAATGTTCATCTTCTGAGTCGCTAGCTTCACTCTCATGCCATATGCTGGTGTTGGCATATTTTCGAGACGTTGATCTTTTCAGGTTACCTTTTTCATACCTGTTGTTCTTCTTGCTCGATGATGAGTTGATGGGACAGTCCTTCTTCATATGTCCCTTCTTCTTACAGCCATAGCAGACAGCATCTTCTTGATACCAGTTGTTGCTGTTGTTCTCTTTGACTCTCTTCTCATGTCTCATGAATCTTTTGAACTTCCTTGCTAGGAGAGCTTGATCTTCAGTGTCAGATCCACTGCTGTCTGAGTCATCTTCAGCAGCTTTTCTGTGCTGAGCCTTGAGGGCAATAGTCTTCTCCTTTGGAGCAGGCTCTTCAAAATCTTGTAGCTCCAGTTCATGAGTGAGTAGTTTACCCATGAGTACTTCAAGTGACATTGTGGTGAGGTCGTTTCCTTTAATGATAGCTGTAGCCTTCGGAATCCAGTTCTTGGTGAGAGCTCGCAGGAGTTTGCGAATCTTTTCATGGTTACTGTAATCTTTGCCTAAGGAGGACAAAGGGTTTACAATATCCAAGAAACCTCTCGAACATTTGTGTGACTGTTTCATTTGGCTTCATTTTGAACGCCTCGTACTCTTGAGTAAGTCTGCTGACTTTTGACTCCTTGACTTGAGTCCTGCCTTCATGTGTAACTTCGAGAAGCTTCCACATACCATTTGTCGTTGTGCATGTAGATACCCTGTTAAATTCTGTTCTGTCTAAGGCACAAAAAAGAGCATTAATGGCACGTGCGTCAAGACTGGCCTTTTTCTTTTCTTCCTCTGTATAACTGCTTTGGGGTTTTTCAACCAAAACTCCCTCGACATTTATACGAGGTGGCTTCGATAGCCATCAAGAACAATAGCCCATAAGTCAAAATCAAGAGATTTCAAGAAGAAACTCTTCCGTGTTTTCCAATAAGTGTAGTTAGTACCATCAAACAGAGGGGGTCTGTTTGTGGCCTGACCTTCACTTGTGAATTTCATAGTAGCCATGTGATGTGCTGTGATCTAATAAATAATGAATAAATAATAGTACTGTTACCTCGCTTTACCTGTAACACCCGCTCTGATACCAATTGTAGGAACGATAAAGTAAAGCGTAATACTCTAGAGGGGGGGTGAATAGAGTTGGCAGCAGAATAATGCTAATTAAAAAAATGTTAGCAACACAATCACAGTATATAATCACAGTTGAAATAATGTAAAGGCAGAGTTCAGAAAGCAAACGCAAAGACAGCGATGTATACTGGTATCCCTCTGTTGAGGACTAATCCAGTCGGTAGAACTCTTGCTACCAGTTGAATCCACTATAGAAAAAACTGCAAGTTTTCTTACGAAGTCCTTGCAACTTCTACAACGCGAGCTTTGATACGAAGAACTCGTCCAACTTCAAATGTGAAGAGATATTCTTCAATCAAACCTTCTGATTACAATCTCTCAGAAACTTCTAGACCGTACCGCACTGGCAAATCGACTAGAGGATTGCAACTGGCTTGGGATCTGAAAATGAAAGCTCTAGAAAACTCTTTGGAAGGCAGAAAGCTTTTTAGATAGAGAGAAGATTGAAAGTGAATGAGTGATTTGAAATGATCGAAATCCATCTCTATTTATAGGAATTCCAAAGGGAGAACTCTGTCAGAATTCGGACAGAATTCGGGCAGAACTCGATGAGCAAATCTCGGTCAAATCCCCAACTGCAGGAGGACCAAGTTCCAGAGAATTCAAAAATCAAACGGCCACCAAACGAACTCTGGCCGAGTTCTGTCAGGGTTAGGTTAGGGTTTTAAAATAGATTTTTGGTGATTTTTGAAAACTTTTTGAAAACCTTTTTGTAAACATTTTGATAGGTCATTTTAAAAACATTTTGAACTATTTTGGGGATAGCCTATTTGCCAGTACGACTCGGTGTACAACGTATTCCTAGACTCAAATAAAGTAAAAAATTACTTTGCATAGGAAGTACAGACTCAAGTAGGCAAACAGATCTTCAGTCTTGAACAGAGTGAATATCCAATCTTGCTTATGTCCAAGAAGCTGAGATGTCCCAACAAGCTTCGTATATCCAGACAGAGTTTTGATCAATTATTAAAATCAGTTTGACCATATGACCAATGGGCCAACAAGAAGTACGGTAGAGGAAAAGGCTTATCAGTTCTAGCTCTACGACTTGCACCGACAGTAGGGATCAACCTCATCGTCATGCCTGAAGGCACATGCCAGTTCAAGGTCACATGATGCGACAAGAGGCACAACTACGGCAGTAGCGCTAGGTCAGGGAGGAGTAGCGACTCTCATGAGCGACGTCATCGGGATCGATGGTCGGCTGGTCGTGGTATGGGATCTAGAGCTGCTAGAGGCATGGGGTCACTATACTTGGGGTCTTGCCGAGTTTGGTTGTGGACGGCATCGGCTTCGCTGCTAGAGAAAGCAGTCCGACACTGGATGTCACGACCCGTACCCTAGATTAGGGGCATGAGATGTGGTTATGTCTAGCCTACGCCGCAGTGTCGGCGGTAGAACGCTGCCCTAGGTCAATCATCTAACAATATGTAAGGTACATGTACAGTATATACACTCCGAATGGAGGTGACATAGCAGAATACAGTCTCAATCACATTTAAGACAGAATGATAAGATAGATAGATAGATAGATATGAAATGAAATAAAATCCACAAAGATACAACCAGATAGATGTCTAAGTGTCTATGATATCACAAATCCAAAAATATTCCAAATATCAAATACAGTAATCATGAATGTAAATATAATAAAAATACATCCTAGTCTAAAGGAGTGTCATCCACTGCTAAGGGGTCCTGCTGCTGGTCCAGGTCACAACAGTCCTCTAGGGTAGTCCCATAGTTGGTGGGACAGCACGCCTTGTCCTCATCCTCTATAATATTTTCAACAGGTCCAGTCAGGACAGGAGCGAGCATAATACATCTCAACAAATCATAACAGGCTAGGAAATATAATCATGCTAGAGAGTAAGATACATAAAACTGAAGAACAATATAATATAAAAGAGTGACTGTAAGTAAATATCTATAATATATAAGAGAACGAAACAGGGCTAGTGATTCATAGTACAATATGAACATGTGAATAGCTGGAGGGTGATTCATGACTATACTAAAGAGGTGATTCATGACTATACTTCTTTGGAATTATTCACATGCACAGTTTCTACTCCCCCATCTCCAATCAATACACAAGGATCCAGTCAAGTTACGTTAAGATTCATGACTATACTACTTTGCCCATAAAGGGTAATTTAAGAGTGATTCATGAATAGATTCGTGAAGGCTCTGTGATTCATGAGAGTACAGGAACCACAAGCTGATACATGAAGATTCATGACAATAGTAGCATAAGATACATGATGTAAGTGAAACACACGAGACAAGAGTATCTGATGCTCCTGAGGGGGATAAAATCTCATGAAGGGATCCATATAGTACTAATTCGTGTTACCAACGTGTCAGCATCAAGTAAAGTAATCTAAAGCAGGAAATATAACCCTAAACAAGATATAAAATGATCAAAGAATGTACTTGCCTGGTATCCTAAATATCTGAAGAGAATATACTGTCCGAGGAGTGGTGTTTGTCTCTTATAGAACAGTACAAGTCACTACATGTCTAAAATAATAAAATAGACTGCTACAATGTAACTACATAATATTTGGGGTCAATCTAGGCTAAAGTCAACCCTTGGTCGACTCTAGTCAAACTACTCTAGTCAAACTAGGTCGACTCTAGTCTAGTTTGGTCAAACAAGGTTAAACTAGTCTAGGTTGGTCTAACCTAGGCTTAACAAGTCAATCTAGGTCTCTAACCAATTTACCATACAAGCCACACTAGTCTAGTACCATAGCCTACACTATACTTCACATATAACAAAACCATATATGTATATATTATACAAATCAATATATATCACATTCACATTTATATATATAGGTAAATATACATATAGGGTAGCTATGCAGGTATAGGTACTAGATTAACACATACATATATACATGTAGAGATATTCATGTGTGTGTGTATGTGTGTGAACATGAAAGTGAATCAGTGCAAGTATGTACATATCATAATGTGTGGACATGAACCAATGTGGTTCTCAGATTTAAGATAGGAAATGTATCCATATTTCAATGTGTGTAACAGTCACAGGTTTTGCAATTGTGTGTGTATACATGTATTAGGAACTCAGTTGACAGTTAGGGAATAGGGTCATTGCTTGTCTATCTAGATAGGTGTGTATGTGAGATAATGTGTTAATGAGTGTCTAAACATGTGTGTGTGTGTGTGTGTGTGTGTGTGTGGACTTAGTGTACATGGTTTACAGATTTCAGATTTTGTGTGTAACATATGATGTGAATGATATGTGTGTGTGTGACTGTCATAATTGTGTGTGAGTGATATTGTGTAATCAAAATAGTGCATAATTCTCAGAAATCCCAAACAGAGTAATGTGAGTTGTGTTATCAGAATTTTAGGTTTTGTATGCATAGATGTCAGTGTCAATAGTGTGTCAAATCAGTGATTCTCAGTCCCAGGTTCATGACAGTGTATAGGCCTATCAGTTAAGTAATTTTCGAAAGCTAAGCAATATGCAAACAAGTTTTCAGTTAGATATAGGAATAAACATTGTAGCCTAACCAACAAATTCAGGAAACACATGGCAATTCACTCTTAGATTTTTGTAATGTAACCAAAGTTTCAGTTCACAAACTAGGTGTATTACAAGTATCAGTTAATTGAGATCCCAAACCCAAAATGCAAATTTGAAACTCATTTCCAATGCTAAACACAAACCCTAACATGTTAGCTAATTCCAGATGTGATTACAACACAAATTAAATCATACAACAGTTTGATACAGAGGAAAATTCAGGAAACTAGTGACAGTTTGTTCGTATCAGAAAAATAGGGACTTTCACTATTTCGAATTGAAAATAACAACTAATAAGTCAATTTAATGGTTGGTAATTGAAGATACAATTGTGATAGTGTCAAGGGGTGTCTTCGTGTCCAAGAACTGGACATGAATCGTGTCCAAACAACCACAAGACACATAGACACAAAACTGTGCACTGTTGCATCGTGCATGCGTTCACTAAGGTCGTGGACACGACATACGACACGTGTGGCCACGTGGTCATGTCCACGTGTAGCCCACGTGTCAGGCTACACATTCGACACCCTATGAGGTGTCCACGATGTGTCTATAGTGGACACGAGCGCGTGTTTGTGTGCTTGTTTGTGCGTGTAATCTGTCAATGCACGAACAGTGCGTGTCCAGTATGGGCGGGATTTCACCGCGTGTCATGCATCATTTGCTCCCAATTTTTGGTAGCATGATGACAGACAGTACCCCATCCTCCCTACCAATTTTTGTGTCCTCATGTGTCCCGTACAGTGAATTCTAGGGCTCGAGTGGCAGGACACTTAGAACAACGTGTCCTGTACCAAATCCAACACAAAAATTGATACAAACACAAATCAGTCTTCACAAATATTATTAAACATAACTAGATCTAGAGATCCATGTAATTAGTTCAATAAAAATCCAAAATAAAGTCCTAAGAGGCATTTAATCAAACACATTCCTATACACCATGATACGTGTCCGATACGGACACCAAATAGACATAAATTAATCCAAATTTTAGGGACAGCTAGGGGACTCCTAAATCTAGCCCTAAATGCAAAGAAAACAGAATATTAGATCAATTTATGGAGTTTTACCTATAGGTGCAAATAGCAAGAAAAGGTTTCAAATGGAGGGTTCCTCCTTGCTAGCCATATGCTCCCAAATTGCAAAAAAAAAAACTGAGATTGCTCCCCATAATCCGCAAGTAGAGATTGATAAGAATCATATGCAAAATATTTGGATGAAAAAGAAATAAAAATAGATTTAATATGAATTTTGGAAAGTGGGGATTTACCTTTCCTTCTAATAACTAGGTTAAGCACAAAAGAGGCAAGAACAAGTGGAAGTGGCATTAAATAGATGGGAAACCCTAGGGGTGTCGGCCATGGTGGGCTTAGCTAGGGTTTGGGCTTAAGTCATGGGCCTATGGCTTAATTACATAAGTCATGAAATTAATTTCTTAAGTCACAAGTCATTGCACCTATTTATAAATCCTCCTATTGAAACTAGGTTCTAAGTGACTAAATGAGGTTAACTTATGTTCGACCAGGGTTTCAACATTGCCTACTAAGTCACCACAGCTAAGGGTTGCTTCTAGGTTAGTCTACAAGTCTCAATTAGCTAAGGTCAAAACTAGAAATCACCAATTTAATAAATTATAATAAATTCAAAAATTACCAAATGATCAAAATACCCTCAATCTAAAATGTGGTAGTAACAAATCTACCCTACTTCAAAAAAATTTCTTTCTCAAAATTAAAAGGCGAAACTAACTGATGAGAAGGATAGACAATCATACCTCAAGGTCCAAAAAGATAAGGGTATCGCTCGCACATCTCATCCTCCCGCTCCCAGGGAGACTCTCCTGGAGAATGATGCCTCCATGCGATGCGAACCAAGGGTATCACCTAGTTTCTCAGCACCTTCTCCCGGCGATCCAGAATCTCCACTGGCTGCTCTGGATAACTGAGAGTAGGCCCCACCTCAATCTCCGAATGATCAAGTACATGGCTAGGGTCAGCCACGTACCGTCTCAACTGTGATGTGTGGAATACGTTGTGGACACCCACTAGTGCAGATGGCAAGTCTAGCCTGTATGCCACGTCACCGACTCTTCCGCTGATTACGAATGGTCCGATGAAGCTCGGGCTAAGCTTCCCACCTCCACCAAAATGCATGGTACCATGAGTCGGAGATATCCGCAGAAAAACCATGTCTCCGACCTAAACACAAACAAGGTTTCAAGTTACGAAATAATCAAACATGATCAAACAAATAAAATAAATAACCTACTTCTAATCATACCTCTAATCTGTACCTCAAACTCCAACAGTCTCCGGTGGCTATCGACCCAATGTCGATGTCTGTCCTGCGCCACGCAAAGTCTGTCCCTAATGAGCTTCACCTTCTCGGCTGCGTCAACAACCATCTCAGGTCCCAACAAAGCTTACTCACCAACATCATCCCAAGATAAGGGTGTATGACACCTACGCCCATACCGAGCCTCGAAAGGTGACATTTCAATTCTGGCCTGATAACTGTTGTTGTAAGCAAACTCTACCAAGTGTAGATGATCCTTCCAGGAATCTCCAAAATCTAAGACGCACGTCCGCAGCATGTCCTCGAGCGTCTGAATAGTCCTCTCTGACTGTCCACCCATCTGGGGGTGGTATGCAATACTAAACTTGTGCTGAGTGCCCAAACTAGTCTGCAGACTCCTCCAGAAATAGGAAGTAAAGCGACTATCCCGATCTGAGACAATGCTGACCGGAACTCCGTGAATCCTGAAAATCTGCCGCATGTACATCTCTGCAAGCCTCTTTGTAGACGTACCCAACTTGAATGGCAAAAAGTAGGCCGATTTGGTCAACCTGTCAACGATGACCCAAATTGCGTTTTTCCTTCCTGGTGTACGCAGCAATCCAGATATAAAATCTATCGTGATATGCTCCCACTTCTACTCTGGAATGGGCAATGGCTACAAAAATCCTTCGGGCCTCTGCCTCTCTGCCTTGACCTGCTGACAGACCAAGCATCTAGCTACGAAATGAGGTACCTCCCGCTTCATCCCATACCACCAGACATGCTCTCTCAGATCCCTGTACATCTTGTTGGCACCAGGATGTATAGAGTATTAAGATCTGTGAGCCTCCTACATGACCTGCTTTCTGAGTTCTCTACTAGGCACACACAACCTGGAACCGTACCTCAAAGTGCCATCCTCTGCAAGAGAAAACTCACCATCTACTAGTCCTGCTCGAACCTGTACACACCATAGAGCAATATCCTCGAACTGCGTCGATTTGATCCTCTCTATCAAGTCCGACTGTATCTGAAGGCCCCACATCTGCATCTGCACTCCAGGCACAATCACCTCAATCCCCAGGCTCTCCAAGTCAGCAAGCAAGTGACGATCCATAGTCAAATACATGGCTGTCGAATACCTACTCAAGGCATCGACAACCACGTTGGCCTTTCCTGGATGATATTGTAGTAAGATGTCGAAGTCCTTCATCAGCTCTAGCCACCTGCACTGCCTCATGTTGGGCTCTTTTTGTGTAAACACATACTTCAAGCTCTTATGATCTGTGAAGATCTCCACCCTCTCCCCATACAAGTAGTGCTTCCACAACTTTAAAGCAAAAATCACTGCTGCCAACTCCATGTCGTGGTAGGGTAGTTCTTCTTATGGGGACGTAACTGCCTAGAAGTATAGGCAATCACCTTCCCATGCTGTAGTAAGACACAACCCAACCCCTTCCCTGAAGCGTCACTATAGATAGTGAACCCTCCTGAACCTGATGGCAATGTCAGAATCGGAGCTGTCCGTAAGCCGTTTCTTCAACTCATCAAAACTCTGTAGTCTACCGCTGCTGCTGGGCCTTCATGAACTGCTGAAAGAATGAGAACAGCTGAACTGCGTCAACTGTCTCCGAAGGTGGCTGCTGCTGCTGGAGCACCTCTGGAACCACCGGGCTCGGCCTGTGCGCTACTAGTGGAGGGGCTCCTTCGAATGCAGCAGAAAAACCCACCCCACCTGGCATGACTGGGGCTGCGGTACCGGGGGCTGGCTGCTGAGGACGAGAGGTGGCAGACCTCTCATCAGTGTCCCCCTAGCCCGGGTGATGTGATCTAGTCTCGACCATCCTGGAGACAGATCAAACAAGAAAACAATCGCTGAGAATGAATCGAAAATAGCAAGGGAGGACAGTTATATTCAAAGTAAGACAAATAGCAGCAAAATATAGATATACGAAATCTGATAAAGAGTTTTTCCTAGTGTAATTGAGTACCTTCAAAATATCCTAATTCTACTGCAGGCTGCAGTGATACTCTAGTTCGAATAGCAATGCATTTCTAAACTAGACCTGCATGGGCCACCACTAAAAATGTGTCACGACCCGCACCCTAGAGTAAGGGCACAAGAAGTGGTTACGTCCAGCCTACGCCGCAGTATCGGCGGTAGAACGCTGTCCTAGGTCAATCATCTAACAATATATAATGTACCTGTATAGTATATACACTCCGAATGGAGGTGACATAGCAGAATACAGTCTCAATCACATGTAAGGCAGAATGATAAGATAGATAGATAGATATGAAATAAAATAAAATCTACAGAGATACAAATAGATAGAAGTCTAAGTGTCTATGATATCACAAATCCAGAAATATCATAAATATCAAATACAGTAATCCTAAATGTAAATATAATGAAAAGACATCATAGTCCAAAGGAGTGTCATCTACTGCTAAGGGGTCCTGCTGCTGGTCCAGGTCGTAATAGTCCTCTAGGGTAGTCTGGGACAACATGCCTCGTCCTCATCCTCTGTAATATTTTCAACAGGTCCAGTCAGGACAGGAGCGAGCACAATACATCTCAACAAATCATAACAGACTAGGAAATATGATCATGCTAGAGAGTAAGATACATGAAACTGAAGAACAACATAATGTAAAAGAGAGAATGTAAGTAAATATCTACAATATATACTACAAAAAAAGTGTCTTTCCGGGACGCCAAAAATTCGTCTTAAAAAGACCCAAATCAGTCCTAAATTGTAATTTGGGACGAATTTTAGGACGGTAAGTGACGGTGCTATTAGGGTGGCATGGCAAAAAGTTTTAGGACGAAAAATACCTTCCTAATTTGGTTTTAGGGTAGAAAAATCTAACCACCAAAAGATTTTGAATTATTACATGTTTACGACGGTTTACAAAACGGTCCCAAAATAAAAGAGTTTGTGACGAATAACATCCGTCCTAAACAAATTTGCCAGTGTTACAAAAGAATGTTGTTTATATCTAGGACAATTACATAAATGTCCCAAAAGTAACACTTATGAAATTATTGTCTATATTTTTTAGCTATAAAACATACAATTTAAATACACATAATTCATATAATCATGGATGTTGTCAAGCTTGTCCTTAGATGTATCTCCAGGTATCAGAGCTCCAATACAAAAAAAAGCTTAACAACATCAAGCATTCTTTACCATTAAGTAGAAGACAACAAAATCCATATATAACTATATATGTTCAATTGATAAACAACAAAAAGCTTAACATTAAGCATCCTTAACCATCATTTCCAAAATAAATCCAAAATATTATACATCACCCACAGCATCAGTTACAAAATGAACCCATTGTCTCCACCATTAAAAATAAAATGCTGAACCCATTAAGCATCCTTAACCACCTTTTGCAAAATAAATCCAAAACCCTATACATCACCCACAACATCAGTTACAAAATGAACCCATTGTCTCCACCATTACACCATGTTTTTAGTATATCCAACATGAACCCAAAAATTAACCCAAACTTTTTATCATCACAAGATCGTCGCCCATTATTTTAGCATATCCAAAATGCTTTTGAAGGACCTACAAATAAAGATATACCAATATATTAGCAACCTGCTAACTATACACGAACAACCAGAAAAGAAAAACAAGTTCTTCCAAATTGTACAGACTATACCACATTAGTCTGTGAATGTTTAAACAAATTGTACAAACCTACTAATAGTTCTTCCAAACTGTACAGACCTGCGTACAAAAAAATTGGAAAAAAATAATGTACAGAAAAAGCTTCAAGTGACAAAGGAAGCTTCAAGTGAAAAATGAAGCTTTAAGTGAAGACGAAAAAAATTGGGAAACATTTTAAATGGGAAGTACAATTAATCTAGCAAGAATTACAGTAATAACTGGAAAAAACCAATATAAAAGTTAAAATCTGAACAAACAATATAAAAAGTTAAGTCCAAAAATCGGTCCAGGAAAAAGATAAAACAGAGAATTCTATTAACCCCATGACACCCAGGACATGCATGGGAAGGAACCAAAGCATGGGATGGAACCAGCAGCACTTCAAACTTGAAATAGATTGAGAATCCTACACTCATAGCTTTGAACAAGCCTATAGACCCCTTTTTGACTAAGCTTAGCCAATATGCACTAGACAAATAATGAATGTAGTTAACAAAACTATTGACAAAGTGAAGACAATTTTGATTCATTCCTAACACAATAACAAACTTAAGAATTGAGAGAAGACGTGATAAAAGTGCAAACCATAACAGCATTATGATATATGAAGATAAAAACAGGCGTAAAGATGCAAATGATGGTATAAAAAATAAGAAGAGCGTTACGAAAAGTTCAAACTCACTCCATTAGCATTGGCATTTGCTATGAAACAAAGACATTTTTGAATGATCTGGTCTAGGTATTCACAGGCAAAAGGGTCCTGGCTAAGGGCCTGATTGGTAGAGGCAAAGGAAGAGGGATCATTACAGTTAAACTATTGGACTATAAATCTTGATCAAATGAAGAAGATACAGTAGATTTTGTCAACAAATGGATGACCCATGTCAATAGAGTGTGATTAAAGTATTGAATTAGATGTGACCTTCGTCTTCAAGTGAGATCTCGTCATCAACCACTAAAAGCATAACCTCAAAGGTGTTTCCAAAGCCATAAAGTACAGAGTAAACTAACTTCTCCCATGCGCATCTTCACATTAGAAAACACTTGATCATAAGTGTCAAGAAGACATTTTCAGTCATTGGAGTAAAAACATAAGAGAAAACTTAATTGTGTTTGAATGCTAATGATGATATGCTTAGGAGAAAAAAGAGACGATATCTTTCAATCGCATTCAGTTGACTTTTTTACTTCTCCCCATGGAGGTCTTTGATAAAGTCTCAACTTTCTTCTTTCTACATAGAAAGAGATGAAGAGAGAAGGCACACTTGTTTTGTTTCTATAATAAGCATAACAAAACCAAAATCTCCATTCCCTAATAGCAAAGGAATTAATAGGTAGGTATAACTAGATTGTTAAGCAAAAGTGATCATCTGTAGCTTAAGTCCCTAGAAACTACATAAATCAAAGGTGTTTAAGCCAGACCATGAAATTTTATCACTGGTTTCGGAGTTTCTAGCAAGTGGTTATATTGCCAAGAAACTCAGGTAACTAGTACAAAAATGATACACATATTTCATGTAAAAAATAACTTGGCAATATGTTATGTAATGATGGAAATAGTTCAAAATCTGTGTTTCCATCATCAGTAAATGCGGAGAGAAACCTCTAGGTCCCTAACCACTGAATGATACAATTTTTATGAACAACTTCCACTAAATAATATATGTTTATCACAGAACATGTAGAAGCCACTAAATAATATATGTTTATCACAGAACATGTAGAAGCCACTAAATAGTAGAGCCACTAAATAATATATGTTTATCACAGAATATGTTTATCACAGTAACGTCTAGAGAGGGACAAAATGGACAAAAAAGTAATAATTAAAACACAATCTAATTGGATACAAACACATATATGATTAAAATTATATTACAAGATAATGTCACAGAATATTTTTGTTCCAGACTTCCAGTATATTAAGAAGTTTCTATGTCAAAATACCTGATAAGCAAAGGACTTGAGTACATTTATATACTATCATCATGCGAACATTACAACATTAATGATATTTATTATTAACAGCACAATGACCACAATAGGATGGCTAGCACACCCAAAAGCCACTAAATAGTAGAGCCACTAAATAATATATGTTTATCACAGAACATGTTTATCATAGAACATGTAGAAGCAAGTATATGGCAAGATGAATGAAGTATAGCATAGCTTCTACAACCACTTTCCTGTAAATATTTTTTCTAATAGAAATTGAGAATGAATGAAGTAAATAAAATAAGCAAAATTAATCAACATTCACTGAAATAAGCAAAATTCCTCAACGTTCAATCACAGTAGATAAAACAACCAACAACTTGAAAGGATATAAAATAGCTAAGAGATACAAGTTTGCAATTTGATATCCATCACAAATAGTTGCAAAACAAGCTACAAACTTGCTACTCATGACCACTCTCATCATGGTCATCATCACCATCACAAATATTTGTGTCAACCACCAAGCCCACTACTCCTTGCCTAACCCAAGATCTATTTTGAGCTTCATCCAGATGTTGCATGCTATAAGATTCCACTCTATTAGCTTCTAAATCTTCTACTATTGTTGAGTACTTGTCAAATGTGTCTCGCGGCGACATCTGAACAACAACATGCCAATCTGACACTAGAGGGTCTTGAACATACCAAACTTGTTCTGCTTGGGATGCTAAGATATAAGGTTCATCAATCACCCTGTTCTCTTTGTATAACAAATGATTGAAGTTCACCAGAGTAAAATTAAACTCAACCACTTTTTGGCCCACTCGTTGATTAACCCAGTTGCACTTAAATAAAACATACTTCATGCAGTTCAAATATTTTATCTCAATAATGTCTATCAGTTGTCCGTAGAATATAACATCCCCTATAAGAGGATTTCTATCTTTTTGACTAGAATAACTCATTTATTCTGCATTTAGGAGGACTCCACTATTCTGAGTTTTTCTACGAACATCAATTTTTTTTTGTTCGAAATCTAAAACCATTAACAGTGTAAGAATTGAATTTCAAAGCATCGTTAAGAGGGCCAGAAGCTAAGCTTCTGATCTCCTCTGATATTTGTACGTCTGGTAAACCCTTCACCTATATTAAAAAATATTAAATAAGTTCAATAATAATATTTTACTGCAAGTTGTCAAAAACATTAAATATTCATTAAAAGATACATCTACTTACATGCTCCTTAAACCAAGTGACAAAGTGTTCATTATGAAGGCGACTAATAAGGTGTCGTTGTGAAGCTTATAGATATTTTGGCCCAAGTTCAGCAAGGTGTTTCCTGTATAAAGATGTAGAAATTTATTTCAATTACATAACTAAACGAGAGGATATAAATCATGGTATTAGTCAAGAAAAACGTACTCAATGAATGGTGCTACTGCCTCCGTGTTGGCAAGCATGCTATTTCATAAGTGAAGCTGTATGCGATGACCAAAACAATCGTTGCAGTCTTGGTATTAAAGGAAAATATCGAACCTTTTTTTGAGAAACTTTAGTACCCTGGTCAATTGGAGAAAGATTACCCTCATTGGCATCATCAATTTTATATCTAGAAGCCCCACAAATCTCATATTTGTCGAGATTCTCAGTTTTATTTCGAAACAACATAGAACTATTAGGACAGGCATCCCATGTTTTGTAATTGAACCCCAAGTCAGTAGTTAGCTTACTGGCTTGATAGTATGATTTCGGAATCTTGGCACACGGAAACACCTTTTTTAATAAGCCCAACAGCATTGTGAAAGAATGATTTGTCCATCCTTTAAGTTGCTTCAGGTGTAAAAGTTGAACAACAAATGATAGCTCAGTGACACCCTTAGGACAATTCTCGTACAAATCGCTTTCTGTTTCATTTAGAAGTTTGAAGTATTTCGGCATGCATTCATCGGATCGCAAGTTTTCTTCTGCCATGGACTCTTCCTCGCAACCCATATTTTCTATCATGCATGAGAATCCTATTCCCTTTCGTACCATTGTTGTAGTATTTGCACATTCATTTAATCCAGCATTACTTTCATCAATTGACATATCATCTCCTATATTATCGGTGTTATTACCCAAACCAACCAAAAACTCTCCATGATATATCTAATCCATATAACTCCTTTCAAATCAATACATCTCTATATGAACCTCCACAGTCTGTCGATTATGATAAACACGATTTACACATCTACTACATGGGCAATAAATATGGACCGTATCAGCATTCTTAGTTCTATATGCAAATTTAAGAAATGCTTCGACCCCATCCTTGTATGCCATTGAATTCCAATCATGTGATCCAATCCAATGCTTATCCATATCAATTTCCAAAAAACAATTATCACCTAGCACCATCCAATATATTATTAAGAATAATAGTTGTATTTTTATTGTTTCAAGAATTCAATTTAAAATTTCTATTTGAGGCAAATGGAGGCAAAAATCTTGAGGCAGCAGCTATATAACTTTCTAATAATTAAAATACAGAGGCAAATTAGAGTTAAAATTATATAACTTGAGGCAGCAACTATAGCTTGAGGCAGCAACTATATAAGTCTTATCCATTTCAGTTTCCCAAAAAAAATATACTTTCTAACAAATTAGAGTTAAAATTCTTATGCAATATATCAAGCAAAGACAAATTTAATAAGCAAACACTTATTGGTAGCCATGTACTAATGTGCCCAGAGAAGAAGAAATAATAAGCATATAGATAACCAATTAATTATGACAATTACTAGCTAGAAAAAGGAAAATAATATACCAAGGTTGGTTATGACTTACTGACATGGAACTAACACATGGCACAAATAACCAATTTCAACTGAAAAGCTCAAGCAAGATTCACAAATGTCGATTTTCAACAAACTAAAATCTACAAAGAACATAGCCAGGTTCAAATTCATCTCCATTTATAATATGTTTAACATCATTCCAGAATGGGAGTAATTCCTACATGAACGCATAATCACAATAGTGTCATGTTCCAATCCATGCAAATATGTCCCAATTTTTTTAATGAAACCCATTTTTTTACAAATAATCACAGTAATTCCTACATGAACGCATAATCACAATAATTTGACAAATTTAAATCTACAAACAACATAGTCAGGTTCAAACTCATGTTCCTATCCATGAAAATTTGTCCGAATTTTTCACAAGAAAACCCAAATTTTCACAAATAATCACAATAATTCCTACATGAACGCATAATCACAATAATTTAACAAATTAAAATCTACAAAGAATATAGCCAGGTTCAAACTCATGTTCCTGTCTATGCAAATGTGTCTAGGGCTGTCAAGTCAGTCGGGCCGACCTAACACTGAATGTGGGTGGGCCGGGCTCGGGCCTCTTCGACCCATGAACTATAGCGGGCCGGGCCAGGCGGGGCCAGGGGTGAAAAATCTCAGCCCAGTCCGGCACGTGACCCATGACATGGTGTGCTTCAGGTCGGGCCGGGCCGGGCCGGGCCGAGATTTGATTGGCACATGATACATTTGGGTATTCATTTCATTCTTCTCCTCCAAATTTTTCCTCCTATGGCTTAGCCTCAACAACAAAGTTACCGTTCACCGTCCGTCATGAAGACTGGCTGGCATGTACCCACAAAAAATAGCCAAACTAAGCACAGCACAGCAAAAAAAAAAAAAGCCAAGTAAACCCAAGCCAAGCAAAGCAAAGCACGAATTGCTTGGCCAAAGCCAAGCACAACACAAATTGCTTGTGCTAAAGCCAAGCATAACACATATTGACAAATAAATGATAAGGAGTGTTTGGGGTTCGGGCCGGGCTGGGATGGCCGGTCCGACCCAATTGACAGGTCTAAATGTGGCCCAATTTTTAAAAAAAAAATCTATTTTTTCACAAATAATCACAAATAAATGACAATGTGCACATATTTTGGTGTTCTAACATATTTTTGCCACCAAATAATTTTCTCAATAAACTGATATACTTCATAAACCAATATCTTCCCAAAGGAAAAATAATCACCTAAATAATTGATGCTAAAAACTAAGACAAAAACATGCAGCCAGAAAGAGTGTTACATGTAAATAATTATGAAAAATTGGTAAATAATCCTAAAAAATCTTGGTAAATAATCCTGTATAAACAATATGACATGTAATTAAATTCGAGCAAAAAATTGGTAAATAACTCTTATTATGGACAAGTAATCAATTTCGAGCAAATATTGATAAAAAATTGGTAAATAATCTAGGACAAAATAATATGCAGCCATGTAAACTGTGTAGAACACTCATATTTCAAGCAAAAGTTTGAGTAAAGTATAAAACACTCAAATCTCAAGCAAATAATCTAGGTCAAAATTACGTGCAGCTGTATAAATAGTGTAAAATACTCAAATTTTAAGTAAAATTTGAGTAAATTGTGTAAAACCCTCAAATTTCAAGCAAATAATCTAGGAAAAAAATTACATGCAGCCGTGTAAACAATGTGAAATACTCAAATTTTAAGCAAATTTTGAGTAAACAGTGTAAACCCTTAAATTTTAAGCAAATAATCTACGACAAAATTACATGCACCCGTGTAAACAGTGTAAAACACTCAAATTTCAAGGAAAAATTGAGTAAACGGTGTAAATAGTGTAAACCACTAAAATTCCAAGCAAATAATCTAGGACAAAATAACATGCATCCAAAAATTAGGGCAAAGACTAAAACATTTTGGTAAAAAATTCTAAAGATTGGGGGAAATATACCAAGCAGCAGAAATGGAGCACCTAGGATTGAAAGATCGGACAGAGAGAGAGAGCAATGGTCGGAGAGAGAGAGAGCAGCAACACTGGAGCACCAGGTCGAAACAATGGTCGGAGAGAAAAAATAGTGGCAATACTAGAGCACCTAGGTCGGAGAGAGAGAGAGCAGCAGCATCATCCATTTTTTGATTGGAAAGAGAGAGGGAGAGAAAGTTTTAAGGTTGCTTGATATATTGAGAAGTTCTCATCGAACAAGAAGTATGTTTTGGGATGGACGGTCTTGATTAATCCATCCGATCGAACGGTTGCGATGGAAACTTGTGGAGGTTATGTTCTCCCAAAAAATTTGGCAATTAGCCGCCAAAGGTGTGACATTCCCGCTGATCTATTTATGATGGGAATGTGTATTATTTAGAACAAAAATTTCCATTAGTCCCAAATAGTGATCCATTTTCACAATCTGTCCCAAAAAATACAACTTTTGTTACTAAAAATATAGTCGTCCCTAGAATTATACTTTTAGGACTTTTTAGACTAGTGTTCTTTATAGTGTCGTCCCCAAAAGACACTTTTTTGTAGTGATATAAGAGAGCTAAACTATGCTAGTGATTCAGAGTACAATATGAACATATGAATAGCTAGATGGTGTAGAAGCATGGAAAATAATAAAGAAAGAGCCATGCGGCCAGGAAATCTCATGCAGCTCAGAAGATCCATGCGGCCAAACAAGTCCATACGGCTCTATGATCTCCTTGCGGCTCAAGAATAGAAGGCACGTGGCTTGCAAACAGTTCTCCCCTCCGCACTATACTGCATTAATTACTTGATGGCTGACCACTCTGACGAAGCGACAGGCCTGACAAAAAGAGGCAATTATGACTCTGTCATAATGACAGAATCCTAGGAAATCAAAGAAAATCTCTGACACAACCCCCCGAGCTCCAGAAAATGCCATACAGCCTAGACACGTGGACAGCCATATGCGGCTCGAGCGGAGACCCTCCTATGCGGCTCAGGCTGAAGTTGTCTTATGCGGCCCAGATCGAGACAGCCCTATGCGGCTCAAGCAGACACAGCCCTATGCGGCTCACAAGGATCAGCCCTATGCGGCTCACAAGGATCATCTCTATGCGGCTCACTACCCATTGTTTGGTCCAGATTATCATGTGGTTCGAAGATTCGGGGTCCAATCCCCAAGCTGCCCTGACACGTGGCCAAACCTTATGCGGCTCAATCCTTATGCGGTTCGGTGACTTCCAGAACACGTGTCATAAAGCCAATTAATTTTCCAGATTTACCATAATCAAAGATTGGGTCAAATCCCAATAATCTGGGACACGTGGCAGGAGAATGAATTAAATTTATTCATTCAGATTTGCAGACATCAATAGATCATCATCGTGGAGATTTATTCTAATCAGCATTAATTACTAATAGGATTTGGTACAATCTACACTAAATGGCCCAGATCCATTACACTCGAAATTAATGGCCCAGATTAATCGATCAACAGGCCGCCGCCACTTTTAGGGGACAATCATTGTGAACCCTAATGAGGTTCCCCCATTCTTATAAATAGCAGGGTGTCATTCCCTTGCGAGAGAGGCACACATACATACAGAAAGGAGCACTTTTCGAGATCAGAGAGAGCACCAGAATACTTGGAGAGAAAAAGCAGAGAGAGAGCAAAGAGAGCATTTCTTCAACGCCGAGCAATCTTCTGGAGTCAAGGCTGCATACCGATCGTCCAAGGAGTAAGGCAGAGCGGCCGTCGCTTTCCCGAGCTTCTATCGTCATCCTCCAAAATCTAAAATAAACAATTGTACTTAGACTGCTGTACCTAGGTTTTTGTCCCTAGGCTTTCTTTGTAGAAGCGAGTTTGTATTGTGAAGTAAAAGTCCAGTCCTCCGATAATTATTCTGCTCTTTTATATTTCATGGCAAATACGATGGCGACTCTGCTAGGAACAAACTTCTCCACGGCTGAGGAGTTGGTGACGCAGTCGGATGCAGCCAAGCTTGGCTCCACGCAACAGAAGATGGTCGTCCATTTCGACCAACAGGCGTTTGAAGAAATACTCTCTGAAGGAAGTGCCGGCCCGATCCAGAAGCAAACTCGCACAAAGAAAGCTCGCTGCGAGTGGAGGCCAAAATCATTTGCTCCTCCACAAGCTCTGGATGGGATACTCTCTGCTACCCAAGACGGCGAAGGCAACTCTCATACGGCTCCACTTCGACCCGTAGAGCACTCTGCTGTCCCCAAGTCCGGCAGAGGAAAGCACTACAATGCTGGACTTGTAGGGACAAAGAGCGACTCTATGTGCCCCAAGAAGAAGTCGAGCACTCCTGTGGCCAAATCTGCCAACCACATGCAGGAGGCTCATACGGTGAATCTACCAGCCGCATGAAGAAAGTCTATGCGGCCAGATCATCCAGCCGCATGAAGAAAACTCATGCGGCTGAGACTCCCAGCTGCATGAAGAAAGCCTATGCGGCTACGTCTGCCAGCCGTATGAAGATTGTTGAGGACGGCAGCATGATGCCTACCCCGCGCGGCTTTGTCTTCGATCGCCTGTCCTATGGTCCTGATCTCTTGGGCTCCCAAGAAGAAATGTCTGACTCTCTCCAGCATCACCTAGACTCTTTCTACTATGTGCCTTTACGCACTAGAGCGAGGAAGTCTAGGGCAGCACAAGCTTGGCACGCTCGGTCCGCTGATCCTGTCTCTGATCATCTGAGCGTCCCGTATACCGTTATGCGGGACTCAGATAGAAAGTTGTACAGAACCACTCGAGTCCAGCCCCCGGCGGCAAATGGACAGAGAGGTGCGCAAAAGTCTCCCAAAATCCAGGGAGCAAGCATGGTCGATCCAGACCCATCTGACTTGCGTGAGGCCATCCTCCACAAACGTAAGAAAAGAAAAAATACATCGGGGTGCAAAAAGTTCTCCCACGGACATCACTGCACCCAAATTATCGTCAACTGCTGCTGCAATAACGCGACAGTGCGAGAAGACCGATAGTCCGTCTTTCAAAGACTGCAATAACCGTCTTCAGAAGACGAGGCACTTCCCGTCGTCTCCTGCAACTCTGCTCAGAAAGTCCCCGCTGATGGAAGAAGGAAGAAGACAAATGTTCCCAGCCCTAAGATTGCAACCACTGCGACTAAAAGACTGTCGTCTAAGAGGGTGCCCAGCACCGGAGTTTTCTAAGGTACTCGTTCTAAGACAAAATTTGCTACAGTGGGAGATTCGTCGTCCACAATACAGAGGGTTGCTGGGACTGGGGGTAGCACTCCTCCGAACCTCTACGAAAATCCGATGTTCCAAGAAGACGAGTCAGGAGAGGCAACTCTCCCATCAGATGCAACAAACCCCGACGTCCCCGAGGACGTCCACAACTCCCAAGATGAGGCGAACTCGGAGACTGGGGGTACCGTTCCTTCCGAATCTGAACCAGATGAGAACATTCCCACATACCCCGACGATTTCTCACTACATGGGTATGATTCGGAGGGCGCTTCCTCCACCGCTCCGTCCATCTCTCCTCATGTGAAGACGGTATTCATGACAGCCAGCCGCCAAGGAGGTTCCAGTGATCGCTAATGCATCGACACTCTCGAGGCCATATTGCTCGCCTTGGTCAAGTCTGTGGACGAGATCAAAGCGGCCCTTCCAATACTGCAAGGAGGGATGCCTGGCAAAACAAGTACGGGTACCGCAATCAATGCGGACTCGAATTCAGCAGCACCGAACCCGGGCAACAATCCTCCTGAAGTAACAGCCCCCACCGCCGTGGATGAGGCCCGCGAAGCAAGAAGAGAGGTCCAGGAGCTCCGAGCCATGTTTCACGCTCGAGAAAATTCTTAAGATCTCAGAATACGGCAACCGTACCCTGCTGCCTGGAGGGATGTTCCATAACCACCGAGATATAAGCCGTTCAATATCAATCCCTATGATGGAAAGACCTCAGCAAGTCGGTACATCACTTACTTCGAGGTCACCACCGACCATCTGCCCTATGACGATGCCATCCTCACACGATTATTCATCGGGACATTGGAAGGGGTCGCCTTCGACTGGTACCGCAACTTGCCAGACAACTGCATCCACTCCTTCACCGACTTCAAGCACATGTTCTTGGAGAGATTCTACGAAGTAAGGCAGGACATCACAATATTCACCCTCATGGACGTCGTCCAAGGGAAGAAAGAGCTGACAAGAAACTATATCGAACGGTTTCGCCAGACTACAATAAAGCTGCCGTCTGGAAATCCGGATTCCTCCTTGATTGAGATCTGCCAAAAGAGATTGCTTCCAACAATCAGTCTCTGGATGGGCGAAAGTTAATTCAAGGACTGGAAGACGTTCATCATCAGTGCCACAAGAGCCGAAGAACGATTGAAGAAGGCTCGCCAATTGGGATTGCACATCTCGGACGGAGAGAATAAAGGCAAGTGCCCTAATACAAACAACGATAATGGGGGTAGCCCCTCTAATAATTGGGACAGCAGGGGTAAGCAGGCTATGGTGGCAGACACAGCACAGAAACCTGAGCCAAAGCCGGCAGACAAACAATGGCCGTAAATCACTTACTCCTTCGAAGACGGTCACGTCAAGCCCATCTTGGACATGCTTATACAAGGAGACAGAATTCAGCTTCCTCCACCAAGAAGGGAACCGCGACAGGCAGACATCGAGAACCCAAAGTACTGCCATTACCATCGCTACGTCCACCATGCCACATATGACTGCTACCAACTAAAATGGTAGATCCAAAATCTCATCGATTCGAACGCACTGGCCATCGATTTTGAAGAGGTAACTGTGGCAGCCAACATGGTGTCAGTACAATTTGGCAGCTTCCCTCCGACGGAAACTCAAGATGGTGTGGTCCCCATCACTCTGGCGACAATAGAGATTGCTAATCTTCCACCTCCCCGAGATCAAGCTGCTGGTCTAGTGCCCCTTACCACATTACGAGGGGAGGTCATGTGGATCCATCCAAACTTGGTATCGGAAGTGACTCGGCCCACATCATCTTCTATCTGCAAGAAGAAGGATGGAAAAGTCAGAACCTGCCACACAATCTCGGCAGACATCGAAGAAGCTACAGTCGTCGTCACGCGGTCTGGGGCACAATCCCAACATGTGGTTGACAATCCAGCTGAAGATCATCAACCCACTACAACTGATGCTCCGGGACCGGCTCAGCCTCCGACGACCGACAAGCCTAGGCCGAGGGAGACTCGCTTTGACAAATCCCTCCGAAAAGAGGCAGCACAAGGGCTGGAAAAGACCTACAATTTCGACATCTTGGCCAATTGTCCAACAAACCGGCCAAGTTATCATTATACGAGCTCCTGATACTCTCCAAGGATGTTCGTGCGGCTTTGAGCGATACACTCTAAAATACAGACGTATACCTGGCTCAGGTCAACCTCACGGGAGAAAACCCTCCTACAGATCTCCAAAACAGCGCATGCACAGGAGTGATGCCCAACATTGTCTTCACTCCACAGGACATGCTCATCAAAACCAACCTGCATGATCGCCCGCTATACTACACTGGATATATCGGCGACGTAAAGGTTGATCGGATGTATATAGATCCTGGCTCTTCCATAAGCATTATCCCGAAAGGTCTGCTGCATCATCTCCGTATCCCAATGCATCGCCTGACGCCTACAAGTACCGCCATCAGTGGTTTTAATTCGGGCAGGAGCTACCCAATTGGAAAGATTCGTCTGAAGTGTCAAATGAGTGATCTTCAATCGAAAGTCACCTGTTACGTCATAGACGCTGACACTTCCTACAACATCCTCTTGGGGCGCCATTGGATACACGATTATATGATCATGCCTTCCACTATGCACCAGTGCTTTAAGTATATCGACAAATACGGCTTCGTAAGGACAGAATTTGTCGACATCGATCCCTTCAAAGGGGTCAAATCCTACTACTCAGACTCCTGCCTATACGAAAAGTTGAAAAGGCACCTTGGTGAAGAAGATGTGCAAGCTTGGACCGAGACAGCCGCAGGATCAGAAAAACCCCTAACGATCCACCTCCAAGCTCGCAAACCTAGCAAGTCTGTACCCCTTACAGCCACTCTGCGTAAGGACACAATCAGCCTCTCGGCACAAGAAGAGAAAATGATAATCCGGCTTCCAAGGTCTGGCCAAGTGCCAAGACCCACAATGGAGCCACAAACAATTAGACTGCCAAGAGTCGGCCAGCCACAAATGGAGAAGCTCAACCCCGCCGACAAGCCAATGACGATACGCCTTCCCAGGAAGAATCGTCACCCCGATGCAAGGTCTGGCACATCTAGCGAACCAGCCACTCCCTGTCCAGCATCGAATGCCAAGTTGGGGGTTGCTAGTTTACCAACAACTCCATGCTCTGCTCCACCAGCCGAACCACTGACGATCAAGCTGCCCAGGTCGTCCTCTCAGTCTTCGTTTATACAGGAGGTAACCGAAGAGGAACCGAAGCTAACCAAGTATGTGGATGCCCACACTGATGTTCCCTCCGTAGATGATATAATCCCCCTAGAAAATATATCTTACTTCATCAATAAAGGGCTATCTTTGAACTACCTCGAGCTTAATAAGCTTTGTACAATGTATGCTATGGAACACGATATAAGCACTCACCTCTACACACAGGTGACAAATGTGCACACCGTAATCCAGCTTACTCCAGCGGAAGACGCTTACCGTATAATCGAGGGAGGGGACCATCCAATCATCTTCGGCCGGAAGGACGACCCGCATCCCTTCACCGTAGAAGAAGTCGGCCTTGGATCGGATGCCGGGAGACTGCCTCTATATCATTATAGCCCCCAATCTAAATATCTCATGCAAAATAGGGGTATAATCTGGAGACCACACCAGGCTTGAACTACGAAACTGGGCGACGATTACCTTTGAAGCCACCGTTCCCGGCTGGCAAAGCACGGGACTACTATAGCTAGACTCGATGTGGATTAGGGTATGTAACACCTACGACGACCCCTGAAAGCTCAGATGAGGAATGCGACTGGCATTCACATTCAACCGTGTCACCAAATTCTGACTCAGACATCAGCATCGAAGATGTATTCAGACAAGTCCTGTCAGTCAACATGGCATTCACTGACGCTTATGAAGAAGATGAAGACATCCCTGAAATCCTCGAGCTGGAGCCGTGGGCCCAGCAGCTGGATGCGCAATAGAAAAAGTGGTTCGAACAGAGAGAACCTCCTACTGAAGATGAGGTCATGCAAGTAGATCTCGGTAGCGAGTCTTCTCCAAAACCAATCTTCGTCAGTAAAAGCTTAACAGACGAAGAGCGAGAATCACTGCTGGAACTTGTCAAAGAATATATTGATGTGTTCGTCTGGAGCTATGAAGACATACCGGAGTTAAATCCCGATATTGCTCTTCATAAGCTCAACATTCGGCCATATGCATAGCCAGTCAAACAACAACAGCGACGCTTTCGCCCGGGCATCATGGATGCGATCGAGGCCGAAGTCAACAAACTGATAGCCAGCGGCTTCATTCGTAAGGAATAACATCCGGATTGGGTCGCCAACATAGTACCCATCCTCAAGAAGAATGGAATGATTCGAATCTGCATCGACTTTCGCAACCTGAACAAGGCATGCCCCAAAGATGAATTCCCCTTCCCTATCACAGACATCATGATTGACAACACCTGCAGCTTCAAACGTATGTCATTCATGGATGGCTTCTCGGGGTACAACCAAATCAAGATGTCTCCTGACGACGAAAAGTATACATCATTCCGAACACCGATTGGCACATACTGCTACACAGTTATGTCTTTCGGTTTAAAGAATACTGGCGCCATATATCAAGGAGCTATGAGCATCATCTTCAGAGACCACTTACACAAGACGGTGGAGTGCTATATTGACGACATCGCCGTCAATAGTTGCTATAAGGGAGACCATCTGCATGATCTGAGGACGGTATTCGACCTGATACGAGCGCACAATTTGAAAATGAACCCTACGAAGTCCTTCCTGGGCATATCCAGCGGGAAGTTCTTGGGCTTCATCATCACCGCCCAGGGTATCCATGTAGACCCTGAGAAGACAAAGGCAATCATGGAGGCCTCCAAGGGAGGCTAGCTTATATTAGGAGGTTCATTTCTAACCTCTCCGGGCGATGCCGACCATTCACCCACCTCATGAAGAAAGGCGTCTCGTTCGTATGGGACGAAGAATATCAGCGGGCCTTCAATAGCATCAAAGAATACTTGTCAAACCCGCCAGTCCTGGTGGCCCCAGTTGCTGGAAAACCATTCCTGCTCTACGTACAAGCAATAGAGCATTCCCTCGGAGCCCTGCTGGCACAAAACAATGATGCAGGCCATGAACAAGCCATATATTACCTCAACCGAATGATGATTGGGCTAGAGCACTGATACACCGCTGTGGAGAAGGAATGCCTTGCCCTAGTGTTCGCTATTCAGAAGACGCGGCACTATATCACTGGACAAACGATACATGTGATCTCACGAGTCAACCCTCTCAGGGTCCTCATGACTAAACCACGGACACTCAGCTCTCGCCTCGCTACATGGGCAATATTGCTGTCCCCTTGTCACGTGATCTTCGTACCACAAAAGGCGGTCAAAGGCCAAGCCCTGGCAGACTTTTTGGCAGCCCACCCGGGCTCGGAGTGGTCCAGGGTATATGAAGAAATCTCAGATGAGGTCGTCGACTCGCATACAACCTCTCACGATGATATATGGCAAATGTTCTTCGACGGTGCTTCGAGAACTGGACCCAAGGGCAACATCGTCGTCGGGGTTGGGGTGGTGCTAGTCTTCCCTTCCGGATTGGTGATTAACCGCGCTTACTCCCTAACGGAACCCTGCTCTAACAATGTGGCCGAGTGCAATGCTTTTGTCATTGGCCTCCAACTTGCAAAGGAGCTGGAGGTAGAATACCTCGAAGCATACAGCGATTCTCAGTTAATCGTTAATCAGATCCGGGGCTCATACGAAGTTCGCCACGAAGACTTGATCCCCTATCACCAAATAGCAATCAACATCATCTCATCGTTTGAGGGGTTCTTCATCGAGCACTTTTTCAGACTCCGAAATATCGAAGCCGATGCCTTAGTAGGTCTGGCCGCCTCCCTAGCAGTGCCAAATTATACTCATCAATCGGTAGACGTGATAGGCCACGAACTGGTCTGCCCCAAGAACAACTTTCAATTCGTGGCGAGTTATTCCGCTCAGACGATCGATGATGTCCCAGATTGGAGACAACCATTCATTGACTTCGTCATCAACGACATCCTGCCCGAGAACCCGAAGGAAGCCACCTCCATCAGACGGCATTCTCTCAGATTCTTCTACGATACAAAGACGAAAATGCTGTATCGCTGATCCTATGATGGAGTATTACTTCGGTGTCTGTCGAACGCAGAAGCCAAAGAAACCGTACGAGAAGCTAATGACGGTGTCTGCGGGGCCCATCAGCCTGGCCCTAAACTACAAGATCGTCTCCGCCGAACGGGCTACTACTGGCCCACGATGGTGGCAGATGCGATAGACTATGCGAGAAAATGCAAAGCCTGCCAAGTCCATGCGGACTTCATTCACCAGCCATCCGAATTTCTACAACCGACAGTGGCGTCTTGGCCGTTCGAAGCGTGGGGGATGGATATTATTGGTCCAATCACTCCACCTTTCTTCCGTTGACATCGCTTCATACTCGCAATCACAGATTACTTCTCCAAATGGACGGAAGTTGTCCCTCTTGCAGAAGTAAAGACTTCGAACGTGATCAGCTTCCTCAAGCATCACGTCATCTATCGCTTTGGACTGCCCCGGAGGTTCATCTAGGATGATGGTCCACAGTTTGCAAGCCACGCCTTTTATCGGTTCTGCGACAAACATCGCATCCAAAATATTGCTTCGACATCGTACAACCCGGCAGCGAACGGGTTGGCAGAGGCATTCAACAAAACAATCATCAAACTACTCAAGAAGTTTGTCTCTTCTAACAAACACGACTGGAACGAGAAGCTCGATGAATGTTTATGGGCGTACCGTACTACAGTCCGAACAGCCACAGGGAACACACTATTCTCCCTGGTGTACGGAAGTGAGGCAGTTCTCCCATTAGAGCCTCAAATACCCTCACTCTGCGTCGCCCTCACTTATCAATTGACAACGGATGATAGCTACCGACGCCGACTACAAGAGTTGGAGGCCTTAGATGAAAAGTGCCTCCTAGCCCAGCAAAGGATCGAACTATACCAAGCGCGCATCTCTGGAGCCTTCAACAAAAAGGTTAAAATTATAACATTCCAAGTGGGCGATCTCGTTCTGGCAGTCCGGAGGCGATCGTCATGACTCACAAGACTACCGACAAGTTCCAGCCAAAATGGGAAGGTCCATTTATCATCGAGGCCGTATTCTCCAACGGTGCTTACCGTCTCGCCAAACAAAACGGAGACTTGCTCATGTTGCCCGTCAACGGTAAGTTCCTGAAGAAATATTATGTTTGAACGATATTCTCTAGATCATTGAGTCATGTACCCGCTGGTACCGCTGAACTCACCCTCACAAGTCTCCAGATTTTTTGAGTCATGTACCCGCTGGTACTGCTGAACTCATCCTCACAATTCTCCAGATTTTTTGAGTTATATACCCGCTGGTACCGCTGAACTCACCCCCACAATTCTCCAGATTTTTTGAGTCATGTACCCGCTGGTACCGCTGAACTCACCCTCACAATTTTCCAGATTATCGAGTCATGTACCCGCTGGTACCACTGAACTCACACTTTCACAAAAAGGGTAAGCGATTCACAAATTTCCAAAACGACCATGTTCTCATTACCTATGAGTCGTTTCACCTCCACCAAAAACAAATCACCCCCTACATAGAACTTCCATGTCCTCATTACCTCTGAGTCGTTCTATGTACCCTCTATTCGTTGAGCCCACTGCTACCATGTCCTCATTACCTCTGAGAAGGAAGGCCCCGTCAAAGAAACCTTCATACTTGCCATGTCCTCATTACCTCTGAGTAAGTATGATCGTTCCTTTTAACGTGTTGCCCGTATCCAAAACCAGGGTACATTAGGGGCAATGGATCTATGCAAAATGTCCCAATAAGATGATTGTTACATAGCAAAAGAGTGAAGCAAATATATTCTATTCATTCAGAAATTGGTTACATCCACGCGATTACAAGAAAGTTCTTCATAAGAAGAAAAGCAAAAAATAAAGCAAAAAACTATAGATAGACATTTACGAGAAACCTCTAAACCCTAGTTGCAGAAATGCGTATACAACTCTCTCAACGACCTCACATATGAAGGATCCAATTGAAGAAGATTCTCGTCCAGAATAGGAGAATCAAAATTCCCAGCGCCGCCACCCTCAGCAGTCTCGATAGTGGGGAGGATGTCGTCCCTCTCAGGCGCTGGTTCTTCTTTTATCGCCTCCTCCTTAACAGAGGAAGGCTCCTGATTGATGGCAGGGGACGGCGGCTCCTCTATCACTACAATCTCAGTATTCGGTGGAGACACTACAAGAATCAAAGACAAAAAAAATGATGATGAATGATGAACACAGTCAGAAGATATTCGGAGATGTTCATGCGGGCCGTTTAAGACAACTTTTATGCGGCTCGAACATGGAATATACCTCATACGGCTCATGGGACGTGTATGCGGATCATGTAATTTGAAAATCTCGTATCAAATGACTGTACACAAAGCATGAGGCAGAGCAGCCTCTGTTAGGGTTTCAAAGTACCCAATCTTTTACACAGTTCTTACCTTCGATGGCAACATGAACGTCAAGACGAACGGGGGGTACGGCAGTCGAAGACGAAGCCGATTTCCTACTCTTTGCCACAGCCTTCTTTACCGCCTTGGAAGCCCTAGGTGCCATCGTTGTATGTCGGTCAGAAGACGAAAACAAGACATAAATCTTAGTCAAGAAGAGTCTAAGAGAGAAGTCCCCCCAAATACCTTTCTATTTATAGAAAAAGGAGGACCGCAGACCGACACCTCGTACAACGTAGTCGACTCTTCGGCTATCGAGACGGACTAGTTAATTAAAGATCAGAAACTCTTGGGATCCTGCCTAGAAAAGATTTGTGCGCATGACATAATGATGCGGCAAAGAACTATGCGGCTGAGACACCCCTGTGGTTCAAAAGTCTCTGCGGCTAAGCCATCCATGCGGCTGAGACAACTCTGCGGCTCGAAAGTTCATGCGGCTGAAACTTATATGCGGCCGAGACATCTGTGTGGCCAAGACATCTATGCGGCTAGAAAGAGCTTCCACACAGCCATGCTTCTTATTCAAAGTATTTCAATTTTGCAAATTGAAAACTTTGAAGGGGGTCTTGTAGAAGCATGGAAAATAATAAAGAAAGAGCCATGCGGCCAGGAAATCTCATGCGGCTCAGAAGACCCATACGGCCAAACGAGACCATACGGCTCTATGATCTCCATGCGGCTCAAGAATAGAAGGCACGTAGTTTACAAATAGTTCTTCCCTCCGTACTATACTACATTAATTACTTGACGGCTGACCACTCTGACGAAGCGACATGCCTGACATAAAGAGGCAATTATGACTCTGTCATAATGACAGAATCCTAAGAAATCAAAAAAAATTTCTGACACAACCCCCCGAGATCCAGAAAGTGCCACGCAGCCTAGACACGTGGACAGCCATATGCGGCTCGAGCGGAGACCCCCCTATGCGGCTCAGGCTGAAGTTGTCCTATGCGGCCCAGATCGAGACAGCCCTATGCGGCGCAAGCAGACACAGCCCTATGCGGCTCATAAGGATCAGCCCTATACGGCTCACAAGGATCATCTCCATGCAGCTCACTACCCAAGCTGCCCTAACACGTGGCAAAACCTTATGCAGCTCAATCCTTATGCGGCTCGGTGACTCCCAGAACATGTGTCATAAAGCCAATCAATTTCCCAGATTTACCACAATCAAAGATTGGGTCAAATCCCAATAATCTGGGACACGTGGCAGGAGAATGAATTAAATTTATTCATTCAGATTTGCAGACATCAGCAGATCATCATCGTGGAGATTTATTCTAATCAGCATTAATTACTAATAGGATTTGGTACAATCTACACTAAATGGCCCAGATCCATTACACTCGAAATTAATGGCCCAGATTAATCGATCAACAGGCCGCCGCCACTTTAAGGGGGCAATCATTGTGAACCCTAATGAGGTCCCCCCATTCTTATAAATAGCAGGGTGCCATCCCTTGCGAGAGAGGCACACATACATACAAAAAGGAGCACTTTTCGAGATCAGAGAGAGCACCAGAATACTTGGAGAGAAAAAGCAGAGAGAGAGCAAAGAGTGCATTTCTTCAACACCGAGCAATCTTTTGGAGTCAAGGCTGCATACCGATCGTCCAATTGTACTTAGACTGCTATACCTAGGTTTTCGTTCCTAGGCTTTCTTTGTACAAGCGAGTTTGTATTGTGAAGTAAAAGTCCAGTCCTCCGATAATTGTTCTTCTCTTTTATATTTTATGGCAAACAGATGGTGATTCATGAATATACTAAAGAGGTGATTCATGACTATCCTACTTTGAAATTATTCACATGCTCATTTTTACTCCCCATCCCCAATCAATACACAAGGATCCGGTCAAGTTACATTAAGATTCATGACTATACTATTTTGTCCATAAAGGGTGATTCAAGAGTGATTCATGAATAGATTCATGAAGGCTCTGTGATTCAAGAGAGTACAGGAATCACAAGCTGATACATGAAGATTCTTGATAATAGAAGCATGAGATACATGTAAGTAAAACACACGAGACAAGAGTATCTGATGCTCCCGAGGGAGATAACATCTCATAAAGGGATCCATATAGTACTAATTCGTGTTACCAACGTGTCAGCATCAAGTAATCTAAACCAGGAATTATAATCCTAAACAAGATATAAAATGATCAGAGAATGTACTCGCCTGGTATCCTGAATATCTGAAGAGAATATGATGTCTGAGGAGTGGTGTCTGTCTCCTATAGAACAGTACAAGTCACTACATGTCTAAAATAATAAAATAGACTTCTACAATGTATCTACATGATGTTTGGGATCAATCTAGGCTAAAGTCAACCCTTGGTCAACTATAGTCAAACTACTCTAGTCAAACTAGGTCAACTCTAGTCTAGTAAGGTCAAATAAGGTCAAACAAGGTTAAACTAGTCAAGGTTGGTCTAACCTAGGCTTAACAAGTCAATCTAGGTCTCTAACCAATTTACCATACAAGCCACACTAGTCTAGTACCATAGCCTACACTATACTTCACATATAACAAAACCATATATGTATATATTATACAAATCAATATATATCACATTCACATTTATATATATAGGTAAATATACATATAGGGTAGCTATATAGGTATAGGTACTAGATTAACACATATATATATACATGTAGAGAGATAGTCATGTGTGTGTGTGCATGTGTGTGAACATGAAAGTGAATCAGTGCAAGTGTCTACATATCATAATGTGTGGACATGAATCAATGTGGTTCTCAGATTTAAGATAGGAAATGTATCCATATTTCAATGTGTGTAACAGTCAAAGGTTTTGCAATTGTGTGTGTGTATACATGTATTAGGAACTCAGTTGACAGTTAGGGAATAGGGTCAATCCTTGTGTGTCTAGATAGGTGTGTATGTGAGATAATGTGTGAATGAGTGTCTAAACATGTGTGTGTGTGTGGACTTAGTGTACGTGGTTTACGGATTTCAGACTTTGTGTGTAACATATAATGTGAATGATATGGGTGTGTGTGTGACTGTCATAATTGTGTGTGTGAGTAATATGGTGTAATCAAAATAGTGCATAATTCTCAGAAATCCCAAACAGAGTAATGTGAGATGTGTTCTCAGAATTTTAGGTTTTGTATGCATAGATGTCAGTGTTTATTGACAGTGTATAGGCCTATCAGTTAGGTAATTTTCGAAAGATAAGAAATATGCAAACAAGTGTTCAGTTAGATATAGGAATAAACATTGTAGCCTAACCAACAAATTCAGGAAACACATGGCAATTCACTCTCAGATTTTTGTAATGTAACCAAAGTTTTAGTTCACAAACAGGGTGTATTACAAGTATCAATTAATTGAGATCCCAAACCCAAAATGCAAATTCGAAACTCATTTCCTATGCTAAACACAAACCCTAACATGTTAGCTAATTCCAGATGTGATTATAATACATATTAAATCATATAACAATTTGATACATAGGAAAATTTAGAAAACCAGTGACAGTTTCTCGTATCAGAAAAATAGGGACTTTCTCCATTTCGAATTGAAAATAACAACTAATAAGTCAATTTAATGGTTGGTAATTGAAGATACAATTGTGATAGTGTCCAAGGGGTGTCTT
>JANAVB010010195.1:1179245-1397561 GCA_029216955.1 Iris pallida | reverse complement strand
ATATAACAGACATACATATATATATATAAAAAAAAAAAAAAAAATATAATATATAATATATTAAATATAATATATATATATATATATATGTATTAAACGGAGAATATTAATAGAAAACGAAACAGGGATGCCGGGAGATGGCCCAAGCACCTACAAAACCTCCACTCAGGAGGACACCTACCTGCTAAGCCAAAATAGGGAATCGAATCCGGCCTGGATAGCCCGGGGGGGGGGAACGAAAGGAGGGACATAGGACGGGGAGCACCCGTCCAGCCTGAGCTAAGGAGGGTACTTAAAGAGCGGGAACTGCTTCTTTCCCGAGCTGGAGGAGCGCAGGACCCTAGACGGGATAGGCGCCGCTGCAACCTGCTTAGCTGCCAGCTCTAGGTGCACCTCCCGCAAATCGTTGGGTATTGCGAACTCGGAAATAGGTCAGCAAAATAGGTCTCCAAGTTGATGTGTTCGTTGTTATGTATGCCCAGAGCCGCATCAAGGGCCTGCTCGACCTCTAGCATTCTGGAGAGGATCGCGTAAGCTAGATCTGGGTTTTCGTAAGTTTGCCTCGACGTTCTCTACTCGATAGGACGTGTCTCGTATTGTTTCGACACAAAAGTTCGCCTTGTCCGACCTAGGGCTAGGGTTTTCTCGACGTCTAGGTATCGAGGAGCTACGAAACCTTGGGCGACAGACTCGTCGTGTCGAGACAAACACATTGAGGAAAAAATCGAAGAACGAAGGAGAAAACGAAGAAGTGGCTTACTCGGCCGGTCGGTCGGGCGGTGGCGGCGGCGTCGGATGCGGCTCGTCGAACTCGACCTGCTGGTGGCCTCCTTGGTCAACGGCGAGGTCGGACGGCCGAGATAGGGGGTTTCACCGGAGTTGATCACCAGCGACGACGCGCGTATCACAGTATCAGACAAATTTTTTTAAAATATTAAATTTGAGGATTCTAATACCAATAATTAAAATTGATAAAAATTAGTATTTTTCTCCTTGGAAAGTGTGTCTATTTATAGGAAAGCTTTATTAGGGCAACCTAACCATGGTTAATTACTAACTAAATCCTAGGGTTAAATATTTACCATTTTGCCATAAAGGTGAGAAATACAGCTTTTACGACAGCAGTTTTTAAATTACAAAAAATTCAAATGACATTAAAACGACTCCAAACAAATCGCAGAAAAATTCTAAAATTAATAGAATTTAGAACCTAATGGAATCAATTTGGGGGTAAATTTGGAATTGTTTTTCATTTATTAAATTTTTGAAAACAGGGGTTACAAAGACACCCGGTATCGGACCCGAGGCCGTCACGGATGACACAATAGATAATTAAGGACACGATGCACAACACGGTAGATGATTTAGAGTTAGAAAAAAAAATAAAGGGTTGGATCCCCTTAAATAGGTAGAGAAACTCCATGTTGGATAAGGTTTAATAATCTTTAAAATCCCCTTTACATAAAAATAAATAAAAATCAAATTAAATTCAAATAAAAATGAATCTAATATTAATCCTTAATAAATTAAATTAATATTTCAAAACTAATCGATCTAATTACAAATCAATAATTGATCACAAATAATAGCTTACAATAGTAGTCAACCTTATCAAATAATTTTAAAGCCTCTTGGCAATATATCCAAATCTTATTTACAAATAAGTTTAGTAAATCCTTTTTATTTTAAAATTTATTGATGGATATCTATTATAAAAATTCAAAGAAAAATTATTTTCCAATACAATATTTAGAGATAAATAAAAAAATAAAATATTAAAAACTTGGAAAAACATAGGATACAAAACCCCATAGAAAACATAGTAATTAAATAAAACTATATTTATCCGAATAAAACTTCCTAAGGTAAATCGTATGAGTATTCATCTTAGTTAACTAAATAAATAAATACTCAAAATTTTAGGGGGTTCACAAAGTTGCAAGCCTTCGGATCAAAATTTGTGTTTTCACAGATAGTAGATTAACATTGAGCAAGAGTTCTCGAGACTGGATTAGTCCTCCACACAATATACATCGTGTTGTTTGTATTTGATCTTCTAAATTCTATTTTCTTTTCATATATTTGTGCTTTAATGCTTAATTATTTAGTTAGAGTGTTGCCATAAAAAAAAAAGGAGAAGTTTTATTTACTTTTTGATTACAAACAAAGAAATATAATCAAAACCCTAATAGCGAGGGTTCATAGTACAAGACACGATTTAGGAAAGTATGACGTTGGAGATAGTGTTGTAGTGACTTATTTACTCCATTGACGATCGACTGGCGAAGGCCTTCTCTTTGATATGCTCTCTTTCTTTCTCTCTCTATCTCTCTCTCTCATGCCTCTTTGTCTATGTGTATCTCTGCCTGTGTGTATCTCTCAAGTGGAAGGGGATATGCCCCTATTTACAGCCACCATAAGGTGACAACGATGTGCAATCAACTGCGGGATCAACGCAATCTTGGTCGTTAAGCTATCTGCTATAGTTGTTTAACCGAAAAGCCTGGTCAAGGTGAGACATGGTGTTGATTTGAGGAGATCCACTGCAGAGATTGTGAAGTCGCTGTTATGGAAGTTGGTATAACGTACTTACCAATTACAACTGCTAATTGTACGTCACGATCATGATGACATGTATCTCATATTGTGATATGGGAAGATTTCTCCTAAAAATAGGGTGGTTTCAATGCACATGTCATAAACGCGAGATCAACTCATCAATATTATATGCCCGATTGGCTTGACATATGACAAATACTGAGGTTTAAAAGAATTTATTGGTTTAATGGGGCGATTAGTAAAAGATATGCTTTTAATGTGGGATTTAAATCACCTTAGTTGTGTAATTGGATGTCCCAGTTGATTGAACACGTGGCATATACCAAGATTTAAGAAAATATGCCTTCTATAATACTATCACATAAAGGCTTTAGCCATATGAGTCTTGCCGCATGAGAACTTTCAGGAATACTGTTGTAGGAGGAGAGTGTACATGTGCTACTACACCGCTGTCTTGGGTTAACAGGTGATGACTAGGTTGGTGCAGACCCGTGTTTCTGCCTTTAAACGGGGTGCTCGAACATGATGCGGTTTAGGGAGTCACATGAAGAGCCGTATGGAGAGCAGTGCGTTGGTATACTGTTTCTTAGCTGCATAATATGATATGGTTTGGGCTGAATGGGCCTGAGGATTTTTTATGCTTCTACACGACCCCCTTTAATGTTTTTAAACTTGGAATAAGTGTGTGGTGTTCTGTCGCAAGCAACCAAAAATAAAATCTATACTCTTGGAAATGTAGTAGTGTGAGTAAGGATCACTTCTACAGAGAGTAATTAGGTTAGCCTTGTGCTATGTGAATAATGAAATAAGGATTGAATATAACGAAAGACAATTAAGAAGAGCAAGTAGAATATCAAAATAACAAACATTGGTCTAAGTCAATGTCTACCATTGGAATCTTGAAACTAATCATCAATGCAAATATGTATTATGAATATTCATCGTTGGAATGATTTTCCTATCTTCTTTAGCCACAGTTAATTATAAACAAGCAATCTAATTAACCTTAACTATAAAATAACCCCAAATAAGTGCTAAAGTTTTAATCAAGTAGCGTATTAAAATCAATGAGATCGATGAAGCAAAACAACACAAGCACAAGCAGTTGTATTTAATTTAGTCGAAGGGTTTTCTTCTAAGATTTAATGATACAAAGCATTAATTTATTAAATCTTGGTTGCTTCCTAAGTTAGAGTGATCGAACAATTTCGGCTTCGATATCTAATTTAGCATTAGATTGTCAAGAATAATAAACTAGTATGCATCCTAGTAATTAAACTAAACAATCACGACAATATGCATAAGAAAACATTCTATACTCGAAGCACAAAAGAATATAAACGAAAATTAGATGTCACAAGTTTTATTATGCTTCCGTTTGCTTCAACCGACAAGACTTTAGCCACACATGTCCATGTGACTTCAAATGAGAGGTAGAAAAAGAAAGAGAAGAGTGGTGTGTTGTTGTTTTCTTCTCTCATGATTTCTACCCCTTTTATACACTATAAATTAGTTTTTTGAAGTCCACAATATCTTCCCACAAATCATCTAAGAGTTACAACTTCTCAAACAATAAAATAAAGTCATAAAACAAGTAGAAAAATAGTTATTTTAGCTCCAATTTTCGTTCATAGCATATTTGACTCAACTCTATGACCGATTTCGACCAAGATTCAGCCCTAATCTCGAGAAACTCAAAATACGAAAGTTTTAGATCTTTTTTTAGCTTTCTAAATCTGTTGAACCAGCTCAATTTTATTTCGGATAAGAGAGTTAAGCCCACTTTTCTACAAGGTGCAAAAATGGTCCAAAATTTCTATTTAGCTCGATTTTGCACTTAGTGTCTCCAATTGCATCCTAGATCAAAATATAAGAATAATGAGTACCTTTAGGCATCAAATAAGCATAAAATGGTAAACATTAAGGGATAAAAATATAATATTTTATGTTCTCATCAAATACCCCCATACTTAACTTTTGTTCGTTACAAAACTCTAGTTTATTTTCTCAAAATGAAATAAAGGTTGTAATGCCATAGATAAAGAATAACCAAGCACTTCAAAACTCATAAAATGTCATGAAAATGTATTCTTAAACAACTTCTGATTACTTAGTAAGTATTTTAATGTGAACATGGAGTAAACTAAATAGGTAGACCCTCACAGGAATAAACACTCAACTCTCATGTGCTTGAAGGTATGTGTTCACTCAAATTCTTTCCAAAAGAAATAATCTACCATAAACTTGCATATCTTCTCATTCTCTACCACTAGAATCACATGTATAACGCAAATCATAAGGACTTTTCATGGGTTGTAATGGGACTTAGAATCAAAGTGGTATATTTGGGAGTGTAGCTCAAAAGCCATAAAAAATAGTAGAGCAAAAATGATTTAACTTAAGCTTGAAATATATAAAACATGTAACCAATCACTCCATTCAGAAGCTTCTTCAATTTGAATTCAAAGATTCAACATACCCCTTTATTAGAATTTTAGGAGGAATTATGAACATGGATATTAAGAGTAATTTCCTCCATCAACTTTTTTTTTCTTTATTACTTCTTTTCTTTTCTTTTCTTTATTTTTTATTTTTTCCTTTCACAAATTTTTCTCTTTTTCTCTTTCTTTTATTTTTTTAACAATAATAGAACTCAATAATTTGATAATAAAAACGTGTTCTATTTCGTTAGTCATAACTATACCACAAATTCAGACACCCCCACATTTATTTCTTTGTACACCCATGCAGATCATAATTGTTCAAAATCGTATTATATAAAAGAAATAAAATGAGTCTTATTTCATACTATCTCTTCTTCCTTTATTCTATTGAAAGATACTAGTCAACCCAAGCAATCTTTCTACTCAAAAATTTGATGGCGAACAAGCTTGCGACTCTGCTAGGGAGGACATTCTCCTCCAATAAGAAAGTAGTGATACAATCTGATAAGTCCAAGTTAGGTCCATCCTAACAGACGTTGCTCGTCCGTTTCAACCAACAAGCTTATGAAGACATGCTATCTGAAGGGCCAATCCCTATCCCTAGGTCGACGAAACGTAGGAAGACTTGCAAAGTCTGGGTGGTCAAAGCTGCTGCGCTACCACCAACAACTACTGAGGATGCTCTTCCGACTTCAACTAATGAAGCCCCGCATCCATCTTCTGTGTATCCTTCCCCCGCTTCAAAGTCGAAAAAACAGAGCCCAACGCTTGGGTCCTAACAGGAGAAGGCAATACAACGCCAAAGACTCAAAAACACGTGCTTTCAATAGGCTATACTGACCGCTCCCTGCTCAAGAAGACGAAGTTGCATCTCAACTAGCTTGCCAGTAGGAAGTGCAGAAGCATGCCTCGTCTAAATCAAGACGAGTGCCTGTAGACGCACATCAATCCACCCAGAATGATGCCAGATGACAACACCCACAAAGGTGGTGAAGGAGATATACCCTCTATAGAATCTACCGATGTTCGGCCCACGAAGAAGGTCCTGACACGATGTACTAATCAAATGCTAGTACAAAGAGATCCAGTGCAACACGAGTTCAACATACCCGAATTATTGCCTCGATAGATATTCATCGGAAGGTACCCTGGATGATTATGTGGGCCCACAGTAGAAGGCTCTATCGGATGCACATATACGCCCACCAGAATCATGAGCATGAGGTTAGCCGACCTTATAGATCTTTTTTGAAGAATCCCTGTGGCAGATCAGAAATCTTGTCTGATTAGCCATACAGCCTACACGGCACAGGTAAACACCATCTGCCAGACCTGCATGAAATAATATACTACAGGTGCAGGTTGAAGAAAGATGGTAGCGCATTTAGCAAACCCTCCACGGGATATTGTGCCCAAATCACCATCAATTGATGTTATTCTCAGACAACAAAATCTACAAACAAGCCACTTGTCTTCTAACGGCTACAACGAACAATAGAAGATGAACCAGTTCATCTTTCTGATACTCTATTCGAAGGGATATGGCTCATAGGCGCCTTCCTCCTCAACTAGCATGAAGAGGCCACCGTCATAGAGATTAGCCTACCCGACTATACTTGCAACAGGGTATTCTAAAATATGCGATCGAGAGTACCCTTGCGGAAAGGTGTTTCGTGCAACCACGGAGAAAGTATTCTCCATCTATCTCCCACGTTGGGGGTAGCGATCTGCCAAGGATAAGATATAAAGCTGGGGGTAGACCTTCACCCAACCAAGCTATTATAGTGGATGGGGGTAGCTAGCTGCCAGAGTTAGAAGATGACACCACTATGCGTCCTTATCCTGACGAAGATAAAGTCCAGAAAATTAGGCCAAGCGAGTCCATACCCACGCCAAGTCTCCTAATCTGCCAGATGGTATACATGGTTAACGAAGATGATGCTAGTACAAGTGTCATGTGACGGCTCGACGCGTTGGAAGCAATGATGACCACCCTCAATGCCATATGTCGTCCATATCCCCGTTAATGGCAGAAATAAGGGATAATATAGCCCTACCAATGACTTCACGATAAGGAAGTCAGGAGGCATACCCCAACGGCGAGTCCTACATCCCCTCCATGCCATAACCATCGGTACCGACTCCAAACAACATTGACTGAAGAGAGATTCAAGAATTATAGTCTTAATTTGAATCCATCAACAGTTGGAAGAGAATACAGAAGCTAGGGATAAGACGACCTTATCCCGTGGAGCAAAACAAGGTGGTGTTCCCCCCAAAGTACAAACCCCTGACTCTAACTCTATTTGATGGAAAGTTGTCACCCCCGCTGGTACATGAACTACTTCGAGTCCATGACCCGGCATCTGCCTAGGGATGACGCTCTGGTCACCAAGGTGTTCGTGGGGGCATTAACTGACATTGCATACGAATGATTTTACAGTCTCTCAAAAAACTATATTAAGACATTCGATGACCTACATGAGATGTTTCTGGCACGCTTCTATGACAACATGATGGACATGACAATGTCCAACCTCATTGATATAGTCCAACATGATAAAGAATTGGTACGTGACTTCATTGAGTGCTTTAGGCAAAATAACTTGAAGATGCCTCCAAGGACGCCCGAGATGATCCTTACGGATACATACCGACGGGACTTGATGCCAGCTACCAAATTCTGTATGGTCACGGGCCAACATATTGATTGAGCAACTTTTATCACAAGCACCAACCAGGTAGAGAAGAATGCCAAAGGCATTCATTTGATCGGGCTTGAAGTCCTAAACAGTGGAGACAGAGGGAGGCGCCCACAAAATAGCCATGACGGTCGCAACAAAAGATGGAATGAATCCCTCGACATCAACATAAAGAAAGAAGGGACAAGGCAGCTACTAGTAGACTCTCCCAGGCAAAAGGATACCTACTCCTTCTCTGACGACCAGGTCCTCGACAACTTCAACGTCCTTATGAAAAACAATACACTCCGGCTACCTGAGCCAGTGTAATAGTCGTATCGTATTCTAGAATACGGTATGGTGATTTTATAAATATATTTTTTTTCCAACAAATATTCAATTACAATTATTCATCATACTGATTATAATTTTTTTTTCTTTTGTTGAGAATGGTTATTAATTCTATTGAACTATTTACATTTTTATTTGCAATTAAATAGGCCCTAGGAGAAGTTGGCAAAATTTTAAATTATTTGGATACCTCATGCATCTATATGCCATCATGCATGGGTGTCAAGTATAGAAATATAAATTTTTCTCTCTTTATCAATATGCTTGGAACAAAAAAAATAATAGAGAGAGAGAGAGGAGCAGCCCACTTCACCTCCACCGCCTCTCCCTCCCTAACAAGGCCTCACAAGACTCATCAATAAATTGAAGCTGCTGTTGTCATCTTTTTCTTTACTCCCAAGTCCCAATATTTCCCTTCATCACCACATATTAACCCATATAATTTCCTTCTCTACAACAATCCTCATTCTCTTCTTCTACTTTTTTTTCTATCCAAGACAAAAGCATCCCCAACACCATCACTCATTCCTCTCTTCTACTACTGCTCCCGGCTACCGTATCCGACGTCGCACGCCTCTGGCCGGCGGACCGACCCCCTCATCGCCGGCCTCCCTTGTCGCCGGTGCCGTCGGCTCCGCCGGGTCCACCTGCGGCCGTCGACCCCCTATATTACCACCATCATATTCACCTCTATCACCACCATCATCATCATCTCTATCGCCACCACTATCATCTTCATCTCCATCCTCAACACCATCATCAAACTAAACCCTAACCCCTTTTTTTTTCAAAAAAAAGAAAAAAAAATTGAAGGAGTAAAAAAGAAGAAGTTGGAGAAGATGAAGCAAAACCTAAATTCCCAAGGCAAGCCCTCTTCCATCTCTTTTACTTGATTTCATTTTCCCTATTGTTAGGTCTTTTTTTGGGATTTAATTCCTTTATATGTACAAATCTGGAATACATATATATGTCTTGACGATATGACTCGGATACGTGTATTAGCAGTAATACGGACATGTGGACACGGTCTATTAGGAAAGATAGCCTAGACACGCGACTCGGTTATGATTCGGATACGTTGAAATGGTTGTATTTGAAAGTAACTACATACATATATTATTGGTAGTATTTCGGATGCACCGACATGATACCAGGACATAGGTTGGACACAATGATACTCCTTTGTGTCTAGTCGGTGTATTGAGTTGAATTAAAATATGCAATATTTATCATTTATGGCTATGAGTATATATGTATATGTAAAATAATTTTATACGAGTATGTCCTATACGATTCTATATCATAGGAATTGTGAAGTGGTATAGAATACGATTATAAACATGAATTGATTTAAATAAATATATGACATATTTACACTTTATTTTGAAACATGGGGATTATATATATATATATATATATATATATATATATATATATATATATGGATTTAAGGTATAGAGTTGGATATGTGAAAATAGTATATAAGGTTGTTTCGGTCTCCAATATGGGTCTCTAACCAAAATTCAGAATCCTCACTTAATAAACCACTCTAGAAATGTAAAGTTCTAGAATTTCCAAGGAAGGAAAACTAATAAATTTATTAGGGGAATTTCCAACTACTCGAAATTGACCATAATGATCAGAAATTGGGTTCTTATAGTTCAAAAGGTTTAAATTAATTTAAGTTCAGTATAAAATTAGCTCTAAAAGGTTTCATAAAAGGTTTTAGATTAATAAAACCTAACATCTAAGTAAGTGCGTCTTTAGATTAATGATTTCAAAGGTGTATCGGTCAAATGGGATGTTTGGATGATTGAGACCTATCTAAACAAAAACTTTAGCATGTATATGGTATAGAAAAGCATGTATGTCAACTTTGGATAAGGAATACTTAGTATAATAAGTTATATATCAATGGTATAGAGCTTCTTAGGTGTATCGGTCCAAAAGTGGAGTATTTTGGCAATTTATTTTTAAATTCAACATTGTCATGATTTAGAATGCTTTCTATGATAATTTTTATAAAATGGAAATACAACAAAAATTTGTTAAGTACCCATACTATAGGTAGGCATAAGTGCATCAGTCCAAAAGTATATTTTAGCAAATTTTGGCTTAAGATTTATAATTCATCAAATAAGTAAAGTATGCGTTGCAAGGTTTGATTTTCATTTATTATAGCACTAACTACACCAAACTAGAACCAGTATTCTGTTTAGGAGTTTTTGTTCTAAACTATAAAATGATTAATATCTTACGAATAAGTTACTTGAATAAATTCGTGTTTGGAGATAAATAAATTGTTTATGTTAAATTCTTGACTTTTGAATTTGTTATAAATTATGGTAATCTAACATCCTTATTTAGTTGGATTTTGTAGTAAATTTTGCAAGTTCGTGGATTGCTAACATTAAGGTATACATATGTATATATTGGCCAAGGTAAAAATGAAATACTCCTATCCTTTCTATAGTCTTGTTATAGATATATGAACGGTATGTGATTTCCGGTGTTGAGAGTTGCTCCACCGAAGGGGTCGGCGTACCCGGGGTATATATATTGCATGGTACCGGTATTGAGGGTTGCTCCACCAAAGGGGTCGGCGTACCCGGTATTCTAATATATATATACATTATTGTCTATTGTAAAGATTTTCAGGTCAACAAATACAAAGGAGACTCTACCGAAATTTTTAATAATTTTGATAGAGCCAAATTTAGAAAGTTCCAGAATTAGGAAAACCTAATTGAATAGTCTAAGTTTATATCCAGCTTCCTAGTCAACTAGATATTACCATACGGCGTGTGTCTTTGACACACGAGATGGTAAAATAAGTTGAATGATTCCTTGCCAACAATTACTACCATATGGCGTGTTGTTTTGACACGCGAGATGGTAATAAGTTGGACAATCTCATGCCAACAAGTGATTTCCATATGGCGTATTGTCTTTGATATACGAGATGGTAACCGAGTTGGAACCCGATATTAGACCTAGGAGTCAATATTCTATTATATGTGTTTTTGGTTTCATCATGGGGTGGGAGAGAACAACTGGATCACATCTACTATCAAAATCCCTGTAATATAATAACACCAGCAAAAGCTGATCAGTAGTCCTGCATCTGTAAGGCCTTGCGATGTCGGAGAGTGAGGCCTAGCTCACCAAAAGAGAATAGTCCAGTAAATTCTGAAAATAAAACAGAATTTTAAAAGTTAATGCATACAAGTTTTCCACAAGATATGGGAGGGCGGTTCTATATCATATAGGATTCTTGACTATGATTGTGGTAGTAAATTTAAGTTTTTATGATTGTGGCAGTAGTCATTATTTATGAATTATTAAGATTTAATCGTAACACGAACACTGAGGAAATTCACTAGAAAGAGATCTAGTCAGAGTCATATTTGAAGTTAACGTTATAATCCTTCTGGATTAATTTCTTAATTTCTTTACTTTGGAATTCCGAGAATCCGTTCACTTCAGAGATTCTCAATTTAATTATTTTATTTTTTCGTCCTTGACTGAGGGCTTGCATGTCGTTTGATGACCTGTTATTGTTCACTAGATTTGTAGACCAAGGAGCTACTATTGTACATTGGAGAGAAGCTAGAGAACAAGAACAAGGAGTGACGATTAAAGGCAATTATATTGAATTTAGATCTTCTCATCATCAATTCAGGTATATAAATATATAATTATATTGGGTTAATAGTTGTATTGGGTAGAACAGTCCATCTCAAATTTATAGTTTTAGAATATCTTTTTGAATAATTTTAATTGTATTTTGCAAGTTATGACCTGAAATAGACCTATCCTAGAACCTCACGGGAAACAATCACGAATATGAGTACTGGACACGCGAATCGATCATGATTCGGATACGTTGAAATGGTTGTATTTGAAAGTAACTACAGACATATATTATTGGTAGTATTTCGGATGCACCGACATGATACCAGGATATAGGTTGGACACAATGATACTCCTTTGTGTCGAGTCGGTGTATTGAGTTGAATTAAAATATGCAATATTTATCATTGATGGCTATGAGTATATATGTATATGTAAAATAATTTTATACGAGTATGTCCTACACGATTCGATATCATAGAATTGTGAAGTGGTATAGAATACGATTATAAACGGGAATTGATTTAAATAAATATATGACATATATATTTATACTTTATTTTGAAACATGGGGATTATATATATATATATATATATATATATATATATATATATATATATATATATATATATATATATATATATCCGAACTTGTGTCCTATATGGATTTAAGGTATAGAGTTGGATATGTGAAAATAGTATATAAGGTTGTTTCGGTCTCCAATATGGGCCTCTAACCAAAATTCAGAATCCTCACTTAATAAACCACTCTAGAAATGTAAAGTTCTAAAAATTCCAAGGAAGGAAACCTAATGAATTTATTAGAGGAATTTTCAACTACTCAGAATTGACCATAATGGTCTGAAATTGGGTAATTACAGTTCAAAAGGTTTAAATTAATTTAAGTTCAGTATAAAGTTAGCTCTAAAAGGTTTCATAGAAGGTTTTAGATTAATAAAACCTAGCATCTAAGTAAGTGCGTCTTTAGATTAATAATTTCAAAGGCGTATCTGTCAAATGGGATGTTTGGATGATTGAGACCTATCTAAACAAAAAATTCAGCACGATATGGTATAGAAAAAGCATGTGTGTCAACTTTGGATAAGGAATACTTAGTACAATAAGTTATATATCAATGGTATAGAGCTTCTTAGGTGTATCGGTCCAAAAGTGGAGTATTTTGGCAATTTATTTTTAAATTCAGCATTGGCCTGATTTAGAATGCGTTCCATGATAATTTTTTTAAAACGGAAATACAACACAAATTGGTTAAGTACCCATACTGTAGGTAGGCATAAGTGCATCAGTCCAAATGGATATTTTAGCAAATTTTGGCTTAAGATTTATAATTCATCAAATAAGTAAAGTATGCATTACAAGGCTCGATTTTCATTTATTATAGCACTACCTACACCAAACTAGAACCAGTATTCTGTTTAGGAGTTTTCGTTCTAAACTATAGAATGATCAATATCTTACGAATAAGTTGCTTGAATAAATTCGTGTTTGGAGATAAATAAATTATTTATGTTAAATTCTTGACTTTTGAATTTGTTATAAATTATGGTACTCTAACATCCTTATTTGGTTGGATTTTGTAGTAAATATTGCAAGTTCGTGGATTGCTAACATTAATGTATACATATGTATATATTGGCCAAGGTAAAAATGAAATACTCCTATCCTTTCTATAGTCTTGTTATAGATATATAAACTGTATGTGATTTCCGGTGTCGAGAGTTGCTCCACCGAAGGGGTCGGCATAACAGGGGTTTATATATTGCATGGTACCGGTGTTGAGGGTTGCTCCACCAAAGGGGTCAGCGTACCCGGTATTCTGATATATATATATATATATATATATTTTATATATATATATATATATATATATATATTATTGTCTATTGTAAAGATTTTTGGATCAACAAATACAAAGGAGACTCTACCGAAATTTTTAATAATTTTGATAGAGCCAAATTTAGAAAGTTCCAGAATTAGGAAAACCTAATTAAAAAGTCTAAGTTTATATCCAGCTTCCTAGTCAACAAGATATTACCATATGGCGTGTTGTCTTTGACACACGAGATGGTGAAATAAGTTGAATGATTCTTTGCCAACAATTACTACCATATGGCGTATTGTTTCGACACAAGAGATGGTAATAAGTTCGATAATCTCATGCCAACAATATATTTCCATATGGCGTATTGTCTTTGACATACGATATGGTAATCGAGTTGGAACCTGATATTAGACCTAGGAGTCAATAGACTATTGTATGTGTTTGTTGTTTCATCATGGGTGGGAGAGAACAACTGGATCACATCTACAATCGAAATCCCTGTAATATAATAACACCAGTAAAAGCTGATCAGTACTCCCGCATCTGTAAGGCCTTGCGATGTCGGAAGGTGAGGCCTAGCTCACCAACAGAGAACAGTCCTATAAATTCTGAAAATAAAACAGAATTTAAAAAGTTAATGCATACAAGTTTTCTACAAGATGTGGGGGGTCGGATCTAAGACACCGTACCCAATACAGACACCACCTGGTCCCGGGTAAATAGGATTATTGTCAAAAAAATAGAGAATAATAGTGATCCAAATGTGTTCTCTAAACTGCATCATCATATAGGAAACTTGACTATAATTGTGGTAGTGAATTTAAGTTGTTTGTGATTGTGACGGTAGTCGTTATTTATGAATTATTAGGATTTAGTCGTAAGATGAACATTGAGGAAATTCTCTAGAACAAGATCTAGTCAGAGTCATATTTTAAGTTAACGTTATAATCCTTCTGAATTAATTTCTTAATTTATTTACTTTGGAATTTCGGGAATCCGATCACTTCGGAGATTCTCAATTTAATTATTTTATTTTTTCGTCCTTGACTTAGGGCTTGCATGTCGTTTGACGACCAAGTATTGTTCACTAGATTTGTAGACCAGGGAGCCACTATTGTACATTGGAGAGAAGCTGGTGTAACACCCAGTTTCTAAAATAAGGGTAATTTTGAAATTTTGTATTTTAATTTATTTAATTATGATATTTAAATAATAATATGATTTTTAGTAATTTTTAATCATTTTAAAACTATTTAAAAATTATGACTTGTGATTTGGTGTGCAGCTAGTGAAACCGTAGAGACTGTCTGCCCTAGTGCCTAGCCATATGATTAGGATGTTTCATTTATTATTTTTAGCCTATGGGTAATTTGGTCATTTTGACTCATTCGAATTTTTAATTTATTTATGGGATTGATGGTTGTTGGTTTTGATTTTTGCTAGTTGTGACATAAGAGACTAACCTAGATGTTGACCCTAGTTAAGGTGACTTAATTAGCATGGTGAGACCCTACTAACTTAAGTCGACTTGGTTTTGACTTGAGTGATTTAGCTCTTGATAAATTAGGAAGGATTTATTTGTTGGACTTAAGGCTAAGGTAGAGAGCCCATTCTCATGTGACTTAGCCCATGGCCCATGACTTGTAACCTTAACCCAAATTTTTACTCATTAGGACCAGCCATAGGGCTTCCCCTCCCTATAAATAATCTCATCCTTGTTCTTACCTCTTTTATTATTTTTTTTCAAGCATTGAAGAAAGAGGTATAGCCATCTTCCCCAATCCATAACTTTCCCATTTTAGGTTCTTTTTAGCTCAAATCTTTTGCACTAGGTTCTAATCCATCCCTTCTTGCTGTTCATGGAGAGAAATCTCAGGTTTGGACCAATTTGGAGAGTTTGGCTAACAAGGAGAAACCCCCCTTTTGGAGCTTTTCATTAGAATTTCAACATATAGGTAAATCCCTATTCCTTCCACCAAATTTCATTTTCCTTGCATGGATAGGAAGCTCTAGGAGTCCCCCAGCTGCTAGCATAGGTGTAGTGTCGAGTCGTGTCAATTTTGTGTCCGTATCGGACACGTATCAGCTTATTTGTTAAGTGTTTGTGGATTTGCCACAAAGGGTTTAAACTTGATTTTTTGGAAAGTGTACAAATGGATTTGTTGTATTATATATATATATTGAATTCATGCTTGACTGAGCAAGATTTAGGCCCGTGTCCGTGTCCAAATTGGACACGAACACGCTGTACACTGTACTGTGCACTGTCCTGCTCACTGACACCTTGTGTGCACTGTCCACGACACGTGGACATGTGCCACTTGACACAGACCTAGGTGCAATGTCTGACAAGACATCCCCAAAGTTTCGTGTTAAGTCGTGTCATATCGAGTGAGAAAACGCGCTCGTACTGGTTCCTCATTGCACTGCACGAACACAGTTTTGAGCACTGACACGTGAGTCGTGTCGACTCTGGACACATTGAGGACACCTCGTGTTGACACGAGTGTGTATCCCAACACGTGGGCTACACGTGGACATGACCACGAGGCCCCACGTGACTCGTGTCGTGTCCACGAGACACGTGAACCACTGTACGATGCGGTGCTAAACCGCATGTATCAGTCGAGAAAACTCTACTGATACGGGTCTCGTGTTGACACGTGAGGAGACGTGGACACGAGGCAGGATATCCTTACCCTAGACCAACCTTAGGCGAACACGCAGGCATGCACACGTGACACATGGTGCGCTGTGTTGTGTCCACGAGTGATGTACACATGTGCACGACACTGTCAGTGCACAGTTCGTGTCTGTGTGTGTTTGGTTGTTTGGACACGTTGTGTCCACTTGGTTGGACAAAAAACACGCCCTATGACACGTACACATGTGTGACTATAGTTAGCAACCATTTAATTGGCATTTTGCTATGTTTTCCAATTCGAAAATGGGGAAAAACCCCTATTTTTCTGATATGTCTGTTAACAGTTCAAGAGTTAAAAAGGGATTTTGAATTCGAATTCTTTTTTAATAAGTTTTCAATTATGATTCAAGGTTTAGTTTATGTTTCAGATTGTTTCAGGATCTGGTTTCATGTTTTGTATTGGTTTTCGAAATTGTTTTGATAATATATTGGTTTATATGAACTGTCAAATTTCTGAAAATTTCCTGAGTTTACTTCCTGTTTTTAAACTGAGTTTAGGTGATTAAATTCCCATGTAGATTATATGTATCATATACGAGATTAACTTACAAAGTTGGGTTCTTATTGGCTAGGTGTTGGGTTTCGAATGTCATTAACTATCATGTGCTGAAATTTCTTGAGATTGCATTGCAGAATTATTCACTGATTTCATATTAGCTACTCACACATATACACAGGTTTCTATTTAATATACCCACACACAGGCCTCTCATTTATACACATATCATCATTGATTTTTTCTACTGACACAGGTACACTCTCACACAAACATTACTTCACTGTTTACTGAAAATTCCAAATTGCTACACTGTTAACTGCCTTATAGTGTAAACCTGAAATCTGAGAGTGAATTCACCATGCCATTTGTACCCTTACACCATGTAGACACTTTTGGAAATAACTGAGTTGATAAACCTGAAAACTTGAGATTTTCTTTTGTGTAAAACTGAGAATTACTTCTTGTGTGTAAAACCGAGAATAGATTTCCCTTCGTTTAAAACTGAATATTGTGTTCATTCCTATGTTATCCAATTAGCCACAGCTTATATATTTATGTATATATATTGTATATGTTTATACATATTATGTTAATGGTTGTATGAAGTTAGGATAAGGGAATTCATTGGTTAACTGTCTAATTGATTCATTGTTGAATATAACCTGTCACATGAGTTTTCAACCTGAGAATTGATTTTCATTCCTTTCCTTGAACTGAAGTATAAATGTTGTTTATGCCATGAAGAATTGAACTAAATTAACCTTTCCTTCCTACCCCATGTACATGTGACACTCACCATACCACACCCTACACCACTTTATACACACACACCCTCAGCCCCTCTCATAAATAACCACCAATTGAACTTTATTTACACACACACATTTATCCTTACATATATCACACACACACCCATTTCTCATTGACACATCACACCCTTGTATCACACTACCCTGTCATGCTTCACTCCTAACACACACACAGAAAACACATGTACACAACACATTGCCTTTTTCCTATCCTTCTATGTATGTGTGTATATACATATGTATATATATTTTTTTTATACATATGTATATACATATGTATATACACACATACATATGTATGTGTGTATATACATATGTATATACATATGTATATATATATATATATATATATATATATATATATATATATATATATTTATATATATATATATATATATATATATATATATATATATATTATATATATATATATGGGTGATACATATATTATCATGTAACCTATATATAATGTGTTTATTATATTATTTTAGATATATATGTTAATATGTGTATATGTAGATATGTGTTTGTTATAGGTAATATAGCCTATAGCCTATGGCTCATTACCGATGAGTGTGGCTTGAATGCTAGTATAGGTTATAGTTGACTTGTGTAGCCTAGAATTGGTGTGTGCTTGCTAGAATAGACTGGTTAGGCTTAGTGAGACTTGTTTGGCTTAGGCTTGACCTAGTTTGACTAGTCTAGTTGACTAGAGTTGACCGAGAGTTGACTTTGGTCTAGTTTGACCTAGACAGCATGCAAACGTATCGTAAATTACACTTATCATCTCCTATATACATCTTGACCTGTATTGCTCTAACTAGGAGTCAGGTACCTCATCTCGGACAGAACATTTACTTCAGACATTCAGATACCAGGCGAGTACATTTTCTGATCGTTTCATAACTTGCTTAGAATTATATTCCTGCTCTAGTTTACCTTATTTGATGCTGTCACGATATTATTACGGATTGGTACTATATGGATCCTTTCATGCGATGTTATCCCCCTCGGGAGCATCGGATACATCATGTCGTGTGTTTCATGTACATCGTATATTCCTCGCTCTCATGTCATTCATGTTTATCATGTGCTTCATGCTCATTCGTGCTTGCTCGTGTACTCTCATGTGCTATCATGATTGGTCATGTTTCTCATGTATCTCATGTATAACCTAAACTTCATGTGCACTCATTTATGAGCCTTCATGTGAATTTCATGTGCACCCATTTATGGGACCCCATGTGAACTTCATGTGCACTCATGTGTGAGCTCTCATGTATACTTCATATGCACCCATTTCTGGGCTTCATGTGAAAATCATGTACGTAACATAACCTGTCTGGATCCTTGCGTATTGATTGGGGTATGGGGGAGTATAAATAGTCATGTGAACAACTTCAAAGTAGAATAGCCATGTCCGCCTCTTTAGTATAGCCATGTGCAAATCAAGCCGTTCATATGTCGACTTTGTACTCTAAATCACTAGTCACTGGTAGCTCTCTACTTATAGTAGATATTTATATTACAGTTCTCTCTCTCTGTTTACATCATGTACTTTCTTTCAGTTTCATGTATCGTACTCTCTTGCATGTTTATATTCTCTAACTTGTTATGATCTGCGTGAGATGTATTGTACTCGCTCCCGTCCTGAATGGACCTGTTGAAAATTTTACAGAGGATGATGAGGAACCTTGCACCCCTTACCTTGGAGCTTACCTAGATGACACTCGCGACCTGGACACCCTGGGGATGTTCAGGCAGCTGCTGAGGATGATACCCATTGTATAGTTAGATAGTCTAGATTGTTCCTTTTTCATGTTTAGTTATTGTCCTTATTTTCAGAGTTGTATAATTTGAGATGTTGAGACTAGTAGTTGTTAACTTATGCTATTTTACTCTGTTGTGCCTCAGTTGAGGAGTTTCTTATCTATTTCATCGTGTCATATTCTATCTCTAGATTGTGATTGAGTTGTACCTCTGTGTTGGCCTCCTTATGGAGAGTATTTCATGTTAGTTAGTTATAGTTCATGACCTAGAACAACGTTCTACCGCCGACACTGCGGCGTAGGCTGGGCGCTGTTACGTACTCGCACCCTCACGGTGGGTACGGGTCATGACAGCTGGAGAACAAGAACAAGATCTGACGATTGAAGACAATTATATTGAATTCAGATCTTCTCATCATCAATTCAGGTATATAAATATATAATTTTATTGGGTTAATAGTTGTATTGGGTAGAATAGTCCATCTCAAATTTATAGTTTTAGAATATCTTTTTGAATAATATTAATTATATTTTGCAAGTTATGACCTGAAATAAACCTATCCTAGAACCTTACGAGCAACAATCGCGAATATGAGTACTGGAGTATTCGTATGCCGCATAGCCTGGGGATGTTGTTACGTACTCGGCTCGCCGTATTCTAGGAGCGGGACGTGACAACCAAGTTGCCCGAAAGAAGTGGAAAGGATAGATAGTACTAAATACTGCCTACACTACCAGTTTATTGGCCATGCGACTAAGGATTCCTATATCCTCGAAAGGTAGATTCAACAGCTCATCGACTCAAAAGCTATCAACCTCGACTTAGCGGTGCCTTCTGTACAAAGTAGGGTTCTCCACCTTCTTATTGCTAGCTTCACCTTTCTTAGAGAAGAAGGCAGCTGCTCTTACCTTGAACAAGAAGGATGCTGGTCTCCGATTTTTTGTTTGATGCTTGTCCCCTGTACTTCTTCTTCCATGCTTGCTCGGAAGGAGTGGCCTTAACCTTGGAAAGTGGTTTGGAAGTTTCCCTAGAATCATCTTCTCTTATAACTTCTTGTCTTCTCTGGTACATCTTTCGGAAGAGGCTTGGAAGCGCTTACTTGGTTCTTGAATTCATCACCACATGGTAGGACATGTGACGTGCGGACCTTCCAGAGGAAGCAGTGTGCAAGTGTCGGGAACCCAGCTGCGGCAAGATTCTATGTAGAAACAAGTTCTTATATGCGACTAAAACATGTAACAAAATTTCTTTTTTGATAAGTGTCTCTGTTCATGGAATCTTATCGATGGAACTTGTTTCTACAAGGAATCTTCTTTCTGCATGGAATCTTGCCGATGTAACAAGTTCTTATATTGCTACATGTTTTAGTTGCATATAAGAACTTGTTTCTACATGGAATCTTGCCGCAGCAGGGTTTCTGACACTTGCGTCCTGCTTCCTCTGGAAGGTCAGCATGTCATAGGTCCTACCCAGTGGCGATGAATTCAAGAACCAAGTAAGAGCTTCCAAGCCTCTTCCGAAAGACGTACTAGAGAAGAAGATAAGTTGCAAGAGAAGACGATTCTAGGGAAACTTCTAAGCCACTTTCCAAGGTTAAGGCCACTCTTTCCGAGCAAGCACGGAAGAAGAAGTACGGGGGACAAGCATCCAACCAAAACCCAGAGACCATCATCCTTCTTGCACAAGGAAAGAGCAGCATGCTTTCTTCTCCAAGAAAGGTAAAGCTAACAATGAGAAGTCGAAGAACCCCACTTTCAACAAAATGGACCACATCCCGGTTCGTCCCAACATTAGAAAAAGAATCTCCTTGTACAAGTGAGCATACGAGCCTATCGTACGATATCGGGAATATTCTTTGGTGCTGCAACCTTCACATCATCTGAAGACTCCACGCTAATCGCCATCACGACTCCTGCTCGATCCACCAAAGAAAAAAGGGTCCTAGGCCATAAGAGGAGAAGAGGTACTCAAGCATAGGGAAGAAAGGCATATGCGATTGTGGATGAAAGCGTCTCCCAAGGCCCTATTTATAGCCACAAAATTCATCAAGAGGGCAAGTGAAGAGCCACTCCCATATTAAATATGAGTAATTCTCCCATGACTAACGAAGCACCTATCACTCCAACTTCCAATCGGACCTTGTCAAATGGAGGCACTCGAGCCCTATGCTTGCCACGTTGGCAACAAAAACGGAAAATACTATATGCTCGCAACGTCGCATCCCAACAGAGCCCAAGCGAGCCCGATCTTAGAATGGGTCCACAAAAAAGAGATGAGGTAAATTGCCATTACTTCTTCTATTCAATATATATACATATATAAAAAAAGTATAAAAAAATCAGGAAGGACACATTCAAATGTCGAAACAAAATCCCTGAAGCTGCTGACGAAGAGAAGCTATGAGTTATTCCTTCTTCTCGAAAGTTGGTAGCTTCTTGCTCGACGACAACTGGGTCTTCTAGGCGATTATGGGAGGAGATCTGATCCCCAGATCTTTTGCTGTAATCTTCATGACAACAAAAGATACACTGATCTTCTCCAACATATAACTATTGGCTTATTGGTCTTGGATGAGGCCAGTCAGACGAAGCTCCAGCCATTGGTGTTCCATCCGAAGCCTTTCAACTTTTGCCATAATCCTTATAACCTCTTGAGTGACGAAGTTCTACTCTGCAGACAGTCGCATCGATTCACCAGATAGTTGGCGAAGCCTCTAAGCTAATAGGCCAAGTTCACGACTAAGGGCACTATTACCCTCAGTACAAATAGCTTTCCCTTTAGCGGCCTTCACAAGTAAACGATTACGCTCGGAAGAGGCCAATGCGTCTACGTTAGCCTCCTGGGCACACCAAAGCCTACCAAGATACTGCAATGTTGAGTTGAGCTTGGCATGGAGAAATTCGACTGTGCTCTCCAGGCCAGTAAAACCTTGGGGAGTTTAGATCAATCCCTTATCTCCATGCCTCGTCCAAGAGAAGGAGCGGCATATTTCTAGAAAGCCCTGAATTCCCTGCTTCAGAACCGCGTGAATGGTCCCGATCATAATCACAACCGTACCACTTGCGTCGGCAGGTATAGACAGTATCGAGGGAGTTACAATCTCCTCTACGGGTTTAACCCCCGAAACGGTGGATAGGTGCGCCAACCCGCCAATCATCTTCACCAGAGTTGGAGAAGGAGAAGCTGCAGTAACCGAGAGCAACACCCGCATGCTACGGAGCTTGGCTAGAACAGTCTCCATAGAAGGAACCACCGAGTCATCCTCACCAGAACCAGAAGTCGGCATAGGAACCCTGGCTTATAGAGGAGAGTCATCGGCGCCCACTATATGAGCAGAAGGAAGAGGTATACTAACTGTTCTTCAACCACCATAGGAGGAGGAATATGGGTCAGTCCTCTCTCAACAAACTTACTAGCGCACGCCATTAAACCAGCGTTGGTTGCCGGATCACCCCTAATTTCGATCGACAAGGAAGGTTCACACCTCCCCATGCCTAGGTGACCATCCATCCCTACCTAGGCGTTCTCTGCAGCCTCAGCTGGAACCGGGAAACAGAGATACAGATTCTCGGGATGACCCAATGCATACGAAGAATAAGGTGTCCCTCCATGAGGAGCATCATGATCTCCCCGTACCCCTGACGATTGTGTAACCCTGAAGCTCCTACTCTGTCTTCCTTAGAGACTTCTTCGATCTAAACTATATGATATGCCAAATTAAGCAGGAACTCGCTTCCCTGATGCCTGTACACAAACAAATACAATGCATGAGGGAAAAGAAAAGAAGATCGGGAGCCAAATGAAGCATTCCTGACTAGACTACCTGTTGGCCCATTAAGCCATAGTCAAACCAATTTCGATAATTGACTTAAAACTTCGAACCTGATATGAAAAGAAACCGAAGAATACAGTTTACATCTTCTCTGCACCTTTTCACATTTATTATGTATTGTTATTTTATTGAGTCTAGATTGATTTGTGAGTCGGGATCACTGGCATTTAGAAAGATCAATCCTAAAACATATCCTTGATCCATTTTTCCTAACCCAAAAAAACTTGATTCATTTCATGAACCAAGCCAAACCCACATCCAAAAGCCAAAACCAAATTTGAGTAGACCAGAAACCAAGGCAACCGAACTCGGCCTGAGTTCTGCCAGAACTCGGTCCCCTAGGATTTCTCCTGGTCAGTAGCTTTACCTATTCTTTTGAATCACCAACGTTCAAATTTATGAACGTTAGGCTACTGAGTTCTGTCCGAATTCTATCATAGAAAAACCTATAAAAAGAGAAGAAATTCCTATTTCTATTCACTCATTTATTCTTCATCTTCTTTATCTATTCCTAAGCTTTCTATTCAAGTAGCAAAGCTCCAATCTTCAAATCTCCAAGACAACCTGATTCTTCTAGTGACGGTGGTTTCTAATTAGGAGAATTCGAGTTGTATAAAGCTTGGCGTATAAAAGCTTTTCTCGGAAAGGTGTTATTGAAGTTTGATCATGGGCTTCGAATAAAAGCACGATGGAGTTGAAGTTGGCGTGTTCTTCGGAGTGAAGCACGTGGTGTAATCTTTATTCAAAATAGTGGATTATAGCAAGCAAGAGTTCTCGCGAACTGGACTAGTCCTCTCAGAGGGAAACCAGTATAAACCTGTTGTGTCTGCATATTATTTTCTTCCCTCTACTATTTACTGCTTTACTTGCAACTTTATTTGATTGATTATTTGCTTCACCTGCTTAAAATTTTTTAATTGGTAATTATTTTTTCGCTGTACTCTATTCACCCCTCTAGAGGTGCTATCAATCCTACAATTGGCAGAGCCAGGTTATCTCTAGACGGATTAAAATTCCTCGAGATATGGCATCCCTATATCCAAGCAATGGTGAAGGTCAATCAACAAATAGGCCACCCCTATTTGATGGCACAAACTACATGTATTGGAAGACAAGTATGAGCTTTTTTTTCTCAAGTCTCTAGATTCCAATATATGGTCGATTGTCATGAATGGATATAAGAAACCACTACCTATTACGGTAGAGGGTGTTCTAGTGGAAAAACCATTCGACAAATATACCGACAATGAAAAGAAAAGCTATTCTCGATGCAAAAACTATCAATGCATTATTTTGTGCTGTAGATAGAACTGAGTTCATTAGAGTTTTGCATGTGTCACGTCTCACAAGGTTTGGAAACTCCTTGAGGTTACTCATGAAGGTACTTCACAAATGAAGGAGTTTAAAATCTCTAGACTTACACAAGAGTATGAGGCCTTTAAAATGAAGCCTAATAAGACTATTACAAATATGTTTACTCGGTTCCTAAATATTGTTAATCCTCTATCTTCCCTTGGAAAAGGATACATCAATCACGAGAAGATTCGAAAAGTGCTTCCTAGGCTTACAAAGAACTGGAATCCTAAAGCGATGGCCACTATTAAAGGAAATGATCTCACGATTATGACTTTTGAAACACTTATAGGAAAGCTTATGACACATGAGCTAGACGATAAAGATTTCGAGGAGTCAGCCCCAAAAGAGAAGGCAGTAACATTCAAAGCTAACCCAAGACAGCCTCTAATGATAAAAGTGAGACAGACTACTCAGCCAACGAACCAATGGCCCTTATAACAAGAAACTTCAGAAGATTCCTCAGATATGAGAAGTCGAACAAGAAGAAAAAAGATTCCAGAGATGATGAATAACCTATCTACTTCAGCTGTAAAAGAATATGACACATCAAAAAGGACTGTCCTGTTATAAGGAAGAGAAGCAGACACAATCAGACAAGCAAGAGAAGGTCTTCTTCCAGAAACTATGCCAATACTAGCTATGGTGTGAAAATAAAGCTAGTGATTCTGAAGAAGAAGAAGAAGAGAAGCATCGCAACACAGGGAGCCTATGTTTCATGGCTACTGATGCTAAGGTAATATTAAACCCTCTCTACGAAGAATTTATCATTGATGAATTGTCTGATGCTTTTACTGGTCTATTAGAAGATCAGAGGAAAATAATAGATATGTACAAAGGTGCTAAGAAAGAGCTAAAATTTGTACAATCTGAGTTTTCAAAGAAATCTAGAATGCTAAAAGATATTAGAGATTCTTCTAGTGACACAAATGAGATTACTTCTTTGAAGTTAAGCTTACATGAAGCTCTTAAAAAGCTTGAGAAAGCTAATCAAGAAAATGTAAAACTTAATGATCTCTATGAACTGGAGAAAAATAAGTATAACATTGTTGCTCAGAGAGTAGATGCACTCACGGCCAAATACAATAAAGCCTGTGATATCTCTAAAAAGTTAGAGATCAAACTGGGTAAACAAGTTGTTAAATCAATAGCCCAGGTAAACATAAATCATAAGGCTAAACACAAGCACAACACAGCCAACACTGCTAGAACTGTCAATAGCCATGCATATATGTACACCTTTTCATACAAGAAGAAAACATACACATGTTCAAAAATTCAATACATGATCTTCAAACTACACCTAGCACTAACACTTCTGCTACATGTCACTAATGTGGTATAAAAGAACATGTATCAAATCAGTGTAAAATTAGAAAGTTAGTAGATCTAAATATGTATGTATGGGTTCCAAAAACTAACATATCGGGACCCTTAAGAAAGTGGGTACCAAAGGTTACACCTTCAACTTGTGTTGTAGATGGACCTTCCTCCTCCCACTAAAAGCAAGTGGATACTCGATAGTGGTTGCTCCAGACACATGACAGGTGATAACAAATTATTTGCAACTCTATCGATGAAGAAAGAAGGCTATGTGTACTTTGGGAATAACCTTAGAGGTCATACCATTGGAATTAGCGACATAGGTACTTCTTCCTCACCTATCATTAAAGATGTATATTTAGTAACAAAATTTAAACATAACCGATTAAGCATTAGTCAACTGACTGATCATGGTTATGGAATTAATTTTGTTAAGAACAAATATTTTGTTTATGATAAATCTTCTGGAATAACCTCCTTTGAGGGAATAAGAGAGGATAACATATATGTACTATATTTGTCAGAGAAGACTAACAGTACAGGAAAGTGTTTGTTCACAACTCAACACAAAAGCTGGATGTGGCATATGCACCTTGGACATGCGAACATGGACACTATTACAAGATTGTCCACCAAGAAATTGGTAAGAGGCTTACCCGAAATAACATTCAAGAAAGACATGGTCTTTGTCGAATGTGAAAAGAACAAGGCATATAGATTGTCTTTCAAATCAATAAACGATGTAGGTACCTCTAGACCCTTATAATTATTTTATATGGACTTATTTGGACCAAGTAGTGTCGCCAGCCTTGGCGGTAAACTATATGCTTACGTGATAGTCGATGACTATTCACGGTATACTTGGGTTTACTTTCTTGCAAATAAGAATGAAGCCTTTTTCTGAATTTGTATCTTTTTGTAAAAAGGAGCAAAATGAGAAAGGATTCATGATTACTCGGATACGAAGTGGTCATGGAGGAGAATTTGATAACCATGAGTTTAAATTATTCTGTGATTCTAATGGATTCTCTCATGAATTCTCTTGTCCCAGAACTCCTCAACAAAATAGCGTTGTGGAGAGGAAGAATAAAACTCTGTGCGATCTGGCCAGAGTTATGCTTAACCAATATAATTATCTAAAGTATTTTGGACAGCAGCTGTCTATACAGCATGCCATATTTTACATAGTGTTCTGATTAGACCCATTTCTAAAAAGACTCCCTATGAATTATGGTTTAATAATACTCATAAGATCAGCTATTTCAAGGTTTTTGGTTACAGATGTTTTATTTTAAATACAAAAGACAACTTGGGAAAATTTGACGAAAAAGCTGATAAGGGCATATTTTTGGGCTATGCGGCCAAAAGCAAAGGCTACAGAGTATTCAATAAAAAGTCACTTATTATTGAAGAGTCAATAAACGTCAAATTCGATCAGCTGAACAATCAACACAATGACGACAATGATGAAGAAGAAGAGAAAACTCCCTCCAACAGAACACTAGAAGATACACCATCTACATCCTATCTGGAAAGTCTGCCGAAATGAATGCAATTTATACCAGACCATCCAGAAGAACTGGCAATAGGTGACGTATCAACAAGTGTAAGTACTCGCTCGTGCATAAAAGATTTAGTAATAGTTACTGTTGCATTTATTTCCAAAATTGAACCTAAAAATATTTTAGAAGCTTTCAATGATGAATTTTGGATTTCTGCTATGCAAGAGGAACTTAAATAATTTGAGAGGAATCGAGTTTGGGAACTTGTTCCCAGACCTATTGATCACCCGATAATTGATTCCAAGTGGGTGTTCCAAAATAAACTAGATGAGAATGGTTCAGTCACACGCAATAAAGCACGTCTAGTAGCACAAGGCTATAATAAAGAAGAAGGCATGGACTATGATGAGACGTATGCTCCAGTTGCTAGACTAGAATCCATATGTATGCTTTGTGCATTTGCAAGTTTTTACGGTTTTAAACTCTTTCAAATGGATGTCAAAAGTGCTTTCCCAAATGGTTTTATAAAAGAAAAAGTTTTTGTAAAACAACCTCCCGGTTTCGAAGATTTTAAAAATCCTGATCACGTATTTAAGCTATGAAAGACTCTCTATGGTCTTAAACAAGCACCTCGTGCATGGGATGAGCGCATTAGTTTCTTCTTACTTCAACACGGTTTTTCAAAAGGGAAGGTTGATTCAACTCTTTTTATAAAATCTTTGGATAAAAATATTTTGTTAGTACAAATATACGTAGATGACATAATTTTTGGATCAACTAATAAGAGCTAAGTGTATGAAAAGTGAATTCGAAATGAGCATGATGAGAGAACTTACATTCTTCCTTGGGCTACGAATCAAGCAAAGTTCACAAGGGATATTTATAAATCAAGCAAAATATACAAAAGATTTGCTAAAGAAATTTGACATAGATAATGTCAAACCAATTGGCACACCTATGGCAACATCTACAAAGCTTGATATAGATGAAAGTGGTACACCGACTGACGTACGTAAGTTCAGAGGTATGATTGGTAGTTTACTGTATTTAACTGCTAGTCGTACTAACATTATGTTTTATGTAATCTTATGTGCACGATATCAGGCTTGTCCTAAAGAATCACATGTGAGCGTCGTTAAGCATATCCTACGATACCTTAAAGGAACTTTGACGACTGGTCTTTGGTATCCCAAAACTGATTCGTTTGACCTGATAGGTTACTCGGACACAGATTTTACTGGATGCAAAGTCGATCGTAAAAGTACCAGTGACATATGTTATTTTCTAAGGAAGACTTTAGTCTCCTGGTTTTTTATGAAACAAAATTTTGTTGTACAATCAACAACCGAGACTGAGTATATCGCTGCAAGACGTTGTTGTGCTCAAATTTTATGGATGAAGCAAACCTTAGAAGACTATCTGTTGTCTTTTCAGCACATCCCTATATACTGTGATAATACTAGCTCCATTAATCTCACAAAGAATCCTATATGTCACTCTCGTACTAAACACATAGAAATTAGACATCACTTTCTTAGAGATCATGTATTATAAGGTAACATTAACCTAGAATTTGATGACACTGAACATCAACTAGCTGACATCTTCATTAAGCCTTTGGCTGAATATCATTTTAACTTTATACGAAGGGAATTAAGAATTCTGAATGTTGAAGTAATATAATTAAATACTATTAGTTAATACTCATGAATTTACAAAAATTATTTTGGTTATAAGCCGAAAGGGCCCTTTTGTCACACAGGTGTAAATAGCCTGAAGCGACACGGTGTACTAGTCTTCGGACTACCGCTAGCTAGGATCCGACCCCTGCAGCTAACCCGAAGTATTCAAAGTGATTTATGTGTTATTAATTAATCAATATTAATTATTTAGTTCAACACATTTATTTTTAATTAATTTTGCATTTATGTTAAAAACTATCACAACCTTTCCAACCTCTGTTATGATTCCCAAGTGATCGAACACAGCCAGAGTTCTGGCCGAACTCGGACCAAACTCGGTTTGGGTGAATTCGAATAGAAGCTGGACAACCGAGCTTTCTCTTTATTTAAAACCCTCTACATCATCTTCAAAATCATCACAACCATCATATTTTACTGAAAACCGTATCCCTAACTTCTTGGTTCTCCCTTCTCCAAGCCTCTCAAAAAGCTTGAGAAAGCTAATCAAGAAAATGTAAAACTTAATGATCTCTATGAACTGGAGAAAAATAAGTATAACATTGTTGCTCAGAGAGTAGATGCACTCACGGCCAAATACAATAAAGCCTGTGATATCTCTAAAAAGTTAGAGATCAAACTGGGTAAACAAGTTGTTAAATCAATAGCCCAGGTAAACATAAATCATAAGGCTAAACACAAGCACAACACAGCCAACACTGCTAGAACTGTCAATAGCCATGCATATATGTACACCTTTCCATACAAGAAGAAAACATACACATGTTCAAAAATTCAATACATGATCTTCAAACTACACCTAGCACTAACACTTCTGCTACATGTCACTAATGTGGTATAAAAGAACATGTATCAAATCAGTGTAAAATTAGAAAGTTAGTAGATCTAAATATGTATGTATGGGTTCCAAAAACTAACATATCGGGACCCTTAAGAAAGTGGGTACCAAAGGTTACACCTTCAACTTGTGTTGTAGATGGACCTTCCTCCTCCCACTAAAAGCAAGTGGATACTCGATAGTGGTTGCTCCAGACACATGACAGGTGATAACAAATTATTTGCAACTCTATCGATGAAGAAAGAAGGCTATGTGTACTTTGGGAATAACCTTAGAGGTCATACCATTGGAATTAGCGACATAGGTACTTCTTCCTCACCTATCATTAAAGATGTATATTTAGTAACAAAATTTAAACATAACCGATTAAGCATTAGTCAACTGACTGATCATGGTTATGGAATTAATTTTGTTAAGAACAAATATTTTGTTTATGATAAATCTTCTGGAATAACCTCCTTTGAGGGAATAAGAGAGGATAACATATATGTACTATATTTGTCAGAGAAGACTAACAGTACAGGAAAGTGTTTGTTCACAACTCAACACAAAAGCTGGATGTGGCATATGCACCTTGGACATGCGAACATGGACACTATTACAAGATTGTCCACCAAGAAATTGGTAAGAGGCTTACCCGAAATAACATTCAAGAAAGACATGGTCTTTGTCGAATGTGAAAAGAACAAGGCATATAGATTGTCTTTCAAATCAATAAACGATGTAGGTACCTCTAGACCCTTATAATTATTTTATATGGACTTATTTGGACCAAGTAGTGTCGCCAGCCTTGGCGGTAAACTATATGCTTACGTGATAGTCGATGACTATTCACGGTATACTTGGGTTTACTTTCTTGCAAATAAGAATGAAGCCTTTTTCTGAATTTGTATCTTTTTGTAAAAAGGAGCAAAATGAGAAAGGATTCATGATTACTCGGATACGAAGTGGTCATGGAGGAGAATTTGATAACCATGAGTTTAAATCATTCTGTGATTCTAATGGATTCTCTCATAAATTCTCTTGTCCCAGAACTCCTCAACAAAATAGCGTTGTGGAGAGGAAGAATAAAACTCTGTGCGATCTGGCCAGAGTTATGCTTAACCAATATAATTATCTAAAGTATTTTTGGACAGCAGCTGTCTATACAGCATGCCATATTTTACATAGTGTTCTGATTAGACCCATTTCTAAAAAGACTCCCTATGAATTATGGTTTAATAATACTCATAAGATCGGCTATTTTAAGGTTTTTGGTTACAGATGTTTTATTTTAAATACAAAAGACAACTTGGGAAAATTTGACGAAAAAGCTGATAAGGGCATATTTTTGGGCTATGCGGCCAAAAGCAAAGGCTACAGAGTATTCAATAAAAAGTCACTTATTATTGAAGAGTCAATAAACGTCAAATTCGATCAGCTGAACAATCAACACAATGACGACAATGATGAAGAAGAAGAGAAAACTCCCTCCAACAGAACACTAGAAGATACACCATCTGCATCCTATCTGGAAAGTCTGCCGAAATGAATGCAATTTATACCAGACCATCCAGAAGAACTGGCAATAGGTGACGTATCAACAAGTGTAAGTACTCGCTCATGCATAAAAGATTTAGTAATAGTTACTGTTGCATTTATTTCCAAAATTGAACCTAAAAATATTTTAGAAGCTTTCAATGATGAATTTTGGATTTCTGCTATGCAAGAGGAACTTAAATAATTTGAGAGGAATCGAGTTTGGGAACTTGTTCCCAGACCTATTGATCACCCGATAATTGATTCCAAGTGGGTGTTCCAAAATAAACTAGATGAGAATGGTTCAGTCACACGCAATAAAGCACGTCTAGTAGCACAAGGCTATAATAAAGAAGAAGGCATGAACTATGATGAGACGTATGCTCCAGTTGCTAGACTAGAATCCATATGTATGCTTTGTGCATTTGCAAGTTTTTACGGTTTTAAACTCTTTCAAATGGATGTCAAAAGTGCTTTCCCAAATGGTTTTATAAAAGAAAAAGTTTTTGTAAAACAACCTCCCGGTTTCGAAGATTTTAAAAATCCTGATCACGTATTTAAGCTATGAAAGACTCTCTATGGTCTTAAACAAGCACCTCGTGCATGGGATGAGCGCATTAGTTTCTTCTTACTTCAACACGATTTTTCAAAAGGGAAGGTTGATTCAACTCTTTTTATAAAATCTTTGGATAAAAATATTTTGTTAGTACAAATATACGTAGATGACATAATTTTTGGATCAACTAATAAGAGCTAAGTGTATGAAAAGTGAATTCGAAATGAGCATGACGAGAGAACTTACATTCTTCCTTGGGCTACGAATCAAGCAAAGTTCACAAGGGATATTTATAAATCAAGCAAAATATACAAAAGATTTGCTAAAGAAATTTGACATGGATAATGTCAAACCAATTGGCACACCTATGGCAACATCTACAAAGCTTGATATAGATGAAAGTGGTACACCGACTGACGTACGTAAGTTCAGAGGTATGATTGGTAGTTTACTGTATTTAACTGCTAGTCGTCCTAACATTATGTTTTATGTAATCTTATGTGCACGATATCAGGCTTGTCCTAAAGAATCACATGTGAGCGTCGTTAAGCATATCCTACGATACCTTAAAGGAACTTTGACGACTGGTCTTTGGTATCCCAAAACTGATTCGTTTGACCTGATAGGTTACTCGGACACAGATTTTACTGGATGCAAAGTCGATCGTAAAAGTACCAGTGACATATGTTATTTTCTAAGGAAGACTTTAGTCTCCTGGTTTTTTATGAAACAAAATTTTGTTGTACAATCAACAACTGAGGCTGAGTATATCGCTGCAAGACGTTGTTGTGCTCAAATTTTATGGATGAAGCAAACCTTAGAAGACTATCTGTTGTCTTTTCAGCACATCCCTATATACTGTGATAATACTAGCTCCATTAATCTCACAAAGAATCCTATATGTCACTCTCGTACTAAACACATAGAAATTAGACATCACTTTCTTAGAGATCATGTATTATAAGGTAACATTAACCTAGAATTTGATGACACTGAACATCAACTAGCTGACATCTTCATTAAGCCTTTGGCTGAATATCATTTTAACTTTATACGAAGGGAATTAAGAATTCTGAATGTTGAAGTAATATAATTAAATACTATTAGTTAATACTCATGAATTTACAAAAATTATTTTGGTTATAAGCCGAAAGGGCCCTTTTGTCACACAGGTGTAAATAGCCTGAAGTGACACGGTGTACTAGTCTTCGGACTACCGCTAGCTAGGATCCGACCCCTGCAGCTAACCCGAAGTATTCAAAGTGATTTATGTGTTATTAATTAATCAATATTAATTATTTAGTTCAACACATTTATTTTTAATTAATTTTGCATTTATGTTAAAAACTATCACAACCTTTCCAACCTCTGTTATGATTCCCAAGTGATCGAACACAGCCAGAGTTCTGGCCGAACTCGGACCGAACTCGGTTTGGGTGAATTCGAATAGAAGCTGGACAACCGAGCTTTCTCTTTATTTAAAACCCTCTACATCATCTTCAAAATCATCACAACCATCATATTTTACTGAAAACCGTATCCCTAACTTCTTGGTTCTCCCTTCTCCAAGCCTCTCAAGTATTCAAACTTTGGATTCTAAGCTCTCTCGAAGTTCTCTTCAACTGTCTACCGTCAATTTCGATATAAATCCTCTATCTCCACTCCTTTCAATTTTTTATGGCTCCTAAAATTCCTATTTCTTCGAAAAAGAAAAAGAAGGTTGATGAAGGATCATCCTCTACTCCTCATGAGGTGGCCTCTTTTTCTTTTTATACTCCTTCCAAACGCAACGAAGATTTCTTTGATGAATTCATATTTGTGTCTCAAGAGGCATCAAATGATTGGTTCAATGATTTTCATAAAAGAAAACTTTTTTCGGGTGCTCCCCTTATTTTTATATTATTTTTGGATCATGTGAGCGCTTTTGAGTATCATCAATTGCTAGATTTAGTTCAATATAGTTTTTCTATATATGACAATGCCATTCGGATGTTTTATTGCAATTTATCGGTCACAAATGGGAAGGTGAAATCAAAGGTTGGTGGAATCGATATTGAGTTTGATAGTGATGACTTAGCTATCATACTTAACATTTCTAATACTGGAGAAGCCCTGGTGGATATAACTTTTTCCAGTTCCCTGAAGGGACAACCTTTGACTCCTTTCGTGACTCGTTATGTGAACCAAACCCTCGACCGAAAGGCACTCTTCGCCCCATGCATCTGAACAACTACTTCTATGATCATTAAAGAATGGTATTCTCCACCATCATTCCAAAGAATACCTCCACTGATGAGATTTTATACTTAAAGCTTTCAGCTATTTATCATCTCCATTTTTATGTACCTTTTAGTCTACCCAAGACTATTATCTCCGCTATGGAACGGTGTCGCAAGAAATTGTGACATCTTCTGTATGCGATGTATCTCCCGTATATCTTTCAATACTTTGAGGTCAGTCTTGAGGATTGTGCTGAGGATGGTGCTCCTGTTTATCTTCATCAGCATCGTCGTTATGCACCTGCTCCTACTGTTCCGGCTCCTACTCCAGTTGACCCATTAGCTGCTGATATTCATCCTCCTACTCATCCTCCTGGTGGTGTTACTCTTTAGTCACTTCAGACTCATATGTTGGATCAGTTTCGCTTCAGGGACTTCCCTACCACCCTTTAGCTCCAGGACATATACAATTCTATATGGGATATGTCTTACAGTCTTGCTCACAACCCTAGTGGACCCATCCCTATGGTTCGTGATCCTACCGACTTGGTTATCGGATTGATGATCCAGAGGCTCAGTGATTCTTTGACCCTGCTGCTGCCCGATATGATCCTAACCATTCAGCTGAGACCGGTCCTTCTAGTGCTGCTGTTGATGAGAATGACGATTGAGGATACGTTTCCTCGTGATAGTTCACTACTAGTTATGTTTTTTATTTTTTTGTGTGACTTTGTATTAGTGATAAATGCTTCTTTCAAGCACTATCAGCTTAATTAGTGATGTATGAACACTCTATCTATTTTCAGTGTATGCGAGTATTTCTTATTTCAGTACTATTCATTTTTTTGTCAAATAGTTTGATCTACTTCTTAACTGTGCTGAGTGTTACTACTATCATTTTGTTCATATGGCAAAACAGGGGAGTAATAATGATACCTAAATAAAATGTTGCATGTTGAATTTATTTTTCAGTAAAAGTTTATTTGGAGATTCAGCTGATATATTTTGTTATGGGAGAGTAACAAGGCTAGACTGTACATTACGGGGGAGCAATTATATTGTACTAATATTGACGGTCAAAGCTGCTACCATACCTTCAGTACAACAACAAGTCTACTTCATAATCGAGCTAAACTTTCTTAAGTATCAACCGTAGTTTTGTCAAATTATCAAAATGGAGGAGATTGTTGGCCCATTAAGCCGTAGTCAAACCGATTTCAATAATTAACTTAAAACTTCGGACATGATATGAAAGGAAATTAAAGGTTACAGTTTACATCTTCTCTGAACTTTTTTACATTTATTCTGTATTTTTTTTATTGAGTCTAGATTGATTTGTGAGTCAGGATCACTGGCATTTAGAAAGATCAATCCTAAAACCTATCCTTGATCCATTTCTCCTAAACCAAAAAACTTGATTCATTTTATTAAACAAACCAAACCCACGTTCGAAAGCCAAAACCAAATTCGAGTTGACCAGAAACAAAGGCAACCAAACTCGGCCTAAGTTCTGCCCAAACTCGAACCGAACTCGGTCCACTGGGATTTTTCCTGGTCAGCAGCTTAACCTATTATTTTGGATCACCAACGTTCAAATTTATGAACGTTAGGCTACCGAGTTATGCCCGAACTCTGTCTTAGAAAAACCTATAAAAAGAGAAGAAATTCTCATTTCTATTCACTCATTCATTCTTCATCTTCTCTATCTATTCCAATGCTTTCTATTCAAGTAACAAAGCTTCAATCTTTAAATCTCCAAGATAACCTAATTCTTCTAGTGCTGGTGGTTTTCGATTAGAAGAATTCGAGTTGTACAAAGCTTGGCATATAAAAGCTTTTCTCAGAAAGGTGTTGTTGAAGTTTGATCGTGGGCATCGGATAAAAACATGACGGTGTTGAAGTTAGTATGTTCTTAAGAGTAAAGCATGGGTGTAATCTCTTTAAAATAGTGGAGTATAGCGAGCAAGAGTTCTCGCGAACTGGACTAGTCCTCTCAGAGGGAAACCAGTATAAACCTGCTGTATCTGCGTATTGTTTTCTAGCCTCTACTATTTACTGCTTTACTTGCAACTTTATTTGATTGATTATTTGCTTCACCGGAATTTTTTTATTTGGTAATTATTTTTCCGCTGTACTCTATTCACCCCCTCTAGAGGTGCCATCGATCCTACACTACCTTCAGAACTCCTACTTTATAGGTGATTACCATCCTTAAAGTCTTTTTGGCGCACCGTAGAACCGTTTTAGCCGGCCGCTTCCCAGGTTGTTGAGGGCTGCTCACATCCGGAGCCGTATGCCGTGAATTATCCCGATAAAATTGACCACCAGCAGATCTCTTCCTCGAAGGCTCTTCCATAACAGTACTGGATTTAGGAATTTGCTGCGAAGGATAAGGCATCAGCCTCGTTACCACAATAAAGCTAGTCCCCATGCTATAGAAAACTGAGGGTATGATGATTGATAGTAAAATATAGCTGACATGAAAATGACGTACGACTCACTTTTAACACTCGGTAACTTAAACACTGCACCAGTACTAGTAGAGGAGTAATAATGCCATGCCCGCATACCATTTAACACATTCTCCTCGAAGCCAAGGTGCATATTTGGGTTTTACAGTAAGAGCTTACAATACCCAAATTGTCGAGCAAACCTGCTCGGCAAATAAGGCTTTAGAATAATGACATTCCTGCTCCAATAGACCAAATAAGATGGTATCACAAAGAGAAGCCAATGTCTGGTTTGAGGGGAGATCACATTAGTGCCTTTCTTTATATCAATAAGTACAAGACTGGCAACTACTTCAGAAAAAATCAGGGACTACAGAAAAAAAAGAGTAATCATCCAAAGAGGCCAAAGCCTGCCTACAATAAGGTACCTCTTTGGAAACCCAAGTCATTGCCCCGTATTGCTACAAGAAGGCATCTTTTTTCTAAGAATGCTCTCATCATCTTCAGCGAACACCAATGAGCGATGGTGTAGTAAGAACCACCCCAGTAGGTAGCGATAAGGCATTTCCACATGATTGAAGTTTCCAGTCCCCTCGTGGTTGTAGAAGCATGAAAAAGTGCATCATCCATATCTGTTGCTACACACACTGCAGAGAAGTACAGGAGATATCAAGTTGCTGCGCACTTCACAAACCATGGAAAAAAGGTACTGCATTAAGGGAAATGCTTTATTAAAAAAATCATGTTTACATAGATCTATTTAGACTCTTCATAATTATATTACATATAAAACTCTCTACAGCCTACAAGTGTGCAGCCTACGACTCTATAGCCTACGAGTGCATAGCCTATAAGTGCGCAGCTTCCTTCATAGTCAGAGCAAATTACTTCCTCGTCAGGTGCGCAGCTCCCCCACTCCAATATGGCTAATGAAGCAACTTGAGCTGGACAGAGCATAACCTGTGGCTCTTCGGATTGGCATTCAATCCAAACACAGTATTTTCGACTTTGAAGACTTCTAAGATGTTGTTCAGGTTCGAACTCCTTATACAAACGGTCAAGTGCATCTCGAAACTCGGATGTTGTCCTTCACAAAGACTATATCTTCTTTGAACAAAGATATCTACAACCAACAGTCGACTTATGATAGAGAAATGTTAAGAAACTATGAACAAAGTCTTACCCAAAAGCTCCTCTTTATGTAGGCTGTGTGGTCGAGCCCACACACCACATGGCAGGCGGTCAAACAACTATATATTAATGGAATGAACCTAGAACTCAACACAATGAATCTCATTTAATGGATTCATTTGACTAAGCTTTTAGTTGCCGCTCCTCGAGCCCCACAAAGCGGCAGCAATTAAGGAGACTTTTAACTAAGCCATTGAGGAGAATTTTTACTCAGCAATTAAGGAGACCTTTTCTCCCCAGAAGCACAACTCCTTCATAGTCGTCCAAAAGCACAATGACTTCGATTCTTCTGAAAATAGTGACTACACTCTAAAGAAGCATAGCACCTTCATGGTTACCCAAAAGCACTGCTCCTTCATAGTCTTCTAAAAGTGCAGTGACTTCGATTCCTTTGAAAACAGTCACTGGACTCCAAAGAAGCGCAGCTCCTTCATGGTTACACAAAAGCACAGCTCCTTCAAAGTCGTCCAGAAGCTTAGCCCCTTCATGGCTCCTTTACTGATTTCTTAGAGCTTCCCAGAAGCGCAGCCCCTTTACGGCTCCTTCACTGATCACTCAGAGCTTCTCAGAAGCGCAGCTCCTTCACGGCTCCTTCAATAATCTCTCAGAGCTTCCCAGAAGCATAGCTCCTTCATGGTTTCCAAGAAGTGCAACATAGTGATTTCGACTCCTCAATAGCGGTCATCCGTCGCCTAAAAGTACAGTGACTTCATCGCTCCCCAGAATCACAGCTCGTATAGCGCGTAACTCCACCATAATTGTCATGACCCACATCCAGTAAAAAGGCACAAAATCGCGGGTATGTCCAGCCTAAGCCAAAGTGTCGGCGGTAGAATACTGTCTGAGGTCTCAACAACATCTAACACAATATAAATGTACCTTTACAGAATATACACTCCAATCGGAGAACAATCTCAGAAGATACAACTCAATCATAATATCTAGAGATGGATAATCAGCACGATATAAGACAGAAGGAAATACTCAACGTACAATACAAATCCAGAATAAAAATGAGTTAAGTGTTAACAACACCACACACAGAGTATGAATCAAATACAATATAAACTAGCTAAAACAATCCAGATAATTGTCCTAGCAATCTAGCCTAGGAACTAAAGGAGTCCCCTCTAAGCTAACCGGATCCTCCAATTGATCCAAATCGCACATGTCATCCATATCCATGTCATAATAGGTGGTGCAAAAGTCCTCCAAGTTTTTTCTAAAATTTATCAACATATCCAGTCAGGATTGGAGCGAATACATAACTCTGAAAGCAGTTCCAAAACATGATAGGAAATATAGAACTAGCAATAACATAGAGTACATGAAGTGTTGTAAATGAAACTACCGAAATACAAAAAATATAGACAAGGAATCTGAGTACATGAATAAGATAAAGAAACTATGAACTGTAAATAAATATAGGTGTTTCAGAGCACAAGATGGTTATGTGATTGGTTTAGGTTGCACATGAGTAATCTATGGTAACTTGACTATACGTGAGGGTATAATCGACATATACATGAGTACACTAGGGGATTTAATCACATAACCACTTCTACTCCCCCGCCCCTATCAATACACAAAGATCCGATCAAGTTATATTACGTATATGATTGTTAGTTATACCTGAAGCACATGTGAGAACGTAGGAGTACATGAGGGCAAATAAGACTACATGAGAGCACATGAACGTACATGAGTGTACATGAATAATACGAATACAAGGAGTACATGATGTACATGATAAAGTACATAAACATGAAATACCCGATGAACCCGTTAAGGGGATAACATCTCATGATAAGATCCATATAGTACTGGTCCATGTTAACAGTGTTTCAGCATCAAGTAAAGTAGTCTAAAGCAGGAAATATAGATACTATCGTGAATGAAAACTAACAGAGTATGTACTCGCTTGATATCCTAAGCAACTGATGTGTATCGATATCCGAACTGGAGTCACAGAGACCTATGATGTGAATTACAGGTTATAATGTGTTCTAGACTAAAACAATATTTAAATAATGAAGTCTACATGCTACTAGGTCTTTCTAGGTCAAAAGTCAACTACTGGTCAACATCTAGTCAAACTGAGTCAATTAGTCAACATTGGTTAACTATAATTCATATAGTCTAAATTCTAGGGTTTTCGGGCTAATTGGGCTATATGGTGTTAGCTAATATGGTATCATGACTTCAATCCAACATAGATATACTCTTATCTATATCCTTATTTTTGGGCCTCTCTTAATGTCATTTAAAAGCCTTTTATGGAAAGGCCCAAAAGTGGCTTAATGCCTAAGTCAATTAATAGCCTCTAAGTGATATTCTAAATAAATTAGACTCTAACTAACATGTCCAATCTCACTAATTAAGTTTTTATAGTCTTAGTTAGCCTCTAGTTAATGTGGTTCTAAGGTTTCACTAACTAATGATACTATCACAATACATTATTTAAATAATATTGAAAATAAAGAAAATTTTATAGTTTACCAAAATAGACTTATTCTAGAAAGTGGTAGTGACAAATCTATCCTCCTTAAAAATAATTTTATCCTAAAAATTAAAGACGAAACTAGACAGAATTGAAAAGGATAGAAAATCATACCTCAAGACCCAAAAAGATAAGGGTATCACTCGCGCATCTCATCCTTCCTCTCCCAGGTAGACTCACCTAGAGAATGATGCCTCCACGCGACATGAACCTAGGGAATAGTTTGGTTCCACAATACCTTCTTCCGACGATCTAGAATTTTTACAGGCTGTTTTAGAAAGCTGAGAGTAGGGCCCACCTTAATCTCGGAGTGATCTAGTACGTGACTGGGATCCACCATATACCGTCTCAATTGTGACACGTAAAACACGTTATGAACTTTCTCTAGTATAGATGGGAAGTCTAGCCTGTAAGCCACGACATCGACTCTCTCGTGAATGACGAAAGGTCCGATGAAACACGGACTAAGCTTCCGACCTCCACTAAAGCGAATAGTGCCTCGTGTTGGAGATATCCTCAGGAACACTAGATCTCCAACCTACTACAAACAAGGTCTCACATTTAACTATAATGATCAATCATGAACAAACAATATTCAAGAAATCAAACTAATCCTAATCCTAAAATCTAAGCTGTACCTCAAACACCAAAGGTCTCCGGTGGCTATCGGCCCAATGCCGCTGTCTGTCCTGCACCATACAAAGTCGACCTCTGACGATCTTCACCTTCTCGGCTATATCCATAACCATCTTAGGTCCCATTAAAGCTCTCTCTCCAACGTTATCCTAAGATAAGGGAGTACGATATCTCTGTCCATACAATGCCTCGAATGGTGACATCTCAATACTGGACTGGAATAATCTATTGTTGTAGAAAACTTAACCAAGTGCAAATAATCCTCCCAGGAGCCTCCAAAATCCATAACACAAGTGCATAGCATGTCTTCGAGAATCTGGATAGTCCTCTCCAACTGCCCATCTGTTTGAGGGTGGTAAGCAATATTAAACTTGAGCTGAGTGCCCAAGCTAGCCTGTAGACTCCTCCAAAAGTGGGAAGTGAAGCGACTATCCCGATTTGAGATGATGCTTATGAGAACATCATACAGTCTGACTATCTGTCTCACGTATATATCTGCTAGTCTCTCTGTATACTAACCCACTTTGAATAGCAAGAAGTGGGCTGATTTGGCTGACCAGACAAACTCTATGTCCTTCTAGGTCAGCCTAGTCAACGGCTCTGCAACCCGGGAAAAATTATGAACAAAACTCCTGTAGTAGCCTGCCAATCCCAGGAAGCTCCTAATCTTTGCAACTAAACTCGGAGCGGTCCACGCCTCAACTGCCGTGATCTTCTTCGGGTCGATTGAGATCCCCTCTCCGGTCAAAATATGACATAGGAACTCAACCCAATCAAGGAATAACTCACACTTCGAAAGCTTGCCGTAAAGCTCCTCCTTTCTGAGAGTCTTCATAACTACTCTCAGATGCTCCTCATGTTCCTCTGGGGTCTTCAAATACACCAAGATATCATCAATGAATACTACCACAAATTTGTCCAAATACTGATGGAACACCATGTTCATCAGATTCATGAATACCGTCGCGACTTTGGTTAACCCAAACGACATCACCATAAACTCAAACTGGCTATACCGGGTCCAAAATGCTATCTTTGGAATATCCTTCTTCTTCACCTTCATCTGGTGGTAACCTGACCTCAGATCAATCTTAGAAAATACCCTCGCTCCTCTCAACTGATCAAATAGATCATCGATCCTCGACAGCGGGTATCTATTCTTGATGGTGAGGTTATTGAGAGCCCTGTAGTCGATACACATCCGTACAAACCCATCCTTCTTTGACACAAAGAGCACTGGTGCTCCCCACGATAAAGAAATTGATCTGATGAAGCCGTTGTCTTGCAACTTCTCCAAAAATACATCTATGAACTCAGCAATCAATGGATGTGGCACACTCTGGTCCTCTACTAAAGCTCCACAGAAAACTCTGGTGCTCTGCTCTGCTCTACCTCTCCTCTGGCAAACTTAAACTCTGGCTCTCCTGACAATTTGAAAAGCACTCTGCCTCCATGACAATCTATACTGTCATGGTGTCTACTCAACCAATCCATCCAGAGTATAATATCGTAACTCAGTAATGGCATTACGAGCAAACAAATATCCAGTTCTCGGCCTCCCAAAATAACTCTTTGATACTTGCAAACATCACTAACAAAGATGATACCACCCCAGTCGTGATCATGCAAGTTTTAGGTAAAGGTTCATAAGCAATATGGTGTCTAATAGCAAATGATACAGACACAAAACTATATGAAGCACCAGAATCAAACAAAGCAAATGTGGGAATAGAATCAAGAATAACGGAACCTGCTATCAGATTACCCACTGGCTCGATCTCTACAGCTGCTATGGCCAAAGCTCGTCACTGCTGGCCTCCTTTAGCCTGCTGCTGATGCTGTACAAACCTCTATTGCTGAGTCTGCAATGGCAGTCCATTCTGCTAGCCTGCTAGATCTCTAGCTCCTTCTCCCTGAGCCATACGGCCTACGGCTAAGGGACAGTCCCTTAGCTAATGTTCTGCTAAACCACACAATAGGCACTTGCCCAATCTCTTTCTGCAGTCATTCCACCCGTGTGCTGGCTTCTTGCAGAAGGGGCAAATGGTGGCCTGCTGTTGGCCATGTCTCTGATATTGATGCGTCTGCTAGAAAGGCACACAACCCTGATATTGTTGGTACTGAAACGGCCTCTGCTGCTACTGGAAATGGGACCACTTGGTCTGGCCTACACTGCTACCAGTACCAAAAGTTTTATGACCTTTCTTGGTCTATAGCTCCAGATCGTCCTCTGCTGCCATGGCTCCTTTCAAGATATGCTCGAAGGTAACGTCACGGTCACTCTTGGGCAGTGACTTGACCTCCTTGATCAAGCCCTTTCGAAACTTCTTAGCCTTCGCTACATCACCCAGTCCCTCCATAAATCTGCCCAGACGACATAATTCTCTAGTGAAATCCTCAACCGTCTGGTTTCCCAGAACCAGACTCTCAAACTGAGTTTCTAGGGTACTAAGAGCTACATCCGAAAAGAACTTCTCCTTGAAAAGCTTCTTAAAAGCCTCCCAAGTCTATCCCTCGACCCCAGCCCTAGGATCGGCACGGTACCAAGTCAGAGCAAGATCAAACGTCTAACTGCTTGCCGCCTCTATCTGTAAACCAGTCGGGATCTGTGCCAGTCTGAGGATCCCCTCCATGTGCTCGATCCAATCGTTGGCGTACAGAATACCCTTTGTGCCCTTGAAGTCCTTTGGCTTCATCTTCTGAAAGTCAAGGATGTTCCCTGGCTACTGCTGCTGAATTTGGCCTCCCTGTGGCTGAGCTGCTGCTACCCTCTCAACTGCTGCCGTAGGCACCTGGTGGGCATTATCAATTCCCTGTCTCATATCTGCTGACTGACGGTGTTGCACATCCATCATCTCCTAGAACAGTACAAATAATTGTGCTGTATCTACTGGTGTCGGAGGTGGTGGTGGCGGAAGAACTTCTGGGATAATCGGGGTAGTCCTCAAAACAGGTGGAGGAGCACCCCCCAAAAGCTGCAGATGCTCCTATGTTAGTAGAAGCGAGAGGTGCTATGGTCTCGGCATCCTACTGAATCGAACGAGAGGTGGCAGACCACTCAGTATCCTCTGGGATAGAGCGACGTGACCTAGTCTCCACCATCTTGAAAATAGATCAAACAAGGAAATCAATACTGAGGAGGAAACGATATCATCAAAGAAGGACAGTTTATCTCAAATAAGACAATTATCAAAAAAAATCATATATGGTAGGAATTACATCGGAGTTTTCCTAACTGTGATTGAGTACCTTATAACCTATATTCTATATCCTACTACAGGTTGTAGCGATACTCTAGTTCGAGTACTAGTACCGAACTGAGATAAAACTTAGATTCGACCTGCATGGGCCACCACAAAAAACGTGTCACGACCCACACCCAGAGAGAGGGCACGACGCCGTAGGTACGTCCAGCTAACACCGCAGTGTCGGCGGTAGAATGTTGTCCTAGGTCTCAATAACATCTAACATAATATAAATGTACCTGTGTAGAATATGCACTCCAATCGGAGGACAATCTTAGAAGATACAAATCAATAATAATATCTAGAGATGGATAATCAGTACGATATAAGATAGAAGGAAATACTCAAAGTACGATACAAATCCAGAATGAAAATGAGTTAAGCGTTAATAGCACCACAAACAGAGTACGAATCAAATACAATATAAAGTAGCTAAAATAATCCATATAATAGTCCTAGCAATCTAGTCTAGGAACTAAAGGAGTCTCCTCTAAGCAAACTGGATCCTCTTACTGATCCAGAACATAGGTGTCATCTATATCCGCACCATAATAGGTGGTGCAAAAGTCCTCCAAGTTCTCTATAAAGTTTATCAACATATCCAATTACGATTGGAGCGAATACATATCTCTAAAAGTAGTTCCAAAACATGATAAGAAATATAGAACTAGAAATATCATAGAATACATGAAGTGATGTAAATGAAAGTGCAGGAATACAGGAAATATAGACAAGAAATCTGAGTATATGAATATGATAGAGAAACTATAAATTGTAAATAAATATAGGTGTTTCAGAGCACAAGATGGTTATGTGATTGGTTTACGTTGCACATGAATCTACGGTAACTCGATTATACATGAGGGTATAATCGACATATACATGAGTACACTAGGGGATTTAATCACATCACCACTTCTACTCCCCCGCCCCAATCAATACACAAAGATCCGATCAAGTTACGTTACGTACATGATTGTAAGTTATACATGAAGCACATGTAAGAACATAGGAGTCACTACGCCAGAATTCGTGTTTCTCGACGGACCAAAACCGTCAAAAAGTAAACTTTTTGACGGTTTTCATCCGTCACATGGTCCGTCAAAAATAAACTGTAGTTTATTATAAACGACAGTTTTCTACCGTCGAGAAGGAGGTAAAGTAAACGACGGAGTTAGTCTGTCCAATTATAAACGACTGGCTTGACCCGTCAAATAACCCGCAAAATTATTTCTATATATCTGTACATTCTTGACAGACAATATCCGTCGAATTTCTGTAAAATATTCACCATGACTATTTTTAATTAATTAAACTTGTTTTAGTAAACAAGTACGCATTATTGAATGTAAATGTAATTCAAGAAACCCAAATGAATTGCATACAAAATTCAAAATGAATATATCCACCAATTAATCAAGTCCACAAATCATTCAAGAATTTCAATTGATATTAAATATCACTAGTTAGTCATCGTCTTTGTAGTATCCAAGTACTTGCAATTGTTCTCACACAACATCCAAACAATAGAATTTCAAAATACATACGAAGTTTAATCCAAAAAGTAAAAGAAAAAAAAACTAATATTCAAATCCTAATAAACTGAACAGACTCTTTTGGCCAATTGATCAAATCATCGAGCATAATGTCTTCAAACTTTTCATCCTCTTCAAACAAATATGCACTGCGGTCACAGATTTCATCGATGATGATATTATAGACATCTTCCTTTGGTGGTGCATCAGAATTTAAATGTCCAAAAGCAACATATTTTCTTTTGAAGTCCTTTAGAAAACACGTCTTAGGCAAGTTAGATTGTTCAGGTACCTACAACCATAGAAACACAAAGTTACAACAACATTATAAACTACTATAATTCACATTGTAGATTATATTGCAGAGTGGAAGTAAATATTACTGTTGTTAGTTAGGTCTCCTAAAATGATTCCTGAAGTTCAACTTAACAAAGAATATTACAAACATGTGTATGGAAACAGAAAGGATGGACATACATATAAATGCATTAGAAAGAGAGGATACCCAAATCTTTCTACAAATTTTATGACTTCTACCAAGGTATCAGACATTTATTTGTACTTGGCAACCAATAAAGATTTGCAACTAGAATATATTGACATTCCATGGAATTGTGACAAATAAACCACTTAACAATATGAACCAGAATGGAGACGGAAAGATTTGAACCAACTATTAGTTCAATAAACCATGTCTGTATAGAATAGTGTTTAAAGAAATAACTATTTAGACTTTAACAATATCAACCTGAACAAAGACATAAAGATTTGAACCAATTATGTACAAGGTTTTGTTATGCTAAGCCCATTGATATCCTACCTCATTATTACATCTGTACAAAAAACTCAACTTAGATGGACAAATACTGCTAGCTTCCGTATCTATCAAATGTAAACTTTTACATTTGACAGATTTGAAAGCTCTTTCAGTTTCTTATATATTACACAATTTAATTATTTTGAGTTCCTATGGCACTGTAGACTTGATTAGAACTTGAGACCAGCTAATAGGAACATTAATATGTATTATGTTGTCAATGCTATCTGGACAACATGGTGGATCCAGTATGACAACAATTAGCTGGTCTTAAATTCTAATCAAGTTTAATATGTATTATGTTGTCTGGATATTAAATGTAAACTTGCTATCTGGACAACATTAATATGCATTATGTTGTCATTGCTATTTAGACAACTATCTGGACACATGTCAATGCTATCTGTGATATGTCAATGCTAGTGCTAAGCATTATCTCAGAAAAAAAAAAATTTGGAAGCATTATCTCAGAACTCTTTTATTTTTTATTTTTTTTCCAACGCGTGCGGGCTCAGTATAATCGTGTGTCCCACGCACACGATTCTTGGCCTGTCGTATGGAACGACTTTTGGAGTGCGGACGTTGTCCGTTGGCCTTGTCATCATCGCCGTGCACACGCACCCGGCGCACTCCGCGCACTTCAGAGCTCCGCTCGACAGCACACCGTCTTTCGACGGCAGTTACTCAACACCTTGCTTTGCCCACGACGCCGAAGAGACGCCCTCGACGACTAAGGGTGACCGCCCGTACGACGGCCACTGATTCCTTGTCGCCTGCGACTACCGATTCCGCCCAGCCGCCCGTTCTATGCGCACGACGCGCATATTGGCGACGATCGCCGACGCCCTTACGATCGAGCATGCGATCGTTTATGGCGGACGTCTTCTCGTCGCCCTCAGCAGCGCCGCACGATGGACCGCGTGGTCGGCCTATCGCTTATACCCGTGGGCGAATGGTGCCGATTCTCCGATCCGTCGCACGACGACCGTGCACTGAGTTTGCTATACGGACGCCTCATTCTGCCCCACGCAGGCTCAGTTCGTAGCCCTATATCGTCAGGCCTCTGACGTTGTGGATGCCCCGCATCGCACAGGCTAACTCATCATCGCCTTCAGAACTCTTTTATAATTGTGCCTCAAGTGAACTATAATCATGGATCTGCTAGTGCTAAGGACTCGACGTCCGACATGTTCACTCGGGCGTCGTGTGAATAACCTGGGCTAAGTTCGAGATCGAAGTCGAGCCCTCCTCTGACTCCACTCATCACATCCACTTGCCTGACTAGCAAGCCCACAGTGCCTGCTGGTCCAGTTGCGAGAGAGCTGCCTGCTCCAACAAGGATCCTCTTCTGGCCATGGAATAGGACAGTTTCTCATCATAAAAGAAGACATAATGGGAGGAGGAGCTTCATTCAAGGATGTAAACTTGCTATCTGGACATTAAATATAAACTTGCTATCTGGACAACATTAATATGTATTATGTTATCTATGACATGCCAATGCTATATGGACACATGCCAATGCTATCTGGACACAATTTAATTATTTTGAGTTCCTATGACAACAATTCGTAGACTGAATCCAGTATGAACCTAAGATACAAATAGAATTGAGATATGTATTATGTTCATGAGATGGCTAAATCTCGTCAAAAGAGAATGTTAGACCAAATGAGGTTTTATACCTGAGATACAAATAGAATTTGAGACACAAGCCGACACAGATTGATCCATGGTGTTGCTCAAGAGCTTGCTACTGTCAACAGTCATTCAAATGATGGGTGGTTAGACGTTGGTCAATGGTATGTCATCCACATGATGGTACTCTTAAGCCTTCAATATGGTCAGTTTATTTTGTATAAAGAAAGCTACATACCTGGACCTCCTTAAGGATACTTCCATACATTGGGTAGCTTGATCTATATTCAATGCAGTTCGATCAGCTGGAGTGTATTAAAGGTTTTATATGCTAATATCTAAAAGTTCTGTTGGAGGAAATCTGTTTCCTCCATGCCTATGTGCCATAATGTTACAGATTTCTTATTGCATATACAACAGTAAAATAATCTCTCATCTTATCAGAAATGTAATTGGAACGTTCAAATTGCTTATTCTGTGTGAAATCCTGGGGTATATTCAAACCACCTTTATGTTGGGATGAAACATAGGTTATAGAGCTGTAAAATATGAACATCAGCTCGAGCTTGTACAGTAGAAACATTTGTAACATATTTATCTAGGTAAGAATCATGTCCACTTCTATCTTTCCCCTTCTTGAGTTTTAATTAGTGCCCACTTGAAGGATGGTTGATATGGTATGGCTCATATGTGTCTGGTATACACATCCAAACCTAACAACAGAGATTTTAGTATAGTGGTTAAGTAACAGTTTTAAGAGCATTTGAGGCTTTGAAACAAGAGGATCCACAGTGGCCCTCAAACATTTGTGTGATAACATATGGTTGATATGGTATGGCTCATATTTGAGGTTTCACTTCTGTTTGGTTTGGTGTTCTAGAAATTTGTCTCCAAAATGTAAGTTGAAAACAAGGCTTCCACTTCATTATATATGAGATTTTGACTCTCAGTTTTCTTTATTGAATAACAGTACCAGACAACAAGATATCTTCAACATTCTGGGAGCCATGTGTGGGTCAGCATTGTTTTTAGGCTTCTTAAATGCCACCTTAGTGCAATCTGTTGTGGAGACAGAAAGAACTGTACATTCTGGGATGTATTCCTCATTTCCTTATGATATTGCTTATGTACATTTGTTCCGTTTGTCTTGTGAGTGATGGATACTTGTCAAGTTTAATGAGATGGAGACCTAGTTTTGATATAGCTAATTAACTACAATAATCTGAAATCTACTCAAAAGCAGTAAGCAGTAACTCCCATGCACACTAAACTACAATGTCATATGCAACAGTCTCCATAGTAGTATCAAGAAGTAGAGTATCAGTCTCCATACCTCAGAAGCACCATGAACGGATGATGATGACTGATGTGCTGTTCTTGGAGGGTTACTTTTTATTATTTCTTTGATTATTGCCATTTCTTCTTTAAGTGTGATTATATCAGTCTCCATAGCTTCATTTTTCTTCTTTAATTGACGAGCAATTTCTCTACTTGCCGCTAAAGCACGAATCTCCGTCTTTGAAACACCTCCACCCATGCCACGAACATAACCCTTTTTATCACGTCCGAGTACCTAAACATAAAATAATAAGGGGATCATCTTCTGCAAGCCTTCTAAATTTTTCCCACAAGATATAAACAAACTATTTATAACAAAAAAAAAAATTAATCTCACAAACCATTGCAATAGGGTCATTGTCCAAATCATTTTGTCCCAAGTACGGATCATCTTCTACAAGCTTTCTAATTTTTTCTTGCAAGATATAAAAATGGTTCATATATATGATTAACGAAACTGAAAATCGACAAAATTATTATTTCAGTTAAGAGATAGCTAATCTTACAATATAATCGTTCGAGCTGGTAGAGGAATTAGCATTATTTGGCATATGTGTGGTCACATATAACACACTTCTATTGACCTCACCAGTAGGACTCTCCTTTTTTCTATATTAAAAATACCCACAAAATATCATATTGAAACAAAATATAAGAAAAAAGAGAAAGGAAACAGAGAAATATGTATATTAAGTAATTACCAGCTTATGTGCTACCCTCGCACATCCAGTCCTACCAGTTGTGTGGAGTACCTTTACTTTTTTTCCTCGCTTCCTTACCAACTTCACGACGAATCTTGTTTTCAGGAGTAGAGCAGAAATCGACAAACTCTTTCCAATCTTCTTTCTTTACAATGTTACAAGGCCTATTTCTTTTTCACTCAGCAACTGTTGGATACATATCACACTTTTTTCGGAGGTTAGACTTCCAATTTTTCCAAGAAATATTAGCTTTTTCCAAAACTTTAGCCTTATAATATTCGGGCACAACATACTTATTCTGCAAAAACAATCAATCTTCTTCAAATATTACACAAACATAACAATTTAACAATTTTTTTCAAATAATTCACATTTACTCACATTAACACCTTTCCATATGTCTTCTTTCATACTTTGTGGAACCTTTTTCCAAGAATCAATTGCAGGTGGATAATGCATCTTTGCTATCTTTTCAACATCAGTTGCAAAATTTTCTGATTCAATATCAACAGGTCGTCCATATTCATCAAAAATAATAACCTTTGGGGTACCTAAGAAATTATTCAAATATCAGAACATATTATAAAACATATTACATAGGAACTTTTAGATGAAGATATTGAAGTACTATTAGATAAAGATATTAAAATAATCACCGAATCGACCCGAAGTGCTTCCTTGATAATCACTAGAATGATCCTCATTATTAAATTCATCACCGTTAGCTTCATTAGCTTCATGATCACTATAAAATTCATCTCTACTAGATTGGGTTCGACCTCCTGACATAATGAAACTAAAACAACAAACACAAATCATATATAAACAGAGCATGCACTGTACTTGAGAATAAAGACAGTAGAAAAATCATATATGTTCCAATGATCAAATGCCAAAAAGAATCATATAGATTAGAAGTACAGAAGAGGATTTGTTCACTGTTGTGGATGGACTTGTTCATTTAGAAGTAAAAAATTTCGTTGAAGCTATAGCTACCAGTCTTCCATTGAAGAAGACTTCCAACTTCATATTTATTCACTGTTGCCAATTAAGAAACCAGAATTGAAGATGATTTTTTCACTGTACATTGAAGAAGACTTCCAACTTCATATGCCAAAAAAATTCATCTCAACTGATGCCAATTTTGTGTGCACATTGAAGAAGACTTCCAACTTCATATTTTTCAATAATATTTTCTACAATGAAGCTATAGCTATCAGTCTGCCAGTTAAGAAACCAGAATTGAAGATGATTTATTCACCGTTGTGTTTGGCTTTGATAAAATGCTTGTCATTTATAAGTAATTCTACATACAGGACCAAAGCAATGTTCGAAAACCTTACATGTAGAAGCAAAATACATAGAATCATGATGATATATAAGTTCATAGAGTACATTATCACAGAAATTAGAATATTGAATGCTCATTGCTCATTATGTTCCTGTGTGATTTTTTCCAGATCCAAAGTCTTCTTTATATATACATGAATCCACGTATTTTTTGGTGTTTGGATCACTTGAGTTGAAGCATCTAGATTTTTATATCGTTATTAGCATTGAAAATAATTTTCTTTGTAGAAGTACCACTGTCACTACAAGTGCGAAAAAAAAGGTTTAGATTCTCAAACTGGTTAAAAATTTCCAATTTCAGGTATATCTTATAGAGTTACCAGTTATGAAATATACGATGCCGAAGCACTAAAACAATTTGATTACTTCATTTTGCAGCAGTCTTTAGAAATTAGATAGCGAGATCTAACGAGCAGAATTTACAGCATAGATATGTATTGCATCATTATCGCAGAATCAAGGTTTCCTGGTCAGATGTAGTCCATTTCTAAATCATAACCCTGCTAAAATCTTTATGCTTGACAATAGATGATAATTGTTTATACGAGTCTGGTACATATGAAGTCGGAACCAGCTGGCTTTGGTTTTACAGAGGATTGGCATAGGGAATTGGCTGAGGTTTTTTTTGCCTCCTTCGGAACTTATTTTCATGTTATGGTATAGATAACAGCTGATAGCCCTGTCTCGGCCACCATTACCCATCCATCAAGCAATCACTCTCCAACAATATGGCCATGAACTTGAAGCAGATAATTACTGTTTTGTGTGGCTACGAAACAAACTTATCAAAAGCAACCTCCCTAATCAATAAATATTTGTAGATGCAGGGAAAGAGAATAAGAAATGACAAGGTCAGGTTTATGGGAAAAAAATCTGCAACCTGTGAAAAGATGGAGACTGAATAATCCAGCAAGTGAATATAATTATCAAGTTAATTGAGCACACGAACTGACATAAATTAGCAGCAGAACACTATATGGGGAAGTATAAAATTTGATCAATAAGGTATTCTGAACATTCACAGTTGTATAATCCTGTAGAGTAGTACTAAAACTTTCTTCAATAGTCGCAAATATTGCTCTTCACAAGTCTTGATGGTAACAACTTATATCGAAATATATCGCTAATAGCAATAATTTCACCTCACAGGATAACAGAACAAAACCCAAATGTCCCAACCACCGCAAGGTTACATATGGTAGTTACATGTCTCTCGAACGATAAGGAAACACATAAATGTGCAGATCAATATATAGGAATCCATATCTATCTTAATAACATGCATCATCACACAAAGTCTCCAACTTTTCATCACTACCAGCAATACTACATATCAGAAAGTATTGAAATATATGGCACAAGTATGATAACACAAGAAATCAAGTGCAGATCATAACAAACATTGCCAAAACTTCCAAACCAAGAAGCATGAGAAGCATGAATGAATAAAAATAGCATAATACCCATAAATGGCCATTCATATGATAAAAGGTTGGAACCAACCAAATTATGAAATCTTATTAAACTAACACAAATAAAAGTGTTTGTAGAACTATTGATACTAATCATCAAAATGTATTAAATAACTAATCAATAATCTTCATCTTCTTCGAAATTATCGGCAAATGCTGATGCTAATAATGAAGCTTCCCCAGCTGCTTCAGTAAAAACAAATGGATCTTCGTAAGCGTCGATTTCGTGACTTAATCTTTTTGGAGATTCTAAAACCATATGCCAATTATCCCTTGTTTCATATTTGCAATAAAAGACTTGAGATGCTTGAGATGCTTTATTTACGACTGTAGTAATGCAAATTTTAAGAAGAGGTTCTCAATGGCTAAATCAAGAACAAAAAGCATGCAGATCACTATGGATTCACAGAACCGACAGATTAAGAGTCTTAGACAATCAAGATTCAATTTATTAAAGCTACAACTAAGGGACACTTAGGATTGCAAGTATGTTTCATCCAGGACTCCATTTGGTACCAAATGCAATACTAAAGCCAAACGGCTTGCGGTCCGGATGTGTATTTGCTCAACTGCGTCACCCATCTGGGGGTTCAACCGTTCAAGTAGCCATTTCTGGACTTCTAGCTAATGACTGTATCAAAAATTTAATCAAACGCCCATCTTCCTAACTACAGTCCTTCATATATTTCACAAAAAAAATAATTTAACAGAAATTGATAACTTGGAACTTTGGGGTCACAGATAATATTCTTAACATAAGACATACAAGACGCAAGACGTACACTATGTGCACACAAAACACGGACACAACATTGATTTCGGTGTGCCCTAGTGTATTCTAGAGTGTCCATGTCGTGTCCGATAGCATCGGGCATGATACTTCTTATAAATCCATCAAAATTGAATCTTTTCTTGATCAAAAACCGTAAACTTCCCTAGCGGAGAAAGTTTGCTGATGCAAAAGTCAAGCTTTATTGAAGGAAAAAATGCAAAAAAAAAGAAGGACACTTACAGTCGTAACTGCAGTCAATGGAAGAAAGAGATGAGTCCACCACCGACAGAACCCTAGCCAATTTCCCTACTATAACCGGATCAAGAGGTCTCAGCACATGGAGCCTAATTAGTTCTTCCTTGTCTGCTCTAAGCAAAACCCCCAATCCAATTCAAAACCTAGAACAAAGAACATTCAACAAAGAGTAAAAAAAATTAGAAGAAGAAGAACTTCTTACCTAGGGTTCATTCAACAAAGAGAAAAAAAAACTTTTGATCCTAGGGTTCATTCAGCAAAAAAAATAGAAGAAGAAGAAGAACCACGAACCTTTCATTCCTAGGGTTCATTCGGTCCCAAGCGGATAAAAGAGAGAGAGATGGGGGCACCGGGGAAAATTTGAGAGAAGATATGAGAGATGAAAAGTGTTGTTTAGGCTCTAAGTCTAGGCGCCAAAAAATTGAGGGAAAAAAGATCCGTAATGTATCGATCCCCAATTTTAATATTTAATAGAGTTTAATATAAATTGACAGATTTAGTCAGTCAAAAATATAGCTACTGTCCTAGTCTGTCATTATTTGCGAATATAAAGAGTCAAAAATTACTATTTTTGGTGTAGTGAGTACATGAGAGCATGTGAACGTACATAAGAACACATGAGTATACATGAATAATACGAATACAAGGAGTACATGATGTATATGATGAAGTACATGAACATGAAATACCTGATGCACACGTTAAAGGAATAACATCTCATGACAAGATCCATATAGTACTGGTCCGTGTTAACAATGTGTCGGCATCAAGTAAATTAGTCTAGAGCAGGCAATATAGATATAATCATGAATGAAAACTAATAGAGAATGTACTCGCTTGATATCCTGAGCAACTGATGTATATCGATGTCCAAACTGGAGTCACAAAGACCTGTGATGTGAATTACAGATTACAATGTGTTCTAGACTAAAATAACATTTAAATAATGAAGTCTGTATGCTACTAGGCCTTTCTAGGTTATAAGTCAAGTACTAGTCAACATCTAGTCAAACTGAGTCAATTAATCAACGTTGGTCAACTATAATTCATAGAGTCTAAATTCTAGGGTTTTCTGCTAATTAGGCTATATGGTGTTAGCTAATATGGTATCAAGACTTCAATCCAACATAGGTAAACTCTTATTTATATCCTTAATTACAAGCACCCCTTTTGAGGTATGAATATGATTCTAATCCAACTCTTTATTTAGCCACTACCTCATATCAATATATGAAACACATGCACTCATTTATATATATATATATATATATATATATATATATATATATATATATATATATATATATATATATATATATATATATTTATATATATATATATATATATATATATATATATATATATATATATATATATATATTCTCTTATTTATATCCTTAATTACGTGCACCCCTTTTGAGGTATGAATATGATTCTAATCCAACTCTTTGTTTGGCCACTACCTCATATCAATATATGAAACACATGCACTCATTTATAGTCATAACATATATATATATATATATATATATATATATATATATATATATATATATATATATATATATTTATATATATATATATATATATAAATTAAAAAAAAATATATATATATATACATATATATATAAATATATATATATATATATATATATATATATATATATATATATATATATATATATATATATACATATATATATATATATATATATATATATATATACCATACACAAGTCATGAATGTTCATACATGCATCTAGTATGAACATTCACGTACTAGATGCATGTATGAACATTCATGACTTGTGTATGGTATATATATATAAATATATATATATATATATATATATATATATATATATATATATATATATATATATATATATATATATTTATATATATTTATATATATATATTTAAAAATATATATATATTTATATATATATATATATATATATATATATATATAAATATATATATATATATATATATATATATATATATATATATATAAGTCATGAATGTTCATACATGAATCTAGTAGGACTCACCTATATAGTTAAGGCTAAGACATATATCTAGAGACACAAGTCTGATCACTAAATGTGATGTGGGCAGCTAAGGGATTGAACAAGATGTAAATTAGGACAAGCATGGGCCGTACCATGTTTTCAATGCGACTGGACAAGAGCCTATCTATTGACTAAGTGAAACAAGGGTAGGAACTTAACTCAAACATAACAGGGACACCCTAATAGGTGGTTTGAACCTGGAATGTTTGGACATATATGCAATGGCAGTAGGTAAACATATGGGAATGGCTACAGGACTGGATATGGGCTATGGCTTGATTAATGCCCCTAAAACTGGACATACTCAAGACTGCACAAAGAACATAACTAAGCATTAGAAGATTGAGTATCATGTTGTATGATTCTCTGGACTGGGTTATGTCTTTGATACCCTTTGTTCGACATCACAAAAGGTTGAACGAACTTTTTTGTTTATTGAACGTAAAAAGACCTGTGTACAGAGAAGGAAGTCCTATACAGGATATTCTAAGTACAAAGGGAAGACCTGTGTACAGAGAAGGAAGTCCTAAATAGGATATTCTAAGTACAAGGGGAAGACCTGTATACAGAAGGAAGTCATAAAGAGGATATTCTAAGTATAAGGAGAAGACCTGTGTACAGAGAAAGAAGTCCTAAACATGATATTCTAAGTATAAGGGGAAGAGTTTTTGGGAAAGTGTGATGGTGGAGATCGAGCACTACAGCGGCTCCTTTACTCCGTTGACGATCTGACGATAGGTTGAACTTGCTCTGACTTTCTGATGCCTTTGATGGAACTCTGGGATTGTCGATCAAGAGGATGCCCGGAGCTGGAGATTTGATAATCGGCGGTCTCCCCTTTGTTGAAAGAAAACTCCTTCTATTTACAGGGGAAGAGAGAACATATGCGATGTACATTAAGGTTTTGAGATATGAAGGAATCTACCATCATTGTACGGCACGGGCTTCTGCAACGCTGACACGTGGCAGACATTGAGATTCCCCTCAATCGAGATCTCCGGTGGTTATCAAAATAACCGAAGAATGAGACATGTGGCGTGTGCCGATTTGCTCGTTCGGATGCAGCCGAGTAAATCTTGGGATTTTATCTCAGATTTGGATTATGATTGATCTTCGTCTAAGATTTAAATAAATTTGATAATATATCAATCATGATTGATCCCAATTCTATCTTTGAGAGAGTCGGTTTGAGCAAACCCACTGGGTGGGACCATGCTTCCTGCACCTCTGGAGAGGTCGAAGTACTGCTGCGATTCTGGGGCGACGAGTAGACCATTCTTCTGGAGACAACTGAGCCTTTGTTCTTTCAGGTGACGAGTGAACTATGCTTCAAAGACGACGGAGCCTCTGTGCGTATGAGCGACGAGAAGGGTGTGTTTTGAGCGACGAAGTCACTGTGCTTTAGGGCGATGAGTAGGCTTGTGCTTAAAGTTGACGATGTTACTATGCTTTTGGAGCGACAGGCGGACTTGTGTTAGATGCAATGGTATCTCCCAAGTCTCTGACGAAAGGTAGTTGAGCTTCTGGATCAGTGTTGCGTCGTTGGAGTCAAGGTGGTGTGAAAATGTTACCAGTCTGCGCCTGAAGTTGGCGTAGGAACATAGATGCGCCTCTGGATTAAAGGCATTGGCTTTGAAGTCTTCTTTTAAAGAGCAATGAATGACTGCTCCTTAATGAACGAATCCCTCTTAATTTCCACCATTACTTAGGGAATTTTAAGGGGTCCTTGGATAGTCTAGGACTTAGTCGAATGAACTTTATTTAATGAGGTTCATCGTGCAGAGTCCTAGGTTCATCCCATTAATAGGAAACTTTGACCGTCGGCCATGTGGCCTGCGTTTTGGACCACTCCCGCCCTGTATAAAGTAGGAGTTCCTTCTGAAGAGTTACATCTTCTTCCTCTTCTTGTCCTTTAACACCATGCTGGATCCAGACTTGGCTTCGAGCGGCAGTTGGTCTTGCCTAAGTCGGATTTTGGTTTAGGATTGCTTTATTCAAAGGTTCTATGCCTTCGTAGAAGAAATTTTGATGAGCCTCAGAACATGCTGGAACGCTTCTCATGAGGAGTTCGAACTTGGGTGATGCCTTGGAGGTCTTCGAGGTCCTGACGGCCTAGCTTGTGGGTGGATGGCCAACCCGAAGAGCCAGAGGTTGTGCTCTGCCCTTCCCATTTTGGGCTTTTGAGACCTTCTGCGCCTTCTGGAAACCCGGGCCAATTGCTACTTCAGGAAGTTGTTCGCTTCAGTCGAGTAGCTGATGCGCTTTTGGAGGGTTGTGCCTATAAGAAATTCAGAATACACTTCAATGCAGATCAATCTTCCAGTATGCATTCCGAGAAGAAGGGGGACTGCGCTTTGACGAAGACTAAACCCCTCGTAGACTCATCTAGGCTTTGCTGAATCTGTAATCGATTCTTTGTAGAAGAATAGGGTTGGTCCTTTATATGTAGCCTTGATGAGTTTGTACTAGACCTTTGTAGACATGATAATAAAAGAACTTTCTTTCGTATCTTCTGTTTTGTCTTTTTAACACTATGTCTGCACATTTATTTTATTTGCGCTGTGGTGGAGGAATATTGTCAGCTGAGATTTTTCATGCTTCTACACGACCCCCTTCAAAGTGTCCTGAACTGGTAAGATACTTTTTGATTTTGTCGAACGCGTGTTGGCATTCTTTGGTCCATACAAAGGAGACCCCTTTCTTCTTTAACTTGGTGAAGGGTTGAAATTTACCGGAAAGATTCGCTATGAATCTTCTGATATACGCCAAGCGCCCATGCGATCCTCGAAGCTCTCAAAGATTTCTTGGAGGAGCCATGTCCAGAATTGCCTTAGTCTTCTCTGGATTGATGTGAATGCCCTTTGCTGTGATGATGAAGCCCAAGAACTTGCCGCTAGAAACGCCTAGGAAGGACTTCGTCGGATTCATCTTCAGTTGATGCATTCGTATTAGATTGAACACCTTTCGTAGGTCATCCAAGTGGTTGGACTTGTCCTTGCTCTTAACGACAATGTCAACGACATAACAGTCCACCGTCTTCCGGAGATGCTTGCAGAATATTGTGCTCATAGCCTTCTGGTATGTTTCTTCCACGTTCTTCAATCCAAAGGGCATTACCTTGTAACAGTACACCCCTTTTGGAGTCTGGAATATTGTATGCTTCTCGTCTTCGGGGAGCATTTTGATCTGGTTGTAGCCGGAGAAACCATCCATGAAGGACATACACTCGAAGCCATAAGTTTTGTCAATCATCACATCAGAGATTGGAAAGGGAAATTCGTCCTTAGGACAAGTCGAATTGAGATCCCTGAAGTCTATGCAAATTCGTATCTTTCCGTTCTTCTTGGTGACTTGGACGACGTTTGCCATCCAATCTGGATGTTGCTCTTCACATATGAAGCCACTCTCGATGAGTTTGTCGACTTCTTCCTCGATAGCATCCATGATGTTCGGGCAAAACTGACACAGTTTTTGCTTAACAGGCTTGACGTCGGGCAAGATGTTGAGACGATGCATGGCAACCCGCGGGTCTAGACCCAGCATATCCTCGTAGCTCCAGGCGAAGATGTCAATGTATTCTCGGATAAGCTATATCAGAGATTACTTATCTTGTTCTTTCAGACACTTGCTGATGCAGATGGGCTTAAAGGAGGCCTCATTTCCAAATTTGACCTGGATGACTTTATCTTCTGTGGGAGGTTCGTGCTGCTCGAAGCACCATTCCCATTGAGACCCCAGGCATTGAGCCCAAGGTTCATCTTCGAAGTACTCGACCGCCTGGTCTTCATCTTCGACTGGAGGGCTTACAGAGGCCATGTTAGTTGACAACATCCTTTTGAAGACCTGGCCGGTACTGGTATCAGAGTCACAGGTTGAGGAGTCAGAAAAGTGTGAGTGCATCATGACTTCTGTCTCCGAGCCTTCTGAAGTGTAAGTGGGCGTAATATAACCCAACCCCCGACGAGTACGTTGGTAATAATTTTCGTCCTTTCACTTTGGAACTCGAATTCGTAAGGGAAGGCACCAGCCTTTACCATAGTTGAGCCCTTTGTTGCTGTTCAGATCGTGCCTATCTTCCGTATGAGGTGTTTGGCCTGAGTAGCGTAGTGATAGAGCTGCATCTTGCCGCTGTCGAATTTTGGATCTTTGGGAGCTAGTAGCTGAGGATGCTCCACTTGACCAAAGATGATAGGTTCCTCTTCTTTCTTCCTTGCTAGAACGAAGAAGTAGGCATCTCGGAAGGGGACAACTTGGCTCGCATGGTTGGCAGTTGTTACTTGCGTTTGTAGCATACATCGGGAGTTGTCTAGGAAATATCTAGTATTCCAATATGCACAAGAGTAATTCGAAGACAACTTTCTATTAATAAAATAAAAGATTTTATCTCGGAGGATTACATCATCAAAAGAATGCGCTTCCGTGTTGGCACAAATGTAGTCTCCTAACTCTTCATCGATAAGGACTAGGACTATCGAGGAAGGAGGAGGAGGAGGACACTTCCCTTTTAGTTTGATCACCAAAGGGGTCACAGTCGGAGGCTCCTGCGCCTTCGTCGTCGGTCTTGCGGACCTCTAAGGTAACCTTATTCTCATAGGCTCCTGGCCATCATCTGACGTTACTAAGGATAAAGGTGGCGCTCTGCCTCGGAGCTTGATGACGAGAGATGCAGACACCTTGGGGGGTCATCCCTTCAGTCGAACCGTTAGAGGTTCTTCGGCAACTGTTGGGCTTCCTGAGGCCGTCTCTGCCTTGTCATCGGCATCATCGCCCCCATCATCCCAAGGGACTGACTTGTATAGATCAGCATCCATATAGTAGGCTTCTAGTCCCCGGAACGGGTCGATGTCAGCGAACTCGGTCTTGATAGTCCCGCTGCTGGCCACGTACTTCATGCACTGATGGAGGGTGGAAAGACGATCATGTACTCATGGATCCATGGTCGTCGTAACATCATGTTGTAATTTACGTCAGCATCGATGATATAGCAAGTCACTTCGGTATGGAGATCGTCGATTTGGTACTTCAAGCAAATTTTGTCCAGAGGCTCGCTCTTTGCCTCATTGAAGCCACTGATTGTTGTATTTGATGCAGTCAGCCGATGCATCAAAATCCCTAAAGTTTGGAGAAGACTCTTTGGGATGATGCTGAGAGAGGAGCCCGTGTCGATATGGATGCGATCGACTTTAATGGCACCGACATACCATGTATAGTACAGAGGCATATTATGCAGGTTGTTCTTCAGCAGCATATCTTGTTGGATGAAGGTGATACTGGGGATTACTTCAACCATGCTGTGACAAAGTGGGCAGGCCGCAGGGTATTCCTTTGGTGGTCACACCTGAGTGAGGAAGGACTCAATATTCTGCAAGGCTTCGCTGAGCATATCCCGGGTCTCTTTGGAGATACGAAGGATTTCGAAAAATGACAATCTAGCTGGGATGTTGGCTAGCTGTGCCAGTATGTCAAAGTTGTTGGGTTTGATAGGCCCTACTGTCGAGTCTTTTCTGAGAGGCTTGTCAAAGCGAACCTTCTTTTGCTTCTGCATATCCGTGACAGGTGTCTAAAACGGGACTATCTCTGATAAATTAGGAAAAGGGGCTATATTTGGTGGAGGCGCTGCCTCCTCTAGAGCCGGGTTCTCATCTTGCCGCTGCGTCGAGCGAGTGGTCACCAAGGTGTCATCGGTCGAAGCTGAGACCATGCGACATGTCCTGACCTTCTTCCTTTTGACAGAAGGGATTGTGGGTGCTATCATGTCGGAAGTAAGGTCAGGGTGGACCCACATGACCTCACCTCAAGGTGTGGAGAACGGGATGAGCCCTTGAGCGTTGTCACACGATGGTGAAATATTGACTACTTCCATTGTCGCCCTTGGGATGGGAATGTCCCCGTCCTGTGCCTCCGTAGTTGGGAAACTTCCAAACTGGAGAGTAACCATGTTGGCTATGACAGTCTTTTCTTTATAGTCAAATGATATGACTTTGGCGTCGATGAGGTACTGAATCTGTCCTTTCAACACGTAGCAATCTCATGTCGAATAGTTGACATACTAATGATAATGGCAGTATTTAGGGTTGTCCACCTTCCCCACTTAGAGACAGCTTGCCACTCTTCGTCAGCATATTGAAGAGTTCCAGCATATCCTCATCATTCAAGGAGTAAGTCTCCCTCGGCTTCTGCACTTCTGCGGACTTGGGGATCATGGTTACCGAACCTTTGGAGATGTTGACGATCATGGCTTGCTTGCCTTTTCCGTCCTTGGGATTATTGCTAGACGAACGCCTTTCCTTGTCTTCAAGAGAAGGGAAGTTCAGTCCCAGAAGCTACGCTTCCTGAGCATTCCTTTGTGCCACATCCGTCTCTAAAATGAATGGCGTCTACTCTGTGCAAGGAGCAATATACCACAATTTTATCGCAGGCAGCATGTTCTCGCGACATAAGTCCATGAGCATGGGCTCAGGCATACCAGGCAGTAGCCTTAAGGCTGCCTGATGGAAGCGTTCAATGTATGCACGGACAGGATCCTTCTCTCTCTAGACGACCTTCATGAGAGTTAACATTGTCATGTCCATCCCTCCTTCATAGAATCGATCAATGAATAGATTAATTAGGTCCTCGAACGATGAAATACAATCGTTCGAAAGGCTGCAGAACTATTCATAGGCTACCCCCTGTAGATCTCCTATGAATATGTTGGTAAAGAGGGCGTCATCCTTCGGCAAGTGCCCATTCTCTGACGCAAAGTACCTCAAGTATCGTCGGGGAGACTCATTTTCCTCGTAGGGCGTGAGCGTCTACGGATTGTACTTGGAAGGATAAATTACGTTATCCCACTCAGCAGGATATGGCTGCCGAATCCCCATTTTCCGGAGTGCTGCTTGCTTCTCTTTGGCATCTTAGCGAGCATATACTTTATTGTTGGCCTACTGTATCTCGATTGACATTTGCGGTCCTGTAGTCAATGGAGTAGACGACGATGGCCCGCCTGATAGATGGTAGACAGTTTAATGGATCTTGGCTGCGGGACTAGGAGCATATGCGGAGGCATTGGATACCAAATTCTCCTTGATCTCTAGCATGAGAGAATACAGAGTCTTTATTATGGAATTTAACGTATCTAGACTCGTCTCGAGAGCTTCGATGCATTTCAATTTGTCACGCGCTTCGCTATTATCCGTTTCTTCATCCTCGGCCATAAACACGGACCTTGTGTGTGTATGGATGAAAGGGATAGTAGATCCTTCGCTCTCTGGCTCAGATGACCGAACCTCGTTGTCCTGAGGATAGACTGGGAGGTTGCGGTCTTCTTAAGACTCATTACGGTTGCTACCCCCAGTCTGGTGGCTAGCTGCGCCTGTGGAGGCATCCATATCGTATGGATCCTCCTCAGATTAGAACGTGGCATCGTCATGCATAGTGGGATGTTGGCTACCCCCAGCATCTGACGTGGCACCCAACGAAGATTTTGAACGAGTGCCTTGGAATACACCTGTGCTGGGTACCTTTGCCTTGCTACTCTCGGGCCGCTTCTTGGACTTGGTGGCCGATATGGGAGGATTCTTGGATGACTTCTTAATAGTTTTAGAACCCTATACTGCGTTGCACATGGCGACACAGAGTTCATCTTCTTTCTTGCTCGTTGACCCCTATTGAGTCTCTGACGTGCAGCCGACGTAGGTTAAATATTTGAAAGACGGAGCACCTCCTCAGTGGTAGTACAGCCGCCTGTTGACAACAACAGTTGATGGTAATCGGGTACAAGGATGCCTTAATTTAGGCGTGCCCCGTGCTGCCGATTCTTCTTCTTCTTGGGATAGTACCAGGTCTTCCATCGTGGTACCTCCATTATACACGCAGAGAAGCTGCACATGGGTACGATCAGAGAGGGTCTGGCGACACAGACTCCCATCATGCTTGCAGGAATACTGCTCGTGCGAGTCTCTCTCTACGAGATGTACCTCCTGGCTTGAATCATGCACAGGAGTACTCAAGCGACAGAGGGGTGCAACTGGTCGAGGCATAGAAACACGAGGACCAGTTTTGTATAACTTCCCATCGGCAGCACGTGTGACTGTCAACGCGGGCCTTTGGTCGATCATAGGCGTGGTATGTTTGTTGCACGAGGCACATACTGCCATGGATTTCTTTCTGCTACCCCAGCGGGTGTATAGTATTCAAAATCCAATAGGGGCTCGCCTGATGGGAAGGCGATTTTGTCGAAGACGGATCTTCTTTCCGGCAATGCTCCCATCGTAAGGGGTTGAACCGGCGCACGCTTCCTTCGGCGATGTGCCTTCGTCAGACCTGCCATAGAGACATCGTCTTCCTCGCTATACTTTCCCAGGGAGGGAATCGAGCGAGGAGATATGGCTTTAGCAAACGAAATCTTCTCTGGGGCTTCGACGTTGAGGGGGTTCTGGATCACAGTTCTCTCCGTCGTACTACTCGTCCCAGTCGCCTTGGACCTACAGATTCGTCGAGTCTTCTTCGGGTTTACGAACAGCTTTGAACGATTCTACTTATCATCAGACAGGAGATCTTCAAAAGCTTGGCTGGTCGAAGCGTATAACCAGCATCTTCTGGGAAGATTCTAGCAAGTCGTCGTAAGATTGCGTCACCGCCTTCTCGTTGGAGGAGAATGTAGATCCTAGCAGAGTCGCCATTTTGTTCGACATCACGGAAGGTTGAACGAATTTTTTGTTTATTAAACGTAAAAAGATATGTGTACAGAGAAGGAAGTCCTAAACAGGATATTCTAAGTATAAAGGAAAGACCTATGTACAGAGAAGGAAGTCCTAAATAGGATATTTTAAGTACAAGAGGAAGACCTATGTACAGAGAAGGAAGTCCTAAATAGGATATTCTAAGTACAAGGGAAAGAGTTTCTGGAAAAGTATGACGATGGAGATCGAGCACTACAGCAGCTCCTTTACTCTGTTGACGATCTGACGGTGGGTTGAACTTGCTCTGACTTTCTGATGCCTTTGATGGAACTCTAGGGTTGCCGATCAAGAGGATGCCTGGAGCTGGAGATTTGATATTCGGTGGTCTCCCCTTTGTTGAAGGAAAACTCCTTCTGTTTATAGAGAAAGAGAGCACATATGCGATATACATTAGGATTTTGAGATATGAAGGTATCTTTCGTCATTGTATGGTACAGGCTTCTGCGGCGCTGACACATGGAGGACATTGAGATTCACCTCAATCGAGATCTCTAGTTGTTATCAAAATAACAGAAGAAGGAGACACGTGGCCTGTGCCGATTTGCTCGTTCGGATACAGCCGAGTAAATCTTGGGATTTCATCTCAAATTTGGATTCTGATTGATCCTCGTCTAAGATTTAAATCAATTTGATAAGATATCAATCATGATTGATCCCAATCCAATCTTCGAGAGAGTCGGTTTAAGCAAACCGACTGGTTAGGACCATGCTTCCTGCGCCTCTGGCGATGTCTGAGTACTGCTGCGCTTCTGGGGCGACGAGTAGACCGTTCTTCTGGAGACAACGGAGCCTTTGTGCTTTCAGGCGATGAGTTTACTATGCTTCGAAGACGATGGAGCCTCCGTAAGTATGAGCGACGAAAAGGTTGTGTTTCGAGCGATGAAGTCACTGTTTTTTAGGGTGACGAGTAGGCTTGTGCTTCAGGTTGATGAGGTTACTATGCTTTTGGAATGGCAGGCGGACTTGTTTTGGATGCAATGGTATCTTCCAAGTCTCTGACGAAAGGTAGTTGAGCTTCTAGCTTGGAGCCGAGTGCTTCGCCGTTGGAGTTGACGCATGAATGTATCTGCGCCTCTGGATTGAAGGCATTGGCTTTTAAGTCTTCTTTTAAAGGGCAATGAATGACCGCTCCTTAATGAACGACTCCCTCTTAATTGCCAATGTTACTTGAGGAATTTTAAGGGGTCATAGGATAGTCTAGGACTTAGTCGAATGAACTTTATTTAATGAGGTTCATTATGCTGAGTCATAGGTTCATCCCATTAATGTGGGAACTTTTACCGTCGACCATGTGGCCTGCGTTTTGGACCACTCTCGCCCAATATAAAGGGGGAGTTCCTTCTGAGGAGTCATGTCTTCTTCCTCTTCTTGTCCTTCAATACCATGCTGGATCCAGACTTAGCTTCGAGCGGTGGTTGGCCTTGCCTAAGTCGGATTTTGGTTGAGGATTCCTTCATTCAAAGGAGCTACGCCTTCGTAGAAGAACTGTTGATGAGCCTCGGAACATGCTGGAACGCTCTTCATAAGGAGTTCGAACCTGGGCAACGCCTTGGAGATCTTCGAGGTCCTGACAGCCTAGCTTGTGGGTGGGTGGCCAACCCAAAGAGCCACAGGTTGTGCTCTGACCTGCCCATTCTGGGCTTTTGAGACCTTCTGTGCCTTCTAAAAACCCTGGCCAATTGCTGCTTCAGGATGTTGCTCGCTTCAGTCGAGTAGCGGATGCACTTTTGGAGGATTGCGCCCACAAGAAAGTCATAATACGCTTCAATGGAGATCAATCTTCCAGTATGCGTACCGAGAAGAAGGGGGACTGCGCTTTGACGAAGACTAAACCCCTCGTAGACTCCTCTAGGCTTTGCTGAATCTGTAATCGATTCTCAGTAGAAGAATAGGGTTGGTCCTTTCTTCCATATCTTTTGTTTTGTCTTTTTAACACTCTGTCTGCACATTTGTTTTATTTGCGCTGTGGTGGAGTAATATTGTCAGCTGAGATTTTTTATGCTTCTACAAGCTCCTAATGTGGACTTATATACAGGACATCTAAATGGAAAATGTAGTGAATACATTGAATGTCTGATACCCGACTAATATGTACTGAACTTTTCCATGGGAAGGAATGATTCAAAGCATATAAACCAAAACAAGGTATTATAGATAATGAAATAGGAAAATTGCAGGACAATGCAGTAATGAAATATGTATACAGTGGGCTATATGGTGAATAAATGAAGCCAGTGAACCACTCACATGCTTTGATACAGGTGGTATCAGAGTGTACAGAACCCAGTTGGGTCTGATACACAAATCTGGACTCAAGTGCAGTATTTAGTTGTCAAGTGAAAAGATTAGCTTTCAGGATAGGGCATTACCTAACGTGCAGACAAGTCTAATGCAGGGCATGAGGCCAAGTATGTGCAATGAATGCAAGAAGGCGGGACAGATAATGTATGAAGTGATTCAATTTACAGTGAAGAATGATGAATACAAAGATGGGGGTTTGATAGTTTATTTTATATATATATATATATATATATATATATATATATATATATATATATATATATATATAATAAAAGCATTTTATTGAAAAAGTAGAGGTGGCTCAAAAAGAGCAGTACAGGTGCCAGGGACCGAAAACAATAGCCCTGGTATACAACGTAGGGAACACCAAAAAAAAGTGGAACTAAATATCGAAATTTTCGAATGATGAAAATGGGTGGGCACTCATGTAACGCTCCAGTCCCAAAATACTTAGGACCAAGTACGTAGACATGCCAGCTGCATATATACGATGAATACTCCAATAGATGGGATCCTCGTATATATACATAAGCTGTAATAATATAATCGCAGGCCAGAAAATTAGTAAACTATATCTCATCTACAGCTGATACAAAAGATATAAGAAGTCCAGATAAAATAAATAAGTGAGTCAAAAAGATAGCCGGGTGGACATGCCCACACCAAACAGCTATAAAAATAATCTCAAATAGAGTAGATGTCTACAATGAGTCTCAAGAACAACATGAATCTAGATATCAGCGGGAGACGCCTCGTCATCAAGGCATGAAGGATCCAGTGTCGAGCCATACTCCTGCGGGAAATCGTCTATACCTGGAGGGATCACCAGGTCCTGAGAGGGACGTAACAAGATACAGGAAGAACATGCCATATGAACTGAATATAAATGCACCAGAAAATAAAGATAAAGTAAAAGTGTCCAACCATAACACGGCTCAATATCCCATCATCGAAACAATAGGCTACCCGTACAACCAAACAAGGACAAGGGTAACTTACTATTCCGCGATGTGATATTTTTCCATGCCATGACTGGAATATGAAATTTGGTAAGGTCTCCTAACCTTTCTAGTAGTCAATTTAGAAGACATATCAACGTATAGGCAGGTGAAGGCTGACTCCCCCAGGACAAGGTAACAACTCACAACACGCACACGTCAGTACCAATACTATCAGCCGGCATAACTCGAGGCTAGCGGCCCACGTGACCCATCAGTCCATATAGCTCGAGGCTAGTGACCCTCGCGACTCGACTACCATAGTACGCAGTTACTACAGCTTTTGGATTGTGGTAGCTCATACATTTAACTATCTTCTCCCTCCCAAGGTCACTAACAGAAGGTAGATCGCTAAGACTAGGTCCATATGCATACAAAAATGCAAGAAGGAAAAATAACTGAAAGCAAAATAAAGTGAACTAAAAATAGCAAATAATGGATCCAACTAAAAATAGATAATAAATATGCAGTAATAAATAAAAAAAGATGCATCTAATTATAAACAGTAAATAAGGCAAGGTATCTTGCCTGAGGGTGGTGCGAGAAGCAGCAAAATCCAACAATCAGAATCGTCAACACGAAAGTCAAAATCCACAAGAAGCTTCAAATGCTGAAACAAACATCACGAACGAGTTTGGAATAAAAGATATGCCTTGGAAACGCCTGTCCAAAAGTCAAATTCTGGAACAGGGGAAAAATCTTAATTTCGGGTCAAAACGATGTCCGCCGTTGGACCCGTCTTGTACCGAAATGCGTGCTAATGTCTACGGTCTCTAAAGTTGTCAAACTACATGTCTACGGATCCGGTTTGAGGAGACGAACCCAACGATATGTCCAGTTTTGGATTCCGAGGAGCCGCGTACAAAATCGCCCGTTTGAGTGAGTCGCGGGCCTGCCAAAATGGGGTTCCAATTCAACCTTCTCAGAATCGAACCAAACTTGGCACACAAGACAAGAAAAATGATACGGTCCTGATGGAACAAGTTTTGTCTCGATTCGACGAACGTACACGAAGTTATGGCCAAGTTTGCAAAAGGTCGATACTGGGGTATTTCGACGGATACGTACTGATTTCGTCGCGCACACGCAACAAAATTGTGTTTCGTCAGTTCCCACACGTCGGCAACATCCATATGCGCCTTTCGATGCGTATAGTGCGTGACTATTTCGCCAGGTTTGTCGAGGCGCACGTCGCATCGGAGAATTTTTCTAAAAATTCTAATTGTTTGAAAACAGTTTTTGTCAATATTGGAAAACCGATTTCTCGACGCACAGTCGCCGATATCGACTTCTGTAAAAAGGGTTCTGCAGCCCTAGAGGTTGTCTATAAGTTTGTTCAGGTGTTTTTGTAAATATGGTCACTGGCTCGACAGAATCTGTCTTTCAATTTAGGGTTTGGGAACCCCTTTCTGTGCTCTGTTTTTTAACAAAACTAAAATTTTTCCTAAACTTTTTGGTCGATTTCTCATGCCAGTCTCTACGAATTAAATTCATCTACTTTCTAGGGTTCCTAAATGGTAGGGTTGTGTACATACCTGATTGACTGGTTCTCAAAACGATTGAAAAATGACGACGAAAACTCGTCGCCAATATACCAAAAACTGTAGGTGCTGCTGTCGCGCCACTGTATTCTTGCTGTCGCGGCGACGCTGGGGCTGCTGCCGATGGTCCGCTGTGACTAGGCACAGCTGGGTAGACGCACGAGGATGGTCAGATTTGCTGGAGGAGCGCTGAAGTCCAGGGGTTCGCTGAGTCGAGGGATGGAAGTTGCTTGTTTGTCTGCAGTTTGCAATGGTTTCTCATCGAGTATCTATTTGAGTTAATTTCCTATTTAAATCATAGTAATCCAGGGTTTTAGACTTGGAAGGAGATTTGGATGGGAAATTGATAGGATTAAATTATAGAAAGATTTTGTTAATATTTAAAGGAGATTTGATACTCCTTCAAAATTTTGTTATCCGCCCACATGCGTACAGAGCCCGCTTGGCTCGGGAAGAAGACCAGTGAACTGTGCAAAGCACGAAATATTTTTTTTTTTCTTAGTCTCAGAGGACTCGGCCTCTGTTGCATCTTTGCGGAAAAAAATGGCCTGTCCTGCTTTGTGAAGAAAAGGGCCATGCTTTGTGAAGAAAAGGAACAGTGCATAGCACTATTCCATGATGCTTTTTTTTTACTTCTATGTATATTTTATAATGAATAAAATATTTGAGTTAATATCTAAGATAATATATTCCTATTAAAATATTAAATGCACCTTTATAATAATACTATTCAATTATTATTAATAAATCATTCTAGGATTCTAACTACTAAAATAATTTAGAAATAAAATTTAACCATATGTTATATACAAGAAAATATTCAGTATTTATTATATAGTAAATGTTTTAATATCTAATCATAAAAGACTTAAAAATCTCTAACCATAATAATAATTATATAAATAATATTTTGTAAAATAGTTATTAAAAGGTATTTTATATACACATTTAGGTATAAATCTATCATTAATATTATACAACAAGAAAATAAACCAATAATTTACAATTCATTCTAAAATAGTAAAAAAAAAATTCATTTGAAGCCGAAAAAATATCCAAAAATTTTGGGAGTTTACATCCTACCCAACTTATAAGAATTTCGTCCTCGAAATTAAAAATAGAACTTAATATAAAAATATAATGAGGCTGAATACGAAGGAAGAGTAATTATATCAAATATCAAATCATAACTTAGTTTTCGAAAATATTGATGGGGTAGTTATAGAAGAAATCCATCTGACAACATATTCTATAAAGTAGGACATTCTTAGTCTGGCATGTTTCATGGGTATCCAGTCGTTTGAGGGATTATGACAAAATCGCATGGTAAAAGTCAATTGAAACGAGAATGGACATGCATGGTTTGCTACAAAGAAATTGTGTTATACATGTGGTGTAATTGAAATGGAGCATAGGATGGCGTGTTTGCTTGGGACAGGTATGTCATAGGTGTAGAGTGGCTTGTCTATATCATGAGGGTGGAATTTGTTGGAAGAAAATGGTTAGTGTTGTGCTTCAAATTGCAAAGTCACAGTAGGAGTATTCATAGTGTGGCAGATAGAAGTGGACGTTGTGAACTACTGGGTTATTTGCTCGGTTGAAGGAACCGTGTCAAGTCAAAGATTGTTCTTCGAATTTCGGATAATAGTGAAACGATTCCCCATGTCATCTTTACGCTTCCTCGTTGGTGAGGGATGCCGGGATGACACATGCACCGAGGGTGTTAGATGATTCACTCTTCTATAGCACAAGGCAATTACTGATGGGGTAACAAATTAAGGTACATTATGTAAGATCTCTAACTACTAACTCTTAAATCACTATTCATAGTAAGTCTGCTAGCCTATGGTCAGTAGATTTCTAATGGTGTCGAAAGTAGTGCATATGTAGTGTTGCTGATAACTATTGGTTCATACTAAGACAAGTATTATGATGTGCATGTTGACCAAGCTAATGGATGTGTTGTTCGAACGCTAAGCCATGTCTAAAACAAATAAATATTACAACTGGAATAATACCTGCCAATTCTCCAACTTCAGGATGGGTGCCTATCACAGCAATACTAAACGCTTGTCCATGCCTTTGTCCATTCTGCCTAACTTATATAGATTGGTCAGCTAAGTGTGAGCCTCTAGGATAACCCCCATGTGATAGTTGACTTGGATCTTCTATTGGTCTTGGTGCTACGGGTCCTTGCATCCGCTGTTGTGCTGCCTTTAGTTGCTTTGTACAGTCTCGGGCCTTGTGATGATTTGAGCCACAAATCATGTATTGTCCTAATCTGTGACAATAATACTTCATGACATGACCTTTTCTATGACAGAAGCGACATGTAAGAAGCTCATCAATTGGATAGGGTGATGCTCTTGTTGGTGGTTGTGTCATAGAATGTCTGATTGGTCCACCATGGATAAGGTTACTTGGCCCAGTTGCTGGAATATGACGTCTCTGAGCCTGTTGTATTTCATTGTCAAGGAGTTCCTGGCTTCTAGCTTCTTCTAACACTGCAGCATGAGAAACCCTAGACTGCACTGTAGTATGCTTTTTGAGCTCTGGTGTCAATCCTTGGTGAAATCTCTTGGCCTTTTCCTGCTCAGTAGGAATCAGTGTCTCACCGAATCTGCTGAGTCGACTAAATTCTGTATCATACTCATCTACGATCATGTTCCCTTGCTTGAGGTGTAGGAACTGATCATAGAGGGCATCGCGTACATGGATAGGAAAGAACCTCTTATTGAAGAGTTTGTAGAACTCTTTCCAGGTCTGATTGGCTCCCAAGCGTCTTTCTTCGGCTTTCCAACAATGATGGGCATTGTCTTCCAAGAGCAAGTCTACTGCTGTCATCCAATCATTTGTTGGCAACTGGGATGCCCTCAGTAGCTTCTCCGTGTTGATAAGCCACGCAGTGACCTCTAGTGGTTCCTCGGTACCTCTGAAGGGCTTGGGATTCATATCCATGAAGTCATTGATAGAGCCCTCATATGAAAGTAGAGTTGATGCTGGTACCGGTGTCGGAGGTGGAGGTGGGGGCCTAGTTAGTGCTTCCGTCATGCTCTGCCTCATCAGTTCAGCCTGTTGCCACTGAGTATGTATCATGGCGTACATGAACTGTGTAGTAGGGTTTCCATCCTCTGGTGGTGGAGGCATTGGTGGTCCGCACTGAGATGGATACTGTTGAGTGAATGGTGGTGATACATTCTCTTCAGTTGGTGCCTTGGTAGTCTGCCCAGTCTGGATGACTGGTGGCACTTAGGTTCCCCGTTGTACCATTGATGGGGTCATGGTGGCCTGCGACTGTCCTGGCTGATATGGGGTCGTCGGGGTCATTGGTAGGACCTCTCTCTCCTGAGTGGCTGTATCACTAGACGCGACCGTTGAGGTAGGAACGTGTCCGCTTCGAAGGTTCATCCTTCTGGCACGAAAATAGAATAATGTTAGAATAGATTAGAACCAGTTATAGGTCAAGCAGTTAAAAGAGAATTGCCAACATAGTTGCAGATGAGATATTGGGGAGCTAATTGATTATATCTCATTCTATATAAAAATTATAAAGAGCGAACCGAGTACACTAGGTTGATCAGACCATCATGCACCGGTTCTGATAGACAATATGTTAGTGGGGTACCTCCAATAACATATATGTCATGAACAAGCTCGAAAAATGAATAGGCTTGCAAATCTAGGCTATAATAGCAGCATTGGTCATGATGGTAAAACATAAGTACGCGAGATAATGATAAAAGAAAAAAAAATTCAGTCTTTTAAGAATCGAAGTTTTGTTCGAGTTTCGTGCCCATATAGACGTCCTACTGTCTTCTAGTCTGAGGCCATGGTACGGTCAAGGAAGGGTTAGATCGTGAGGCATTCTACCCAACTTATAAGAGTTAAGCTAGTAACAGTAGAACATGTCTACCTAGTACGAGTCGTCGTCCTAACCTCTATCAAGCACGAATTAGACTGATATTATGAAGGGTTAGATATTAGGCAGTACAGGTAATCAGAGAGAGTTCAAAAAGTTTGGAGGTCAAAGGAGGCAATAATCATGGATGAGATACAACTCTTTTTCCTATATGCAGGCTTGTTGGGCACAGTCATATAATCCAACAATATTTTATGACCTGCAAGGGCCACCACAAAAACATGTAACGTCCCAGTCCCAAAATACTTAGGACCAAGTACGTAGACATGCCAGCTGCATATATACGATGAATACTCTAATAGATGGGATCCTCGTATATATACATAAGCTGTAATAATATAATCGCAGGCCAGAAAATTAGTATACTATATCTTATCCACAGCAGATACAAAAGATATAAGAAGTCCAGATAAAATAAATGAGTGAGTCAAAAAGATAGCCGGGTGGACATGCCCACACCAAACAGCTATAAAAATAATCTCAAATAGAGTAGATGTCTACAATGAGTCTCAAGAACAACATGAATCAAGATATCAGCGGGAGACGCCTCATCATCAAGGCATGAAGGATCCAGTGTCGAGCCATACTCCTGCGGGAAATCGTCTATAACTGGAGAGATCACCAGGTCCTCAGAGGGACGTAACAAGATACAGGAAGAACATGCCATAAGAACTGAATATAAATGCACCAGAAAATAAAGATAAAGTAAAAGTGTCCAACCATAACACGGCTCAATATCCCATCATCGAAACAATAGGCTACCCCTACAACCAAACAAGGACAAGGGTAACTTACTATTCTGCGATGTGACATTTTTCCATGCCATGACTGGAATATGAAATTTGCTAAGGTCTCCTAACCTTTCTAGTAGTCAATTTAGAAGTCATATCAATGTATGGGCAGGTGAAGGATGACTCCCCCAGGACAAGGTAACAACTCACAACACGCACACGTCAGTACCAATACTATCAGCCGGCAAAAATCGAGGCTAGCGGCCCACGTGACCTATCAGTCCACATAGCTCGAGGCTAGTGACCCTCGCGACTCGACTACCATAGTACGTAGTTACTACAGCTTTTGGATTGGGGTAGCCCATACATTTAACTGTCTTCTCCCTCCCAAGGTCACTAACAGAAGGTAGACTGCAAAGACTAGGTCCATATGCATACAAAAAGACAAGAAGAAAAAATAACTGAAAGCAAAATAAAGTAAACTAAAAATAGCAAAAAATGGATCCAACTATAAACAGATAATAAATATGCAGTAATAAATAAATAAAGATGCATCTAATTATAAACAGTAAATAAGGCAAGGTATCTTACCTGAGGGTGGTGCGAGAAGCAGCAAAATCCAGCAATCAGAATCGTCAACACGAAAGTCAAAATCCACAAGAAGCTCCGAATGCTGAAACAAACATCACGAACGAGTTTGGAATAAAAGATATGCCTAGTAAATGCCTGTCCAAAAGTTAAATTCTTGAACAAGGGAAAAATCATAATTTCGGGTCAAAACGATGTCCGCCGTTGGACCCATCTTGTACCGAAATGCGTGCCAATGTCTACGGTCTCTAAAGTCGTCAAACTACATGTCTACAGATCCGATTTGAGGAGACGAACCCAATGGTATGTCCAGTTTTGGATTCCGAGGAGCCGCGCACAAAATCGCCCGTTTGAGTGAGTCGCAGGCCTGCCAAAATGGGGTTCCGATTCGACCTTCTCAGAATCGAACCAAACTTGGCACACAGGACAAGAAAAATGATACGGTCCTGATGGCGGAAGTTTCGTCTCGATTCGACGAACTTACATGAAGTTATGGCCAAGTTTGCAAAAGGTCGATACGGGGGTATTTCGACGGATACGCACTGATTTCGTCGCACACACGCAACGAAATTGAGTTCCGTCTGTTCCCACACGTCGACAACATCCATACGCGCCTTTCGATGCGTATAATGCGTGATTATTTTGCCCGGTTTGTCGAGGCGCACATCGTATCGGAGAATTTGTCTAAAAATTCTAATTGTTTGAAAACAGTTTTTGTCAATATTGGAAAACCGATTTCTCGGCGCACAATCGGCGATATCGACTTCTGTAAAAAGGGTTCTGCAGCCCTAGAGGTTGTCTATAAGTTTGTTCAGGTGTTTTTGTAAATATGGTCACTGGCTCGACTGAATCTGTCTTTCAATTTAGGGTTTGGAACCCCTTTCTGTGCTCTGTTTTTTAACAAAACTAAATTTTTTCCTAAACTTTTGGGTCGATTTCTCATGCCAGTCTCTACGAATTAAATTCATCTACTTTCTAGGGTTCCTAGATGGTAGGGATGTGTACATACCTGATTGACTGGTTCTCAAAACGATTGAAAAACGACGATGAAAACTCGTCGCCAATATACCAAAAACTGTAGGTGCTGCTGTCGCGCCACTGTCTTCTTGCTGTCACGGCGACGTTGGGGCTACTGCCGATGGTCCGCTGTGACTAGGCACAGCTGGGTAGATGCGCGAGGATGGTCGGATTTGCTAGAGGAGCGCTGAAGGCCAGGGGTTCGCTGAGTCGAGGGATGGAAGTTGCTTGTTTGTCTGCGGTTTGTAATGGTTTATCATCGAGTATCTATTTGAGTTAATTTCCTATTTAAATCATAGTAATCCAGGGTTTTAGATTTGGGAGGAGATTTGGATGGGAAATTGATAGGATTAAATTGTAGAAAGATTTTGTTAATATTTAAAGGAGATTTGATACTCCTTCAAAATTTTGTTATCCGCCCACATGCGTACAGAGCCCGCTTGGCTCGGGAAGAAGACCAGTGAACAGTGCAAAGCACGAAATATGTTTTTTTTTTCTTAGTCTCAGAGGACTCGGCCTCTGTTGCATCTTTGCGAAAAAAAATGGCCGGTCCTGCTTTGTGAAGAAAAGGGCCATGCTTTGTGAAGAAAAGGAACAGTGCATAGCACTGTTCCATTATGCTTCTTTTTTTTTACTTCTATGTATATTTTATAATGAATAAAATATTTGAGTTAATATCTAAGATAATATATTCCTATTAAAATATTAAATGCACCTTTATAATAGTACTATTCAATTATTATTAATAAATCATTCTAGCATTCTAACTACTAAAATAATTTAGAAATAAAATTTAACCATATGTTATATACAAGAAAATATTCAGTATTTATTATATAGTAAATTTTTTAATATCTAATCATAAAAGACTTAAAAATCTCTAACCATAATAATAATTATACAAATTATATTTTGTAAAATAGTTATTAAAAGGTATTTTATATACACATTTAGGTATAAATCTATCATTAATATTATACAACAAGAAAATAAACCAATAATTTACAATTCATTCTAAAATAGTAAAAAAAAAAATTCATTTCAAGCCGAAAAAAATATCCAAAAATTTTAGGAGTTTACAACTCAGCCCTATGGCGGTAGGGGCACACTGCCCGAATCGGCAGGGGCGCTGCCCGAGGGCACGCAGCCCGATGGGGGGGTACGGGCACACATCCCGATGGGGGGTTGCTCTGTCCGAGGGGGTGGGGGCGCGCTGCTCGAGGGGCCTCTCCCTCCCCTCCGGCGAGTCGCTCGGAGCAAGGTAGGCTCTGGCGGAGGAGGCCGGCCCAGAGAGGCGCGGCCAGGAGAGCAACTAGGGTGGGTAGGTGAGGGGAGGGAGGACGGGAACGGCGGAGGGGAAATAACGAAAGGGGGGAGGGTGAGGGAAGGGAGGAGGGATCAAGGAGCTCGACCTCCGGGCGTCGGTAGGTGGGGCCTACCGCCGACGGAGAGAGCGTCGGAGATCGGAGGAGGGAGGGGGTACAGCTCCGCTCTGGAGGGACGACGGGGGCGGCGTTGCTCGACCTGCCGACGCCGGGGAGTATATCATTGTCACGAGGTCGCAACCCACAGGGATCACCGACGGAAAGGCAGAGGCTGGAAATAGGGCCTCTCCAGATCCACTGGTGGGAGAGACGATGGCTGGGAGGCGCGAGGCGGATGCGAATCCTGCCGGGGATGCGTGAGGCCACTGCAGAGAGAGGAAGGCTGGCGTTGCCGTGGAGGGGTCGGCGAAGGCGCAGCGGGGGGGCCAACTTGAGGAGGAGGCACCGGAAGCTGCTCTCCTGGTCCTAAGCCGTCGGGGTGGCGGTGACAGGGAGGCACGAGGCTGACCCTGCCAGTTGCAGCAGGGACGCCGTCGCAGGCGCTACCGAGGAGGGGGGTGGCGGCTGTGCAACGAGAGGGACGATTTGGGGAGGGGGCCAGAACGGGAGGGGTTCTCCAGTCGGAACTGCAACCGTCGACGGGCCGGGCCTAGGCCGGGGGCGCCGGTGCCTCCGAGGGAGACGGCGGCGCCAATGGGGAAAGGGGGGAGATTGGTGGGGATGTCGCTCGAAGGAAATCTGGCGAGGTGGGAGGACCCCCATGGGGGGTGGTCCAAGCGGAGCCCGGCCATCCTAGAGAGGAGGGCGAGCCTCCGAAGGGGACGAAGACGCCGATGGGCGCTGTCGGGCCGAACAGCCCGATCGGCCAGCCCAGCCACCAGATCCCGTACGGGGAGGGGGCTGGAGAGGCGAGGAGCGGGACTCCCACCTGCTTCCATAGAGCAGCCATTTTATTATATATATATATATATATATATATATATATATGTATGTATTTTTTAAGAGAACCTCTCCCGCTTTATTCATAAAAGGCGCAAAATACCGAAGCCTTTACAAGTAAGAGCCAATATAAAAGAGGAAAGAAAAAAGCACAACGAGAAAGCGGTCAGTTGCTCTACCTCACTTTAGGAGAGTACCGATGCCCAAAAATCCTGTGGCCGTGGTTGCAAAGCTTGCTGACTTTAAAGACTTGACGGAGAGTTTACTTGATAAGATGGTCGACCGAGTATTGGTGCCCCTCGTATCTAGCTTTGTTCTTATTCTTCTATATGAGCCACGTGTTAGTGGCTGCAACGATCTGATGTCCGTGGGAGGTATTAGCCCAGTGGGCCAGAAGATCGTTGAAGCCCCAATCAATGGTAGATTGACTGTATTTTTAGGATAGGGTAGCCCAGGTCTTGCTTGCTTAATCCCCGTGGCGAGGAATGTGGTCCATTATTTCCTGCTGTTTCTCCTTACAGCAATGACATGTAGATGCCAGACTGTAGCCGAGGATGTTGAGGTTGTCATCGGTGGAGATTTTTCGGCGAAAGGCTCTCCAAATGAGGAAAGACCATTTCTTGGGGATGTAGGTGTGCCAGAGGAGACCCAAAGTTGGGGAAGGAGGGCAAGTGCCACGGGCAAGACTTCTGGCGATGGCCATCGTGAAAACATCGTTAGCTGTGGGTGACCAATACAGTCTGTCTGGATTGGCTAAGATCTGTAAACTTCTAATCAAATTTGCCTCCGCTCCAATCCAGTCTCGCACCGTATTCCAGTTCCAGTCTCCATTGTCGCCCCAGATCTCCCTAATCTTGTTGTTGTCAGGGGCAGCAAGTAGGCAAGGGAGAAGATTATCTCCGGCCCACCATTCGCATAACAGAAAGGATTCGCCAGATCCCAGCTGCAGACGAATAACCGATTCGGCAAGGTGGCAGCCGTACGAGATTCGATGCCAAGCCATGGAGGATAAATAGTTCGAGATCGCATTGGACGGGTGAATATGTTTTAAATATTTGGCTTTCATGAAGTGATTCCACAAGTTCCTACCGGTTCGGAGCTTCCACAACAACTTCATCAAAATGACGTCGACAATGTGCGACATCCGGTCAAAGCCCAGGCCTCCTTCGACAGTGGGCTTGGCCATAGTATCCCAGCTGGCGCAATGGTGCTTGTTCTTTCCTTCACTGTGGCTCTAGAAGAAGTTGGAGAAGAGGTGTTCGATGGTAGTCAGCACCTTCTTGGGAGGGGAATAAGCCGCAAGGGTATATATAGGGATGGATGAGAGAACATATTTGATCAAGATTATTTTGCCTCCTATCGATAGCGTAGTATTGTGCCACCCTTTGAGTTTCCTTCTGATTTTACTCACCAGTCCCTCGAAGAAGCCAGTATTCGATTTGCCATACACCAGCGGGCAGCCGAGGTAGGTAAAAGGCGGATACGAGACTGCAAATGATATGATGTTGGTGAGGGTGGCAGTATGATCTCGATTGGACTTGTGGTGGACGTAGATCACACTTTTGTTGGGGTTCATGCGCTGGCCAGAACACACCATGTATCTAAGTAGCGTGTTATGGATAACTTCCATGGATCCTGCTTCCCCGGAGGAGAAGGTGAGGATGTCGTCAACATACGCAAGGTGGGTGATGATCGGACAGCTACTGGCAGAGTGAAAATGGCAGAAGTTCGGGGTGGTCGCCATTTATTCAGGTTTCTGCTTAGGGCTTCCGCGACGTTGATGAAAATGGTGGATGATAAGGGATCACTTTGTCTGACATCGCGGCTGACTTTAAAGAAACCTTCTGCTTGTCCGTTGATTACCGTGGAGAACCATGAATTGCTGATCGATCTCCAGACAATGTTTGTCTAGGTTTCCGAGAATTCGAAGGCTCTGAAGACCCAAATCATGAATTGCCAGTCGAGTCCGTCTTAAGCCTTTTTTATGTCCAATTTAATAACAATGTTTCCTCCTCTAGCTGGAAGCTTCATGCATGTGATCATTTCGTGGGTAAGCATGATGTTGTCCTAGATGATCGGACAAAGCCGTTTTGTTTTTCTGAAATAATTTTCGGGAGAAGATCCGCCATCTGTGTGGCGATGATCTTGGAGATGATTTTATTGGTGCAAGTGCAAAGGCTGATCGGGCAGAAGTCTCTAAAAGTTTTTGGGTTCTCCTGTTTTGGAATGAGGATCAAGTTAGCACATGAAATAGCTCTAGGGTACCTGGCGCCTTGGAAGAAGGCTATGGTAGCCTCGTGGATGTTGGACTTAATGATGTCCCAGCAAGTATGGAAGAACACGCCCGTGAACCCATCTGGTCCGGGGGTGCTATGTTCATTAAGAGCTAAGACCGCATCTTTAACTCTTGTTCGGGGGGCTTCAAGCCTCGTATTTTCTCTGTCCTCGAAGAGATACGGGATCTCCACGAGGAATTCTGAATCTCTGATGATGGTTTCTTTGGTGAATATCCTGGAGTAGAAGCTGGTAGCCGGGGATTGGATGCCCCATTGGTCTGTAACGTCCCAGTCCCAAAATACGTAGGACTAGAACGTAATCATGCCAGCTGTATACATACGAAGTATATGGACCCTCGTATATATACATAAGCTGTAAAATACAGTAACCAAGTTACTAAATCTCATCCACAAGGATAACTATGATATAATAGTAACTATGAATTTGTCATGTACACAATAGTTGGGCGGAGGCAAAGTCCACTACCAACCAAATTAAATAAGGAAAAATATACAAGGAAAGAATTTAGCAAGCGAGAGCAATGGCGAGTCCAAGAGCAATCACCATGAGGAAGGAATGGCCTTAGCTAGAGCACCTGCAAGAAATCACGGAACACACACCTGACGAGATAACCAGGTCCTCAGAGGGACGTAACAAGATACATCAATATGCCACATAACTGAATATATATACTATGTCATAAATCACAAGTAAAGTAAATAGTCACACTCGTAACAAGTTCTAATACCTCATTATCGAAACAGTGGACTACCCCTACAACCAAACAAGGACAAGGGGTAGTACACTATACCGCGATGCGATATTGTCCCAAGCTACTAATAGGACGGGGTGATATGACATTGACGAGGGTTACCTAACCATCTAATGTGTTTATGCAGTAAGAACAAACCTTTAACGCATGATCCCTGGCTGTAAATGGGATCGGCATAGTTCCCATATAGGGCACCAGGGGCCTACGTCCATAACGCTCGGGAAGCGTCAGAGGGCACCATGTGCAAGGGGCTACGTCCATAACGCTCTGGATAACGTCAGAGGGCACCTGGAGCCTGCGTCTCCGGCGGAGCGCACAGGTAATAAGGGAAGTGCATAGAATCCCATACGTCAGGTAATGTTCTCTCCACCCAATGTACCTGTCAAGTCGTATCGATGACCATGTACCTCTACTAACTGCTAAGTCCCCTAATATGCCTCTATTAGCAGTTAACCCTAACGCATGCGCATGGGAGATCAGCCCACACGCAAGAACCACTATATGCTTCTCATCTCACACATTATCGTGGTATAACTGTGTCAAGGTTTATGCAATGCACTAAGCTAGTGGTAGTCCCTTAACTCTAAGTCCATATGCAATCAAAGGGTAAATAACAAGGTACAACTAATATCACTGAGCAGACAGTAATCAAGAACCAGAAATAAGTGAACAGTAATATATAATAAAAATGCAGACTGAATATAAATGGTATAATGGCAAGGTATCTTGCCTGGTGTGTCGCCTGATGTGGTGCGGTAATCCGACAAGTCCAGTCTTCCATTAGCCATGATCAATGTGCAGAGGTCCAAAGTCGTGAGGAAAATACGATCGAGGGATCAGTCGTGATCAAGAAAACGATTTGAGAAGAAAATATGACGTTGAAACTATATTTTGTTATCCCAAAATATTTGTAAGTAACTATATATAAATCGTTTTAGGTTAACAACTAAAATTTCTAATAATAATAAAAATATTTTATATAAATACTTGAAAACGTATATTATAGGAAGAAAACATAACCTTGTTTATATACATATTTTTAGAAAAAAAACTCATATTTAAATATAGTAAAATAATAATAATTTAGTAATACTTTTAGGGCTATTGAGTGGTGTTCAAAAGGATTTTGGAAAATAATAATATTTATCAATTTCATTAAAGAAGAAAAATCATTTTAATAATAAAAATCACAATCATAACAATAATATTAATGATATAATTATAATAATCAACATTAATAAAAATTTAATAATGATGCTAATAATAATAATACTAATAATTAACTACAATAATACCAGTATTGTAATAATAATAATAATAATAATAATATTAATATTAATAATAACAATTACTTATATACTAAAGTAGTAAAAAATAATGACAGTAAACCCCCCCTTTTTTTCCCTAATCATTCACGCAAGAGAGAGAGAGAAGAGGAATCGAGAGAGGGAGAAATAAATGGGTTTACCTAGGGCGATCGTCGGCGTGCCATGCGTCGGCGAGGGAGGCGGACGGAGCATGGGAAGAGAGGGCGGCGACCTGGTGGAGGCGAGTACGGCCGGCGCTAGGGTCCTGGTGGGCGGTCAGACGCGTCTCCCGCGGAGATCCAGCGACGGATGGTCGGCGGCAAAGGGACAGAGGAGCGGCGCGAACTTCAGGCAAGGGGCGAAGGAGATCGACGTCTCCGCGCGGCCGGCTCAGCGCGACCGCGGCGCTGGGCGGTGGACGGCGAGGCCAAACGTGGAGGGACGGCCGGGATAGGAGCGGCACCGGATATGACGAGGCGGCGAGAGGGTCACCACCGGAGAGGGTGTGGTGGAGGCAGTTACGGCGAGCGACCACGACGCTCGGTGATGGAAGAGGGGCCTTCACCGGAGTGCGGCGCCGGAGTGATTTGTCCGAGTAGCGGGGCTCACGGGATCCGTGGCGGCGGCGGCGAGAAGGTCACCACCGGGCGGAGCTCTGGGCGCCGGTGGTCCTGCACAAGGTGGCTCCGGGTTCGGTCCTGCGACCGATCGGGATCTCGGGTATGGAGGAAATGGGATGGCGGTGGCGCATGTCGAGCTGGAGCGACGGTCGCAGGAGCGACGGTCACCGGTCCGGGCCATAGTCAGGTGATTGTTGTTTTCCCTCCTCCTTTCCTTTGTGACGGTGGTGATGGTTTTTCCCTGTGATTGGGGGATTCTGGGTCGGGAGTTGGCTGGTGATGGGAACAACCGGGGTCGAGTGACGGTCAGGACAGCCACGGTGGCGTGTCCCGGGAAGGTGGCCGGGGTTTTGGCCGAGAGGAGTGGTGGATGATGAATGACGATGTTGGTGATGGTTCTGGCGTTGGCGGAGACGTGGTGGTTGTCTGGACATGGCGGCAACGGTGTAGGGTTAGGATTAGGATTTGATAGGTATGGCCATGTCGGGTGTGTCCGACACGGTGGTGGTGGCGTGGAGGTGCGTCCGGAATTTATCGGACGTGAAGAGATATAATGTACATGTATTGGAGGAATAGTGGATATGGGAGGGCACAGACACGGTACACAATGGGTTGTGGAGAAATTTATGGATGCCCGAAATTTATGGAGGAGTACCTGCCTATTTATAGGACGTGGGAATACCCATTAGGATAAAGATTGGGATTGTTTAAATCCTCATCAGCTAAATTCAATATTAATTTAAATAGTTTAAAAGCCAATTCAAATCAAATCCAAATCCAAATTAATTCCATACTTAATTTAGAATATTTTTAAATAAAGCCAATAAAATCTTTTGCAATTTAATTTACCATATTTAATTAAATATTAAATAAACAAGATCTCAAATATTATTTTTATAGTTAAATAATTATGGAAATAATTAATTTCGAAAATCACTATAAATACTTTAAATATTAAATCATAAACTAGCTTTTGTAAATATCAAGATTTATTAATAAACATTTCACATTTCGCAAATATCTAGAATATCTCTTATATAAACAAAAGTTTCCAAATCAATATCTATTTTCAAATGGCAAAATAAATAACTCTTTTTGAAATTGAAAATCTTTATCATATATGTACTTTTTCTATAAAAATAAAATTTATATATAAAAATGCTTTTCTAATATGTACCTCGACGCATATTCGCATTCGTTGAGGAATTACAAAAATAAAATTTTGTGCGCGACATAAAATACGACTACGCGACATACAATAACAAATTTTAAATCAGTACCAAAATAAAATAATAATAAAAAAAATCAGTAGAAATTTAGGGGCTTTACATGGTCCTTTAGGACGACTCTATTATCATCAGTAATTTGGTACAGTATGAGTTTTTGCCTGCGCCCTTTGACGCAAGAGTGGAAGTAGCTGGTGTTTTTGTCACCCTCACTGTCCCAGGTAAGTCTGGATTTCTGCTTCCAGAATTCAGTTTCGATAAAATTTAAGAAAGGCTCTGGTAAAGTTTAAAGATGTTCTGGCTTCTGAGGATCTGTTGATAGCGAAGAAAGCTTTCGCTCTAGTCACGTCATCTTCCGCTTCCCTGACCGCCTGAAAAATGTCCCAGAATGCTTGTTTGCTCCAAACTGTCATAGTTTTCCTAGTTGCCTTTAGTTTGTTGGCCACTCGGATGAGGGGATCGAGGGAATCTATGCTTCTCCAAGCCTCCCTGACGATGTTCTTGAATTGGGGGTGTTGGCTCCAGAAGTTTAGAAATCAAAAGTTCTTCTTCTTTTGGTTAGAGTTTTTATTGATTTCAATGAGGAGGGGCGAGTGATCTGATTCAGTAGAATTCAGGTGCAAGAGGATGGGGTTGATATTCAAATCTTTCCACTGAGTATTGACCAGAGCGCGATCAAGGCGGGAGTATTCCTTCGGGAGCCATCTTGCATATTGCACCAGGTGAAAGAGCTTCCGTTGAACTGTAGGGGAGACAAGTTGGCGTTGAAGATGAAGATGTTGAAGTCTTACATAGCCGACGGCGGAGGGGGCGGCCGCCAGATTTTTCTTCCCTGCAAGTAATGGCATTGAAGTTGCCAACGCAAATCCAAGACAAGTTGGTGGGGTTGATCTGGAGCAGGTCATTCAAGAGAATTCTCCATTCGGGGATGTCGCAGCTCCCGTAGACAGCGAACAAAAGCGAGCGGGTCCTGAGCGTGGGGTTTTCCATCCAGCAAGTGAGAGCCTGTTGGAGTCATGGGTCGCTTCCAGCTTTATATCATTGGAGAAGAGGACCCAAATATCGTGGCAGCTGGCAATGGCCTTTTGGAATCCGAGCTGAAGCTGATGGACTTCAGTTTATTAGCGGGGATTTTTGGTTCGATGATCACCAAGATGTAAATTTTGTGGGTTTTCTTGAGATCGAGCAGTCTTCTCAGGGTTGGTTTATTAGCAAGGCCTCGAACATTCCAAGAGAGGAGGTTAAGCATAGAGGTTACCATTTTGGGGGAGTTTGTTGCGTTTCAAGACCGACCGGGTGGTCCGAGCAGCGATCTTCTTGTAGGCTCCTTTGTTTTGCGTTTTGAGCTGGAATGAAGGCTTTTTGCCTCCTTCGGTGGCCGTGACTGTCTCCTCTGCAGGGTGAGTGTGGGTCTCACCCGCTGTGTCAATCGTAACTCCCAGGGTGCTGTCGGTGGAGAAAGTCCCAGCATCGAGGGCCTACTGAGCTCTGTCAACCGACGCCTGGCCCAGGTTGGCTAAGGAGTCCGCTCAAATGTTGCCATCTAAAGTAGGTGGTGTGGGGGTGGCGGGCGTTGTCGCGTCTGGTTGACGGTGTTCCGCTGGAGGTGTGGTGATCGAGGCTACTGTAGTCTCTACCGGGTTTCCTGCATTCCCTTTGTCAGGGTCGTCACTGCTGTCGTCGGGGATGAGGGTTCTGCGGCTTGGAGCTCTTCTTTCTGAATCAATGCAAGGTTTTTGTCATATCCATTTTTCTAGTTGAGGGTATTTTGGTGATTGTAAATTTTTTGATTATTTAATATATTATATTATTGGTATTGTGATTTTTGGCTTTTTGCTAGTATAACCTTGGTGCAACCTAGCCTAGTGTCTCACCATGATTTTGTGACTTAGTTAGCATGGTTAGTTAGTGTTAGTAATCCCATTATGTTCAGTTTTAACTTAGAAGCTAGTTAGCAAAATCGGTAAGGAGCTAGTTAGACCTATTGATTTTAAGAATTCATTTTTAACTTGTAGAAAGAAGCCTAAGCCCATTGATTATGAAACCCTGGCCCACCTTTGATATTGCTGGCCATTGTAGAGTCCCATACCCCTATTTAATCTCTCTTAATGAGACTTGTCTCTTTTTTCCAATCCTTCTTATTTTGGCAAAAACCTAGGTATGTGTTCTTTCCTGTTTTCTTCATTCCTTCTCCTTTTTAATCCTAGTCTTTTGCATTGGGTCCTAATTAATGTTTATGGACTGTTGATGGTGAGCAATCTCAGTTTTGGAGAGCATTGGAGTTTTGGAGTTGCAAGAAGGATCTTCATTTTGGAGCTTTTATTGGGATTCACCCTCAATAGGTAAATCTCTTCAAATCCCTTCAAATCTATGATTTCTTTCCATAGATGCATCCATATAAGTACCCCAGACCTGTAGGTAATGTTTTTTAGGTTTATGATTTCGTTTGATAGCCGTATCGGACACGTGTTGGTCCTATGGAACACGTGTTCGAGGAAATGCCACTTAGAACTGAAAATTGTTATTTTTCGATTCTGTTTTCACGAATTTTTTGCTGGTATTATTTTAAATAACTTTCGTGAAGACGGATCTTGGTTCGACATAATTTCAGTGTCCGAATGGGACACAGACACGCTTGCACGAGGCCCGTACACGGCCCCGTGCATGCCCTGATGTCTGTGCGTCATAACTCGACGAACAGATTTCATATGAAATTTTATGGTCGCGTGGGGGCAACCTCTGCCCATGTGCTCCTAAAATAACACGATATTTTGTGAAGCATGCGCGGTGAAATCCAACGCGCACGGTTCAGCCAGCACCGTGCATGCGGCAGAAAAGTGTCGCTGATACGGCTTTCGTACGCGAACACGATGCGATAAGGACCCGTTCCAGGAGTACTAGCATGAAGCCGTATACCTGGTCTACCTAGGGACCCAACTCCGAAACACGACGTGGCTCGAGTCACGAGCCATGGGGTTCGAACGCGCCCACGAGGCCGCACGCGCGCGTGCGCACAGCCGCACGGTTTCGCGTGTCCTGTGCCGCATGGACGAGATGTGATGTCGTGTCAGTGTATCCTAGACCTAGAACTAGACCCCACCTCGCTATGTGCACGAGCACGAGTCTTATCGTTGTGCGTGTGGTGCTCAATCGAGCGAAAATGCACGTTCATGTACAGTTGTCAATGCACGCGTATCCGGTTCTCTCCGATACGTACTCCGTGGACACAATAGGACACGGGTTCGACCCCGTGAGTACCCAAGCATGTCACACATGTATACACCATCGTGTTTGCCAAGTTTCATGGGTTCTAGTTGAGTATTGTGCGTTTTGAGCTTTGAGTTGGGTTTTCGGTTTCGGTTTGTGTATTTTTTAGTTGATTTTTGTTATAATTGATTTTTCTGAGAATTAAACTCAGATTTCTGAGTATATATTATGTTAGATAGATCATGTACTTGTTGGCATTGATCTCTAATTTTATATTCTAAGGTTTATATTATATATTATATATATAGCCCTTTAATATCTCTATGTATATATATATACATATAATGTTATATATATATATATATATCTCCATTGTGTATATATATATATTTATATATATATATATATATATATATATATATATATATATATATATATATATATATATATATTTTCACGTTCATGTACAGTTGTCAATGCACGCGTATCCGGTTCTCTCCGATACGTACTCCGTGGACACAATACGGATACGGGTTCGACCCCGTGAGTACCCGAGCATGTCACACACGTATACACCATCATGTTTGCCAAGTTTCATGGGTTCTAGTTGAGTATTGTGTGTTTTGAGCTTTGAGTTGGGTTTTCGGTTTCGGTTTGTGTATTTTTTTAGTTGAATTTTGTTATAATTGATTTTTCTGAGAATTAAACTCAGATTTCTGAGTATATATTATGTTAGATAGATCATGTACTGGTGGGTATTGATCTCTAATTTTACATTCTAAGGTTTATATTATATATTATATATATAGCCCTTTAATATCTCTATGTATATATATATATACATATAATGTTATATATATATATATATATATATATATATATATATATATATATATATATATATATATATATATATATATATATATATATATATATATATATATCTCCATTGTTATATATATATATATATATATATATATATATATATATATATATAACAATGGAGATATATATATATATATATATATATATATATATATATATATATATATATATATATATATATTTATATATATATATATATATATATATATATATATATATATATATATATATATACACACAATGGAGATATATATATAAATATATATATATATATATATATATATATATATATATATATATATATATATATATATATATATATATATATATAAATATATATATATATATATTTATATATATATAAAAAAATATATATATATTTATTTATATATATATATATATATATATTTTATATATATATATATATATAATAATATATTTATATATATATATATATATATATATAATAATATATTTATATATATATATATATATTTTTATTTTATTTTTTTTTAAAGCAAACTTTATTGAATCGGAAACAAACACAACAGAACAGAACAGGGGGCACAAGCCCGCCAAACCAAAACCGGGTCCACGAGGAGACCCGGAAGCAAAAGACGAATTCAAACTCAAACCTAAACGAAAAAAAAAAGGAAACTAGGCGGGATAAGCCCACGTGGGGGCGGTCACGTGGGTGAAAAGCGCGTGGCCCGAGAGGCCTGCTGCACGCACGCGGGGGACTGCACGCGGCTCGGGGCCTCGATCCCCCCCCCCCCCCCCCCGCTCGCTGACCGAGGGGGAAGCCCGGAGCCCGAGAGGACGGGGGCAGGGCCCGAGGGGGATCGGGTCCCAAGGTAGGACCTCGGGGGGGGAACGCCCGCCGGGGGCGGAGGAGCCGACCAACACCGGCTGCGGGGATTGAGGGCCCGAAGGCTGCCTGCGGGGAGCACCGGTGAGAGACACGGGCAGGTGAGGGGAGGCATCCAGACCCGGGAGTGTGGGGCCACTGCGAAAGGGGGGCTGGCCGGGAGAGAGCCACCGAGAGGGCCGCCGACTCGGCGGAGAGAGCCGCGGCTCCACGGCGAGCCACTGAGACAGGGGGGGGCCGCTCCGTGGAGGGCCACGGCGCCGGGAGGGGCCTCGGCGAGCCACCTAGGCGGGGGAACCGTGCCGGGGGGGCTGCGACGAGCCCTGAAAGCGGGGCGGAGGGGGCCGGACTCCACGGCGAGCCACCCAGGTGGGGAGGGGGAATCCGCACCGGGTCATACGGCGGGGAGGGAGATCGAGAGCCCTGACGGAGGATGGAGCCGCACGTCCAGGCGAAGGGAGGGGGAACGACCCGGCGACGGGAGCTACAGCGGAAGGGGGACCCCGCCGGAGAAGCCGGGGTGGGGGAGGATCCCTAGCGCTAGGGGTGGCGCCTCAAGCCCAGGGCGAGGAAGATCGCATCCGCCTGAGGGTGGAAGGGGAGCCAGTGCCACTGGTCGGAGCCAGGGACTAGCCAGTAAGCGCCGGGCGAGGCGGAGGGCTCAGCACCGGCGGGGGGAGGGGGAGGCGGAGAGGGGGAGCCCGTGGCCGAACCGGGAGGGGGCGCGGCGGGAGGGAGAGTGGCCACTGCCGGGGAGGCGGGCACCTGGGAAGGGGGATCCGGAGAGGGAGGACCTGACGGGGCGGAAGCCGGAGGAACTGAGGGAGGCCTCGCCGGGAGAGGGGCGGGGGGGGGCCTCAATCGGGACGGCCGAGGACGCGACGCCGAAGGCGACGGGCGGCGGTCCGAGGAGAGACGGGGCCTGAGACGGCTTAGGGCTCCTGGAGCGGCGATACCGACGCCTCCGATGACGGCGGCGTCGACGAGGAGGAGAGGGGAAGAGGGGGGCGGTGCCGCCGCACGCCACGCAGGCGCCGATCAGGGGGCTGATGGCGCCAGGCCGGCCGAAGAAGCCGGGATGGCTGGGGGTGGCGGGAGCAGTCCGGCGAGGGCGGAGGAGCCCGGGGCCGGCCGGCCACTGGCCGAGACCGGGGGGAACCCCGAGGAGCGGGGGGGCTCCTTCCAATGCAAGCCAAACCCACATCTGTATAATGTGTACATATATATATATTTATATATATATATATATATATATATATATATATATATATATATATATATATATATATATATGTTGTATATATTATATGAATTTCGATTTTAGTTCTGAATTTATATTCGGTTAGTTGATTTGATTTTGACTTTATATAGATACTTGGGGGTATCCATATATATATACATGTCTTTGGATATAGTTTCTTCTATATACATGTATAATTTACTTGATGCATATTGATATATTATATGTATAGTTCAAATTTTTGTGTTTTTTCTCAGATTTTAGTCTCACAACAGCAGCTCTCACACAACACCCTCGCACACACACACTCTCTTTTTCCCTTTCTTTGCATGCCTATGTTTATGTGAATGTGTGTGTGTGTGTGTGTGTGTGTGTGTGTGTGTATGTGTGTGTGTGTGTGTGTATATATATATTATGTAGTGAATGAATGGAATATATATGTATATGTCGTGATTGTGTTGAGATATAGTCTAAGGGTTAGCTAGTCAGTTTCGGATTGACCCAATGAGCCTATTTTGGTCGAGTCGACTAGTAAGTTGACCAAGTTGACAAAAGTCAACTTTGAGTCAAACTTGATCAAAATCGACTCAAACGGACTTAGAATGACTGGATAACTTGTGTTTGACCTAAAATTTGGTAGATGGACTAGTTGACTCATAGTTGACCAGGTTTTACCAGAGTTGACAAGGTTTGACCAGAGTTGACCAAGGGTTGACTTTGACCTAGAAGGACCTAGAATTATTTAGAATGCATTGTAGGCTATTCTTCTTTCATATTAGACAGTTTGTAACCGATGGTTGTTCTAAATAGGACTCAGATACTCCAGTTCGGACTCTTATTCTCATCAGACAGTCGGGATATCATGCGAGTAAATTCTCTGACCGTTTCATAATTGTTAGAAATTATATTCTTGTCATAGTTTAATTTACTTGATGCTGACAAGACATTATCACGGATTAGTACTATATGGATCTTTACATGAGATGCTATCCTCCTCGGGTGCATCGAATACATCACGTATTGTGCTTTTCACGAATATCATGTATTTTATGGACTTTTATTATTCATGTATACTCATGTGCTCTCATGTACTGTCATGATCTCATGAGCTTCATGTATAAACTATCATGTATAATAACATAACCTGTATAGATCCTTGTGTATTGATTGGGGCATGGGGGAGTATAAATAGTCATGTGAACAATTCCAAAGTAGTATAATCATGTACAAACTCTTTAGCGTAATTATGTGCAAATCAAGCCGTTCACATGTCTATCTTGTACTCAAAATCACATAGTCACTTACAGTTCTCTATTTTCATATATAGATAGCTTCGTTTATCAGTTCTCTCTTTCTTTTCATGCTTATTTCTTATAACGTTTCATGCATCTTAACCTATCACATTCTTTATATTTTCTGTCAAGATATGAACTGTGTGAGATGTATTGTGCTCGTTCCCATCCTGATTGGACTGTTAAAAAAATTACAGGTGATGAGGAGGAGTTCTGTCCTACATATTATGGCACAGGATTAGATGACACCAGTAACTTGGATCCTCACGAGGATCCAACAGTCGCTGAGGACTTGCCTATTGTCAAGATTAGATTTCTAGACTAATTCCCCTTTTAGTTGTCTTATTTCATGTACTTTCAGTTATCGGATATTTGTGTTGTTTGTACACTCAGTTATTACGCTCATTGCAGCTCTTGTTGGATATTACTATTTTATCTTATCCATTTCTTTATTCCTTAATTCCATCTTAGATGTTGTGATTGAGTTGTACCTTTATAATGTCCGTCTTATGGAGCATATATCATTGTACAGGTATGGTTATGTTGTTAGATGTTATGACCTAGGACAGCATTCTACAGCCGACACTGCGGCGTAGGCTGGACGTACCCACTTCTCGTGCCCTTACACTGGGTGCGGGTCGTAACAGTTGTTGAATCTGTTAGTGAGGGTGATGGTTAAGAGGTATTGAGGGGCCTCGGGCTGTCCTTGGGGAGACTGCTCCTAAGTTTCTAGTTGGTCGGGATTATTTTCGAATCTGGTGTGGGTGTTGGATAGGGGAGTAAGGGCGATTGGGGAGACTTGCTGGAAACTTTATTGAGGGACATCTTTCGGGTGCTTTTCCTCTTGAGCTCGGAATGTGCATGGAAGCTGTGCTCGGAAGAATGTCCGCACTTACGACAGTTTTTGCAATATATGATATTGTTGTCATAAATAATTCGCTGTGTGTGAATCTTGTTGTCGAGAGCGATTTGGATGTGGTCGGGCAGGTCCTTCGAGATGTCAAATTTCATGCATATTTTAGCATAGTTTCCCTTGGAGGGGTTGTGAGTTTCTTCTGCTGCCGCTATGAACGTTCCAAAGGAGCTGGCTATCCTTTTCAATGCTGCGGGTGTGAAGCAGATTAGGGAAAGGTTCGAGAAGGTGACCCATGCTGAGATGATCACCAAGTCTTCTCTAATGTTGAAGTTCGGGGACCATTTAACAATTTTCATGATGTGGGCGTCTATCATGCGGGTGCCTCTGGCCCAGACGGAAGTGTAGTCGCTATCCGAGGAAAGGTGAAAGAGAAGGTGCTTGGCGTCTATGGGAGCGACTTGGTACGCGGAGGTGAGGCGCCAGTTGGCAATAATTTTCTGAACTCTGGACAACTTAGGATACCCGCTAGAAAATTTAAGAACCAAAGTAAATGGGAATGAGGCGGCTAGGCACGAGATGTCTGAAGAGGAGAAAGTCACCATGATAGGCGCATCCGATGAACGCACAAATTTGATCTCTGGTAACTCTATGGCAGAAAAAAAAAACTGGAGGTTCTTGGAGGAGCGATCCGGACGAAGGATCTCGGCAAAGGATGGTGCTGCGATAAAGAAGGTGGAGGGACGGGAGGAGGAGCAGCCGTAGCTGGCACCGAAGCAGATAGCGCCGGGGTGCGACAGTGCCACCTGCCAAGGCGAGGGAGGGTGTGGCAGGTGGGGGGAGGGTGTGGGATTGGGAGAAAGAGGGGAGGATTGGAGGGGGTGGGGGAGGAGCGGGGACAGGGAGGTCGCATTGGCCGCGACCGGGGGCCAGGTGGCTGCTGGAGGACCGCATTGGCCATGGGGAAGGGACATGAGGTAGGCACACCTGAGGCAGAGAAGTACGCATCAAGATGCACCCAGGGCCACCGTAAAAAGGGTCGCATAAGCATCAGGGTGGTGCCGCATGAGCCTCGGCTGATGGGGCCACATACGCCACAGAAGGTGAAAGACATGTGGACGGAAGAGCCACGCTAGAGGGAGTGGGGTCCGCCATGTGGGCCGAGTAAGCGGCATACAGACCAACCGTAGCTGAGGGGCCCTCGAGGCTGGAGGGATGCATCACGAAATGGGTCGCATGGGCCTCAAAAGTCGCAGAGGAGGGGGCCACATAAGCCCTTGATGAGGAAAGACATGCAGACGCAAGATACCCATAAGAAGGGGCCGCATAAGACTCATCGACTTCAAAAGCTATGAGGGAAGTGGGTGTAGTTGAGGGGCTGACCATGTGGGAAGCACAGCCTGCACCCACCACGTGGAGACAGATGTATGTGCTCTCGAGACCCATGAAGCAGTAGGGCACCCATCTTGAGAATTGGACTACGTCGTTCGAAATTCAAACAAGGGAGGGAAAGGAAGACGGAGCGGCCTACTCCCGACCCTAGGCGGTCACGTGGGGTCCGGGTGCGGCACCACGAGGTCCGGCGACCGGAAGGGAGGTGGACAGGGGAGGAGCGTGAGGGTAAAAGGAAGGGAAGGAGGGAAGAGAAGCGGGGGGGTGGGGGAGGAGCGGGGACGATGAGGCTAAAAACTCGGAGAGCACCGGAGGGGGAGGGGGGAGGACGGCTGGGGCGGAAGGGGCGAGAGGGTGGTGGTGGAGGACGGGGGGGGAGGAAGGGGGGTTGGGTGAGGCGGGAGCTGGCCTACCAGAGCCAGGCAAACTGTCGTCCAGGGTGGCACCATAGGAGCGCGACGGAGAGAGAAGGGGCACCGGGGGGAGAAGCCCAATCGCTGAGGGGGGAACCCTAGGGTCTCCCCCGGGGGGGAGGGGAGGGGACAGCGGCTCAGGATAGGAAACGTAATATATATATATATATATATATATATATATATATATATATATATATATATATATATATATATATATATATATATATATATATAAATGAAACCACCATTTTATTAAAGAACTTCAAAGAGTAAAGACTCAACACATAGACAAGATTAACACCAAAAAAACAAAACCACCTTCCCAAACCTCCCACGAACTCCCCTAATGCGAGCATTTGACTGAAGCCTTGTGAATTTGCTTGTAAATATCCTGAACCACCATCTCTGTTGTGAACATATAGCCTTCATTGTAGAAGCATGGAAAATATCAGAGTAATGGTCCATGCGGCTCTGGGAAGAAGCCCATGCGGCTCATACAGGAGCTGTCTTATGCGATTCAAAGAAGACTCTCAGTCTCATGCGGCTTGGGAGTGTATGCGGTTCAACAGGAATCTGTGGCCCGATCGATGCCACATCCCCCTTGGGATCCCTCCCTACAGCTGGCCACTTGAGTAGTGGCCTCATTTAATGTCCTGACACGACTCGACGACCGTGACGGCTCTGACATAAAGCGTTATAATGGTTCTGCCATAAATGACAGACTCTTCGGAAAAAGAAGAAAATCTCTGACCCGATCCGATAGAGGTCCTAGATTGCCATGTGGCACGTCTCATGCGGCTTAAATGGAGAACAGCTTCATGCGGCTCACTAAGAAGTCACCCTATATGGCCAGCAGAAATCAGCCATATACGGCCCACCGAGAGCCCAGTCCCTGCGGCTCAATACAACGCTAGCCTATGCGGCTCGTAGAGATTATGCATATGCGGCCGTCGCCTTCCCGAGCCTCTATCGTCACCCCCCAGAATCTAAAATAAACAATTGTACTTAGATTGCTGTACCTAGGTTTTCGTCCCTAGGCTTTCTTTGTACAAGCGAATTTGTATTGTGAGTCTAAGTTCAGTCCTCCGATAATTGTTATGTACTTTTACGATCAATGGCAAACACGATGGCGACTCTGCTGGGGACTAACTTCTCCATGGCTGAGGAGTTGGTGACGCAATCGGATGCAGCCAAGCTTGGCTCCACGCAACAAAAGATGGTCGTCCGCTTCGACCAACAAGCGTTTGAAGAGATGCTCTCCGAAGGAAGCGCTGGCCCGGTCCAGAAGCACACCCGTACGACAAAGGCTCGCAGAGAGTGGAGGCCAAAATCATTTGCTCCTCCCCAAGCCCTCGACGGTGTACCCTCTGTTGCTCAAGACGGCGAGAAGGACTCTTCTGCGGCCCCACTTCAGACCGTAGACAACTCTACTGTCCCCAAGTCCGGCAGAAAAAAATACTATGATGCTGGACTTGCTGGGACAAAGAGGAACTCTACGCGAACTGAGCCGCATAGGGGCACTAGCCGAGTGAAAAAGGCTCATGCGACCACATCCGCTAGCTGCATAGACAAAGCCCATGCGGCCACAGTCGCTAGCCGCATGAAGAAGAATCATGCGGTCACATCTGGCAGTCGCATAGTTTATACAGCTACAGTCGCCAATCACATGGATGAAACATATGAGGCTACAGGAGGCAGTCGCTTGCAGAAAACCCATGCGGCCACTATTGCCAACCGCATGCGGCCAGCCTGTACGGTCGTGACTCCTAGCCGCCCAAAGATAACTCATCCGATAGCAGAAGACGACCACATGCAGACAGCCTGCACGGTACCCAACTCTAGCAGCATAGCGTCCGTTCTACGCTTCTTTCGATCGATCTTCGACCGTCTCTCATATGGCCCCGACCCTGATGATTCTCTGTATGATAAGCCAGACTCTGTGGCATTCAACTTGGACTCCTCCTATTACGCACCCACAAGTGCTAAAGGGAGGAAGTCTAGGGCAGCGCGGGCTCATCGAGCCCAGTCAGCTGTCCTAACCTCTGACTATCGGAGCGTCCCGTTGACTATCACACGGGCCTCGGATGGAAAGTTGTATACAACTGCTTAAGTCCAGCCCCCCGCGGCAAACAGACAGAGTGGTTCCTCTGACCTGCGGGAGGCGATCCTCCACAAACGCAAGGAAAGAGAAGGAGTGTCGGTGTGCAAAGAGTCCTCGTTTGGACATCGCTGCACCCAAATCATCATCAATTAGTGCTGCAACAACGCGACAATGACGGAAGCTCGGCCATCCGTCTTCCAAAGGCTACAGCACCCAAACTCAGAAGATAAGGCACCTCCTGTTGTCTCCTGCAATTCTGCTCAAAAAGTTTCCGCCGAAGAGAGGAGGAAGAAAACGAGCATCTCCAGTCCGAAGATATCAACTACTACAACTAAGAAACTGTCGTCTAAACGGTTGTCCTCCACTGGTGTATTCCAACACAACCGTTCAAAGACAAAATTTACCGCGATGGGAAATTCATCATCCATATCGCTGGGGGTTGAAGGAGCTGGGGGTAGCACTCCTCCGAACATCCACAATAATCCGATGTTCCAAGGAACCGAGTCCGCACAAACAACTCTTCCATCAGGAGCAACGGACGCTGATGCCCCCAAGGACATCCGTAACTCTCAAGACAAGGCAAGCTCTGAAGTTAGGGATACCATCCCCTCCGAGTCCGAGCCCGAAGAGAACATTCCCACCTATCCCGATGACTTCTCGGTGCATGGGTACGACTCAGAGGGCACATCCTCCACCGTTCCTTCCATCACTCCTTACGTAAGGACGGTGTTCATAATGGACAGCGATCAAGGTGGTTCCAGTGATCGCCAGCGCATCGACAGTCTCGAAGCCATATTACTTGCTTTGGTCAAGTCTGTAGACGAGATTAAAGCGGCCCTGCCCACTCTACAAGGAGGAGCGCCTGGTCAAACAAACACGGGCCCCGCGGTCAATGTAGATTCGAACTCAGTAGCACCAAACCCGGGCAATAATCCTCCCGAAATAACAGCCCCCGCCACGACAGATGAGACCCAAAAAGTAAGAAGAGAGGTCCAGGAGCTCCGGACCATGTTTTATGCCCGAGAAAATGCTCAAGATCTCAGAATACGACAACCATACCCTGCTGGGTGGAGGGATGTTCCATTCCCACCAAGATATAAGCCGTTCAACATCAACCCGTATGATGGCAAAACCTCAGCAAGTCGGTACATCACTTACTTTGAGGTCACCACCGACCATCTGCCCCATGAAGATGCAATCCTTACGCGGTTATTCATTGGAGCATTGGAAGGAGTCGCCTTTGATTGGTACCGCAATCTACCGGACAACTGCATCCATTCCTTCGCTGGCTTCAAGCGTATGTTCTTGGAACGATTCTATGAAGTAGGACAAGACGTCACTATGTCCACTCTCATGGACGTCGTCCAAGGGGAGAAGGAGCTAACAAGGAACTACATCGAGCGGTTCCGCCAGACCGCCATGAAGCTGTCTTCCGAAAATCCGGATTCTTCTTTGATTGAAATCTACCAAAAGAGATTGCTACCAACGATCAGTCTCTGGTTGGGCGAGAGTTAATTCAAAGATTGGAAGGCGTTCATCATCAGCGCCACAAGCGCTGAAGAACGACTGAAGAAGGCCCTCCAACTGGGGTTGCATATCTCAGAAGGAGAAAACAAGGGCAAGCGTCTCAACAACGATAATGGGGGTAACCCCTCCAACAATCGGGACAGCAAGAGAAAATAGGCTATGGTGGCCGACACGGCCTAAAATCCCGAGCCACAGCCAGCAGACAAGCAATGGCCTCAAATCACTTACTCTTTCGAAGACGGCCACGTCAAGCCTATCTTAGACATGCTCATACAAGGAGGTAGAATTCAGTTTCCTCCACCAAGACGGAAGCCTCGGTCGACTGATTTGGAGAACCCGAAGTTCTGCCATTACCACCGTTATGTACACCATGCTACACATGACTGCTACCAATTAAAACGGTACATCCAAAGCCTCATTGATTCGAACGCTCTAGCCATCGACTTCGAAGAGGTAACCGTAGCAGCCAATATGGTGTCCGTACAATTCGGCAACTTTCCTCCGACGGAGACTCAAGACGGGGTAATCCCCGTCCCTCTCGCGACAATGGAGATTACCAATCTTCCTCCGCCCCGAGAACAAGCTGCTGGTCTAGTACCTCTCACCACCTCACGAGGAGAGGTCATGTGGGTCCATCCAGACTTGGTGTCAGAAGTGACTCGGCCCACACCATCTTCCACCAACAAAAAGAGTAGAAAAATCAAGACCTACCGCACAATTTCAGCAGACAACGAGGAAGCTACAGCCGTCGTCACGCGGTCCGGAGCACAATTCCAACCTGTGGTTGACAGTCCAGCTGAAAATCATCAACCCACTACAACTGATGCTCTGGGACCGGCTCAGCCTTCGACGACCGACAAGCCTAGGCCGAAGGAGACTCGCTTCGACAAATCTCTCCGAAAGGACGTAGCCCAAGGGCTAGAGAGGCCATACAACTTTGACATCTTAGCACAATTGGCTAACACTCCGGCCAAATTGTCATTATACGAACTCCTGAGGCTCACCAAGGACGTTCGTATTGCATTGAGCGAAGCACTCCAAAATGCCGATGCCTATCTCGCTCAATCTAACCTCACTGGGGAGGACTCACCCATGGATCTCCAAGACAGTGCCTGCACGGGAGCAATGCCCTACATCGTCTTTACTCCGCAGGACATGCTCATCAAAACCAACATGCACGATCGTCCACTATACTATACTGGATACATCGGCGACGTAAAGGTGGATCGGATGCACATTGATCCAGGCTCTTCCATAAGCATCATCCCAAAAGGTCTGCTACATCATCTCCGCATCCTAATGCATCGCCTGACACCTACAAGCACTGCCATCAGCGGTTTCAATTCGGGCAGGAGCTACCCTATTGGGAAGATTCGTCTGAAGTGTCAAATTGGCGACCTCCAATCCGAAGTCACCTGCTACGTCATAGATGCAGACACTTCTTACAACATCCTCTTGGGGCGCCCTTGGATACACGATTATATGATCGTGCCTTCCACGCTACACCAGTGCTTCAAATATGTCGACAAACACGGTTTCGTGAAGACAGAGTTTGCTGATATCGATCCCTTCAAAGGGGTCGAATCTTACTACTCGGACTCCTGTTTATACGAAAAGTCGAAGAGGCACCTGGATGAAGGAGACGCACAAGCTCATACTGAGACAGCCACGGGATCAGAAGGACCCCTGACGATCCACCTCTAAGCTCGCAAACCAGGCAAGTCTGCACCCCTCACCGCCACTCTGCGGAAGGACGCGATCAGCCTCTCGGCGTAAGAGGAGCAGATGATAATCCGGCTGCCTAGATCCAGCCAAGTGCCGAGACCCACAACGGAGTCACTAACAATCAGGTTACCAAGAGTCAGTCAACCACAAACAGAGAAGCTCAACCCCTCGGACAGGCCACTGACAATACGCCTTCCCAAGAAAGGTTGTCGCCTCGATGCAAGGTCTGACACTTCCAGCGAACCAGCCACTCCTCCCTCCACATCGAATGCCAAACTGGGGGTCGCCAGTCTGCCAACGACTCCACACTCTGCTCCATCAACTGGACCACTGACGATCAAGCTTCCTAGGTCGTCCTCTCAGTCTTCGTTCATACAGGAAGTAGCCGAAGAGGAACCGGAGCTAGCCAAGTATGTGGCTGCCCACACTAATGTCCCCTCCGCTGATGATGTAATCCCCCTAGAAAAGATACCTTACTTCATCAATAAAGGGTTATCTTTGAACTACACCGAGCTCAATAAGCTATGTACGATGTATGCTATGGAACACGGTATAGGCGCTTACCTACACATACAGGTGACAAATGTGTACACCGTAATCCAGCTTACTCCAGTAGAAGACGCTTACCGAATACACGAGGGAGGAGATCATCCAATCATCTTCGGCCGGACGAACAACCCTCATCCCCGCACCATAGAAGAAGTCGACCTCGGGTCAGATGCCGGGAGACTGCCTCTGTATCTCTATAGCCCTCAATCCAAACTCATGCAGAAATAGGGGTATGATCTGGAGACTACGCCAGGATTGAACTATGGCGATGATTACCTTTGAAGCCGCCAGTCCCGGCGGGTAAACCACGGAACTACTACAACAAAACTCGATGCAGGTTAGGGTATGTAACGCCTACTACGACCCCTGAGAGTTCAGATGAAGAATGCGACTGGCAGTCACATTCAACCGGATCACCAACTTTCGACTCAGATACCAGTATCGGAGATGTGTTCAGACAAGTCATGTCAGTCAATATGACGTTCGCCGACGCTTACGAGGAAGACGAAGACATCTCCGAAATCCTCGAACTAGAGCCATGGGCCCAGTAATTAGACGCACAATGGGAAAAGCGGTTCGAACTGACAGAACCTCCTACTGAAGATGAGGTCATACAAGTGGATCTCGGCAGCGAATCTTCTCCAAAACCGATCTTCATCAGTGAAAAGCCTAACCGACGAAGAACGGGAGTCGCTGTTAGAACTTGTCAGAGAGTACATTGATGTGTTCGCCTGGAGCTATGAAGACATGCCAGGGTTAAATCCTGACGTCGCTCTTCATAAACTCAATATTCGACCAGATGCGAAGCCAGTTAAACAACAACAGCGACGCTTCCGCCCAGGCATCATGGACGCGATCGAAGCTGAAGTCAACAAACTGATAGCCAGCGGCTTCATCCGTGAGGAGCAGCATCCCGATTGGGTCGCCAATATAGTACCCGTCCTCTTGAAGAATAGGAAGATTCGAATTCGCATCGACTTCCGCAACCTGAACGAGACATGCCCCAAAGATGAGTTCCCCCTTCCTATCACAGACATCATGATCGACAATACCTGCGGCTTCGAACGCATGTCATTCATGGATGGCTTCTCGGGGTACAATCAGATCAAAATGTCTCCTGACGACGAAAAGCATACATCATTCCGAACACCGATTGGCACGTACTACTACACAGTCATGCCCTTCGGTTTAATAAATGCTGGCACCATATATCAAAGAGCTATGAGCATCATCTTTAGAGACCACTTACGCAAGACGGTGGAGTGCTATGTTGATGATATAGCCGTCAAGAGCCGTAGCAAAGGAGACCATCTGCAGGATCTAAGGACGGTATTCGACCTAATACGGACGCACAATTTGAAGATGAACCCTACGAAGTCCTTCCTGGGCGTATCCAGCGGGAAGTTTTTAGGCTTCATTAACACTACAAAGGGTATCCATATAGACCCTGAAAAGACAAAAGCAATCATGGAGATGGGTCCCCCGATAAATCTCTGCGAACTCAGAGGCCTTCAAGGAAGGCTAGCTTACATCAGAAGGTTCATTTCCAACCTCTCCGGGCAATGCCAACCATTCACGCACCTCATGAAGAAAGGAGTCTCATTCGTATGGGACGAGGAATGCCAGCGTGCTTTCGATAGCATCAAAGAATATCTGTCAAATCCTCCGGTTTTGGTAGCCGCAGTCCCTGGAAAACCATTTATGCTCTATGTACGAGCAATAGAACACTCCCTCGGTGCTCTGCTGGCACAGAATAACGATGTAGGCCATGAACAGGCCATATATTACCTCAGCCGAATGATGATTGGGCCAGAGCATCGATACACCGCTGTGGAGAAGGAATGCCTCGCCCTGGTATTCGCCATTCAGAAAATGCGACACTATGTCACCGGACAAACGATACATGTGGTCTCACGAGTCAACCCTCTAAGGGTCCTCATGACTAAACCGGGGGCACTCGGCTCTCGACTCGCTACATGGGCAATATTGTTGTCCCCTTATCATATGATTTTCGTTCCCCAAAAGGCAGTCAAAGGTCAAGCCCTGGCAGATTTCTTGGTAGCCCACCCAGGCTCGGAGTCCTCCAGGATATACGAAGAGATCCCAGATGAGGTCGCCGACTCGTATACAACCTCTCACGAAAATATATGGCGAATGTTCTTCGACGGCGCTTCGAGGACCGGACCTAAAGGCAGTATAGTCGTCGGAGTCGGGGTAGTGCTAATCTTTCCTTCCGGATTAGTGATTAATCGCGCTTATTCCCTCACTGAACCCTGTTCTAACAATGTGGCCGAGTACAACGCTCTGGTCATTGGCCTCCAACTTGCAAGAGAGCCGGGGGTAGAATACCTTGAAGCGTACGACGATTCCCAACTAATCGTCAATCAGATCCGGGGTTCGTACGAGGTCCGCCATGAAAACATGATCCCTTATCATCAAATAGCGATCAATATCATCTCGGCATTTGAGGGGTTCTTCATCGAGCACGTCCCCAGACTCCGAAATATTGAAGCCGATGCCCTAGCTGGTCTCGCCGCTTCCCTAGCAGTTCCGAATTATGATCGACAATCAATGGAAGTGATAGGCCATGAACTGGTCTATCCCAAAAACAATGTGCAATTCGTCGCAAGTTATTCTACACAGACGATCGATGATGCCCCAGATTGGAGACAACCATTCATCGACTTCGTCGTCTACGACATTCTGCCTGAAAACCCAAAGGAAGCCACTTCCATCAGAAGGCGTTCTCTCAGATTCTTCTACGATACAGAGACGAAAATGCTATATTGCCGCTCCTACGACGGATTACTGCTTCGGTGTCTGTCAAACGCAGAGGCCAAAGAAGCCATACGAGAAGTCCATGACGGTGTCTGCGGGGCCCACCAGCCTGGCCCGAAACTGCAAGACCGCCTTCGTCGAATGGGCTACTATTGGCCCACAATGGTGGCAGACGCGATAGATTATGCTAGAAAGTGCAAAGCTTGCCAAGTCCATGCGGACTTCATCCACCAACCATCCGAATTTTTACATCCGACAGTGGCGTCATGGCTATTCGAAGCATGGGGAATAGATATCATTGGTCCAATCACCCCACCTTCCTCCCGAGGACATCGCTTCATACTTGCGATCACTGATTACTTCTCCAAGTAAGCGAAAGTTGTCCCACTCGCAGAAGTTGAAACTTCAAACGTGATTAGCTTCCTTAAACACCACGTCATCTACCGCTTTGGACTGTCCTGAAGGATCATCCATGATAATGGTCCGCAGTTTGCAAGCCACGCATTCTATCGGTTTTGCGATAAGTACCGTATTCAGAATATCGCCTCGACGCCGTACAACCCGACAGCAAATGGGTTAGCAGAGGCGTTCAATAAAACAATCATCAAACTGCTCAAGAAGTTCGTCTCCTTCAACAAGCACGACTGGAACGAGAAGCTCTGCGAGTGCTTATGGGCTTATCGCACCACGGTCCGAACAGCCATCGGAAATACACCATTCTCCCTGGTATATGGGAGTGAGGCAGTCCTCCCCTTAGAGACACAGATCCCCTCACTACGTGTCGCCCTCACACATCAATTGACAACCGATGATAACTACCGACGTCGACTGCAAGAGTTAGAGGCCTTAGATGAAAAATGCCTCCTAGCTCAGCAAAGGATCGAGCTATACCAAGCACGCATCTCAGGAGCCTTCAACAAGAAGGTCAAAATCAGAACATTCCAGGTAGACGATCTCGTCTTGGCAGTCCGGAGGCCAATGGTCATGACTCACAAGACCGCCGGCAAATTCCAGCCAAAGTGGGATGGCCTATTTATCATTGAGACGGTATTCTCCAACGGTGCTTACCGCCTTGCAAAGCAAAACGAAGACTTGCTCATGCTGCCCGTCAACGGCAAGTTCCTAAAGAAATATTATGTCTAAACAACATTCGCTACAAGGTCTTCGAGTCATGTACCCGCTGGTACCACTGAACTCACACCCTCAGTATTTCAGATTATCGAGTCATATACCTGCTGGTGCCCCTGAACTCACCCCCACAACCCCTTCAGATTATCGAGTCATGTACCCGCTGGTGCCGCTGGACTCCCGCTTTCTCAATATGTTAATTTATCAAGTTATGTACCCGCTGGTGCCTCTGAACTCACATTCCGGTCACTCTTTCAGATAGTAAGTCACGTATGATTATACCTCTGAACTTTCTTTCCGGAAGAGATCCTCCATCATGATCCAATACCCGCACTCCCAGTGCACAAAAAGGGTAATCGATCCACAAATTTCCGAAAACGGACATGTCCTCATTACCTCTGAGTCGTTTTCACTTCCACCAAAAACAAACCGCCCCTCACATAGAACTTCCACGTTCTCCTACCTCTGAGTCGTTCTATGTACCCCCTCTTCATTGAGCCCACTCCTGCCATGTCATCATTACCTCTGAGTGGGAAGGCTCCATCGAAGAAACCTTCATGCTTGCCATGTCCACATTACCTCTGAGCAAGTATGTCGGTCTCCTTTTCGACCTATTATCTGTACCCACAATCGGAGTACGACAAGGATAATAGGTCCACAAATGTCCGTTGTTGACCACGAATATCTTCCGTGAAACCTTCCCTGCCATGTCCTCATTACCTCTGAGCAGGAAGATTCTACGGTAAAACCCTCATGCTTGCCATGTCCTCATGACCTCTGAGCAAATATGTTGGTTTGCCTTTCACCCTATTATCTGTATCTCGAACCAAGGTACGCCAAGGATAATAGGTCCACAAATATTCCTTTGCTAAGCTTCTTAGCATAAATCCACTACCCCACCATGCCCCGGGAGCCCAGCTGCTCTACAGCATTCCTTTTTTAAGCACCGAGAACATCCATGACCACTATACCACGGCTGTTCCGGACATCCTGTCCAAACTTGTTATCCGTACCTAAAACCAAGGTACGCCTAGGGTAACAGGTCCACAAATAAATCCTCCAGCAAGTCCAATCCCGCAAACACCACAAGTACAAGAAAGAGATGATGAGTTGAAACAGACTCATTTATTCAAAATTCAACGTACCACTTCATTTGGGATCACATCCCTTACAAAAAAAAGAAGAAGAGAAAACAAAGAAAATAGACAGCTGATCACTGCTCTGGGGCACATAACCCCCTGAGACGGTCTGTCAGCAAAACACCCGACCGCTCAAACCTCTGGGAGGCTCGACGCTCTGCCTCGTGGGTCAGCACCGCCTCATCCTCCAGATGAGCGTGAGCCTGCCAGTTATCCTTAAATTTCTTAAAAGCCCGCTCCAGGTTATCGGAAGATCGGAAAACCTTCTCGGCCTCCCGAACGATCGACTCCTGCTCCGCCTGAGCAGCCTCCAGCTCTGACTCTAAGAAGGCCAATTGCCTCTGGAGTCCAAGAATCCGCTCCTTCATATCAGCAATTCCACGAGAAGCGGATTCTTCCCGAGCACGGCAAGCCTGACTCCTACGACCCAGCTGGTCATACGAAGCGGAGAACTTATCAAGGTCCCCCCGTACGACTGGTCCAGCAGTATCTCGGGCTAGCTTAATCCTATCCCGAGCAGCAATGAGGAAGCCACGCTCTCGCTCAATCACAGCAGGCAAGCCCACCTGTCGTATCGCCAGTAGTTGGGTCACAAGCTGATCAGCTTCTGTCAGCTTAGGTTCCAGCAGTGCAGCCAACCCCACCCCTCCAGGAAGGGACTTCAAGGTTGCAATTTGACCCCGAGCGCACCGGAGAGATAGAGAAAATGGGGTCCCCCGTCCTATGGCAGCGTCTACGCCCCTTGTCAAATGACGATAGAAGCTGTCGACCACGTCCTGCGTCACCTCGTTCAGAGTCTCCGTGGAGGCCGGTGTCAGCGGGAGTGTGGCTGGCAGCACTGAAGAAGACGCAACAGAATCTGCCACCCCTGCCACAAGAGAAGTAAACTCCGCACGAAAGGATGCTTGAACAACGGCCAACTCCTCTTCGGCAGCCTGCAGAATTTGAATACTCGGTAGGGTCGAGAGGTCAGTCTCCGGAGTCGTATAATCTGCGAAGGATGAGCCGGAGACCATCGCCAATTCCATTCCCATTTGCCTAGAGCTGGCGGGAGGCCCCTCGACATGAGACGGCAAAGGAGAGGGAACGCTCCTTCCTCCCATATCACGACAGACCGAGCCTTCTCCAAGAACATCCACGACGGGAAGTAAAGGGTCAGGACCTGCAGGGCCAAGGCAACCATGAATCGATTTGACCCGGAGGATATGTTGATAGAGCAAATAAGCACCCTCACTAGTCAATATCTGCCTATCTTACCAGTTGAGGAGTGTGGTGGCCGAGGTTCGCCTACAGCCACCGCAGCCTCTTCACCAACAGCTTCCGAGTCAGGTATAACAGACTCCTCCCCCCTTGCGTCCTCGGGAGGGGATGTACCGAGATCGACGGCGCCTTGCTGAAGATCAGCGGTCTCGGAGACGGGTCCGAGGAAACCTTCGTCACCCCGGGCTGAGACCTCAGCAACCTGGGAGCTTTCAGCCGCCGCTGAGAGAGCCCCCACAGAAAGGATCGCAGCACACATGTCGCTAATCAAAGCAGCAAGGGCCGGATCAACTTCAGGGGTGGTAGACGATTCAGGAGAGGCCGGTTCATCGGACACCTACAAAGAAAAATGATTAAGTCATATCTCCAAGAGAAAAGAAAACTACAACAGAGAGATGGCTACGACTTGGTCTTACCTCCGGAATAGCGTCTGTATCTTCACCCCTCTCGGTAATAAGTAATCCGCGAGACCTAACGGCAGCTCTCTTCACGAAAAAGGTCGCTCTACCGTCAGAAGACTCGGGTCTGACTCATTTACGCGAGGAACCAGGTACAGCCGAAGGCTGTTCTTCTCTCACTACTTCCTCTTGTGCAGTAATCAACGGAACTTCCGCCAGTTCATCGGGTGTGGGAAGCGGTTGATCCGTTACTTCTTCACCCCCACCAGAAAGGGAGTCTTCGCTATCATGATCATCCTCCTCCTCTGCCGACTCGGAAGGTTCTGATTCAGGGAGGGGAATCTGGAGCGCCAGTTGCTTTCTAGCCTTAGCCCCCTTTGGCTTCTCCTCTAAACCGGTACCCACGATGAAACTGGTACTCGGATCGAAGTTAACAGGAGGCTTGTTCGCCATAACGTGATACAAAGCAGCCACATACAAAATTTCCCTCGGTGCCTTAGCATCAGGAACCGAGAAGCTGGCCCGAGTATGATAAGCGTCATAATAATTCCACGCTCGGACGCCATCAAGAACGCTACCTTCAAAACCCAGACAAGGGTTGGGACAATCAAGGAACAACTGGCTATAACCAAATTGGCGAGAAAACCTACTAGGTAGGTAAGGCTCCAAGTACACACTATCTCGGTTGCGATAAACCAGATGCACGGGACGGATATTGCGCAACCAAGCATGCATATCCGGAGATAGAAAGTGAGAAGGCCCGGTACCGTCAAGATGTACCTTCCTCACGTCCTCATCAGAAAAGGGAGGAACAGACACAAAGAAGTCACACCCATCCACCCTCGCCAGCGCCCTTCGACAAGCTGGCATAGTGTTGTATTCCCAAGACCGGCAATGGCATTTGAAGAGGAAAGCGTCTTCATCTGTAGCATATTTCGCGATCCCGGGACCCATCAAAGACCTGTAGTGCATCACCAACCACCCCATCAAGTAATGGAAAGGCAGTTCTATGCGCTCAAAATCCAAAGTCTTCTTGCGAGCAATAACCTTGGACGAGAATGTTCGAAGACCATGGTGTATGCTGCACACCATAGCAGGAAGGAGGGCCAGTCTAACTCCAAATACTAGTTTAACGGCAGAGAGGATGAAATGACGACCAATCCTCTCGATAGAACCCGCTCCTCCCGAGACTACGCTGTTCCGTAGCCATATCATTAAAAAACCAGCCAAAAGTGCCTTCTTCGACATCTGTACGGTCCCGTAGTAAAAATAACTAAGAGAGTCAGCTTGACTCCCGAATATATCGCTCTTGGATCGCGACTTCTTGACACTTGACATCAGATCCCTTACCTCTGTATGCGTTCGAGGGGCTCGAGGAGTAACTTCGCCATAAGGATCAACTCTAAAAAGATAATTAATCCAGGATGTGGTATGGGGAGCGGTCCCCTCGGAGCTATCCGTCGTTTTTATAGCCATCTGATGACAAGCACTATGGTGGCACAACAACTCCCGATACACCACAACAGAACCTGGGAGTTGCCTGTCCAAGGCCTCGAACTCCTCATTCGACGGGGTATACACCTCGAAAGGCTCATTCCCCCACGGAAGTTTAGAGACAGTATACATCTCGTAAAGAGCGAGCCCCAGCTCCCCTGCTGGTGCAAAAAACGTCCCCGTTCGCCGGCTATACGTCTCCAAGAGCGCTACGAACAGTGGTTTATTAAGGGGAAGTCCGTGGCAAGTACCCCGAATGGCATGGTAAAGCCCCACCTCCCGCAGGAATGTTCCATAGGTCTGCAGAACCCAAGTGGTCAACTGGATCCATGTAGAAGTGGGGTTTATCCAGTTCGGCAATGCTATCCTACCAACGGAACAGGATTTCTTACGAACAAGCCGATTCAATAAGGTATCAGCTTGAGCGAATGAGAAGTTGGGACCGTATACATTCATGAAGGAGCCCGGGGCCAAACCCATCATGTACCGGAGGACGGAATCCCTACCTGCGTACGTCGATCGCATGTTCGGATTGTAATGGATGTTGCCTATCAACATCCCCGACTGAGTAGGAGTCAAATTACACACCATCTTCCTGTCCAACAACACCATGTTGAACCACGACAGGGGATAATGACGTTCCATGAGAGGAATATGGATCGCCACCCCATCCAAAAAAAATCCCAGTTTTCGAAAATCTCTAAAACTCGGGGATTCTTGATAATTAAAGCATCACCAAAAAGGAACAAAGGCTTCAGGTATTTCCATCCAGCTTCCCAGTATTCATCATGGAACGGAAATAATGGAGGGTCTGATCCTCAATGGCCTTCAACCTCTCCGAAGGCTCATCAGTAGGGAATTGATTCAACACATGCTTAATTAAGTCATCAAGACGCACGCCCAGGGCGAATTGATTTGAACCTACTATAAGCTCCCCAGCAGGATTTACGGGCAGATTTACTGGAGAAAGACAAAAGAAACGAGGTTAGAAGATAGTCAAAGAAAATAGAAGCATTGGAAAGATCATTTGAATCTATGAGGCTCGAGTCGTCACAGCCTCATGCGGCTCAGTATTAGATACGTCCATGCGGTTCTGTGCATCATAGCCGCATGTGCCTCCGAGTTAGCCAAGTCCATGTAACTCAAATTTAGACGAGCTTATAGACTCATGCGGTTCAGGTTAAGCATGCCTACGAAGCCAGACTCACGCGAGCTGTCGCGGATACAAGAAAGCGAGCTTATGCGGTTCAATAGTGAGAGACACTTATGCGGCCCGAATCGAAAACACATATGCGGCTCAGATCGAGTATAACAAGCTCATGCGACCCCATGGGGAGAAGTGCTTATGCGGTCACATCGATAAGCCTCGTACATACGGCTTGTGCATAAAGTATACAGCAGAGCCATGGCAACAATTAGGGTTTTCAGACGACCCTTACCATCGATAGGCGGGTGGACGTCAGGGTGGAAAGCAGGCGCGCTAGTCGGCGGATGAGCCGCCACATTCGCCGCTGCAGTCGATGAAGACGCGGCCTTCTTGCCCTTCGCTGCCGCAGAAGATGATGCGGCCTTCTTGCCCGTAGCAGCAGCAGCCTTCTTGGGAGCCATTGTCGATCGATGAAGGAAGAAGACGAAGAGCAAAGTCGGCAACAGAGAATTTAAGCAAAGAGAGAAGGTAGAGAAACCCAAGGGGACTAAAAGACTCTTATTTATAGGCAAAAGAGACCCATAAAACGAACAAACGTCTTGGATGACGCCTCGGATTACGTGCTGCTTCAAAAGATAAAGGCAAAAATGTTTCGGTCAAGGCATAACTGACCCTTGGGATCCTCCTCCAAAAGACGGCGTTAATTCAAAAATGAATCAAGAGCATTTAATAAAGATTTGCACACGTAGTCAGGACACGTGGCAAAGAGCCCATACGGCCAGATGAGTCTATGCGGCTGAGACACTTATGCGGCATGAACGGGGCCATACTTCTTATTCAAAGTGTTTTAATTTTACAAATTGAAAACTTTGAAGGGGGTCCTGTAGAAGCATGGAAAATATCAGAGTAATGGTCCATGCGGCTCTGGGAAGAAGCCCATGCGGCTCATACAGGAGCTGTCTTATGCGATTCAAAGAAGACTCTCAGTCTCATGCGGCTCGGGAGTGTATGCGGTTCAGCAGGAATCTGCGGCCCGATCGACGCCACATCTCCCCTTGGGATCCCTCCCTACAGCTGGCCACTTGAGTAGTGGCCTCATTTAATGCCCTGACACGACTCGACGATCGTGACGGCTCTGACATAAAGCGTCATAATGGTTCTGCCATAAATGACAGACTCTTCGGGAAAAGAAAAAAATCTCTGACCCGATCCGATAGAGGTCCTAGATTGCCACGTGGCACGTCTCATACGGCTTAAATGGAGAACAGCTTCATACGGCTCACTAAGAAGTCACCCTATATGGCCAGCAAAAATCAGCCATATGCGGCCCACCGAGAGCCCAGTCCCTGCGGCTCAATACAACGCTAGCCTATGCGGCTCGTAGAGATTATGCATATGCGGCTCATTGAGAGATCATCCCCTGCGACACAATAAGGCGTTGTCCTATGCGGCTCATGAAGATTACCTCCCTGCGGTTCAAGTCTTGCCTATCCTATGCGGCTCTGGCAGGCCCCACAACTAAAACATGTGGCATCGGATCAATCAAGGATTTATCCGAATCTCAATAAATATATTTGACATCATCATCATAATTACTGAGATCAAGGCATATCATTTATCATCAAGCCAATGGGACACGTGGCGAGCAATCGGACATTGGTATAATCAATCATGAAGATTTAAAGCAGTTAACATTAATTGCTCATAAGATTCGGTGCTATCCGTATTAATGGCCTAGATTCATTGTAATCAGGATCAAGGGTTCAAATAGATTGAAGGAGCGCTGACATTCCAAACAAATGATCATTAACAAACCCTAATGATCATACCCCACTCATATAAATAGCCAGCATCATTTCTTTCCGAAAGGACCACCGGCAACAAAAAAGAATAAAAAAAATACAGAGCCAGAGAGAAAATATACAGAGAGAGAGAGAAGCCAGGAGAGCAACAGAGGAGTAAAAAGAGCCCTTCTTCGTCAACGCCAACCATCTTCACACGAGGAGCCAAGTCTGCATACCGATCGTCCAAGGAGTAAAGCAGGGCTGCCGTCGCCTTCCCGAGCCTCTATCGTCACCCCCCAGAATCTAAAATAAACAATTGTACTTAGATTGATGTACCTAGGTTTTCGTCCCTAGGCTTTTTTTGTACAAGCGAGTTTGTATTGTGAGTCTAAGTTCAGTCCTCCGATAATTGTTCTGTACTTTTACGATCAATGGCAAACATTCATAATGCCACTTGTTGGGATTCTTCCACAGCACCCATATCGTTGCACCAACTGCAATTTGCTTTTGGTGAAGCTTCTTTCCACACCACCACTTCTGCAGCCTCTGCAATAGTGTCGGACCCCTCGCTTGAACTCTAAAATCCTTCTGTAGCATATACTAGACCTCCCTACCATAACACCATAGTGGAATTGGTGTTCCAATGTTTCCACCGAGCTTTGATCGCAACAGTGACACTTCGAAGCCATGCTAAACCCAATCTTGATAATATTATCATTCGTAGGAACTTTGTTATGTATAATACGCCACATAAGTATTGACCATTTTAAGGAATACATGTTCCCCATATATAAACGAATTAAAGGATAATTAGCAAGTGCCTTCTGGCCAGATCCCATGCTAACGCCACTGAGAATCTACCTGATACCCTATGCCAATGCCATCCTGAAGCGTCCACCAGTATCTGATCATAAGTAATGTTTCTTTCTTCGATAAGCCTCTTCCAGACGTGAGTAGCATTTGATGTCACAGCTACCTCACTAGCTGAGGTCTGAGAGCAATTCAGGCATCTTCGACGGCCTGGTGAACAAAATCAATCAAAAATTGTAGGATGGCCCAATGCGACCCTATCTCCGGGCGACAAGATGATCCTTATCAAGCATGTCCTATCCTCCATCCCCATTTAGACTTTGGCGGTGTCTTCCCCCCCAAGAAGGTTCTATACTCGTTAGAGTCCCTCCTCACAAGCTTTATTTGGGGGAATATCTACGTCAAGGACAATCACCACTGGGCCAGCTGGGATACCATGGCCAAACCTACCTAAGCGGGCGGCCTGGGCTTCAGCAGACTAGCGCACGTTATTGACGCATGCTCGATGAAGCTGTGGTGGAAAGTCCGACCGGAGAACTCCATTTGGACCAAATTTGTAAAGGCAAGACACTTTCGTCATTTCCACCCCACGACGGCCGCCGCCAACAATCGTTCGTCTGCATCCTGGTGTCGTATCCTCCACGGCCGACACCTTGCCGAACCCCTCATCCGCCTACAGATTGGTAATGGCAGCTTGTCGCTGTGTCACGAGCACTGGCTCGGCAATGTCGTCCTTTAACCTACCGCATCTGCCTCCATAGAAGCACCATCTGAGACTTATGGGACAGTGACTCCGGGTAGATATGGGACCGGGTCAGAGAATGGCTGGGACCGATGGCGGTAGCCGACCTTGCCGCTACAGACGTACAGCTCAATGAGATCCCGATGCGCTGACATGGGCTGTCATGCCCGGTGGAACCTTTATGATGGCCTTCGCCAGGGTCATAGTGAGAGGCCCTGACCCTCTTTCAATGCTGATCGCTCCTTTCTGGCACTCCTGTATCCCCAATAAATGGTCAATCCTAATCTGGAGAGCTCATCGCAGGAAGCACCCCACCGACGACTTTCTCACCTCCATCGGCTACAGCCTTGCCTCCAAGTGCCATTGATGCACTGTACATCACTTAGAAACTGTCGAATACATCATGTTCTCTGGCGACCTCGCCACTCATATGTGGTCTAGCCTCTCGTGCTGGTGCGGTCTAGATCACCGTGTTGGGGGCTTCAACGATCTCCTCACCAGCTAGGGCAAATCTCATGGCCTTCAGATTATCGCAGTCGCCGGAATTTGGGCTCTCTGGAAGAACCGAAACAAATAGAGATACGAAGGACGCTAATACAACCCCTCTCAACTGATCAGGGAGGTCCTCCGTCAGAGTCTCAAAATCAGCAGACGCTGCACTCACTCTCCAGACTGTTTCTGGCAGGCGCTGTCCTAACCTTCGATCCGGGTCAGCCAATCTTTTTGGCTGCGTCTAGCCTCCTTTTGGCTTTTGTTGTCTTTTTGTGCTGGTCGCTTTTACTTGAATAGGCTTCGGCATTTTGCGCCTGATACATAAAATAAAATTCCTTCTCCAAAAAAAAAAATATATATATATATATATATATATATATATATATATATATATATATATATATATATATATATATATATATATTAAAATATAAATATATATATATATATATTTATATTTATATTTATATTTTAATATATATATATATATATATATATATATATATATATATATATATATTATATAAATATATATATATATGTATATATATATATATATATATATATATATATATATATATATGGATCCATAAAAAAACTCCACGGTCATCGTTCCCTCCCTCCCCGTTCTGCAACGTGCCGCTCGCCGGCCGGCCTAGGCCGGCCATCCCCGTCGCTGGATCTGCCTCCTGTCCGCATGCCCCCCCCGCCAATCCCCCCCTGGACGCCGGAGGTGTTAGAGTGGCACCGCCAGCTCCACCTCCTCTACTCGTCCCCTCCTCGTCCTTTCTCCCCCTCCGCATATTCCCCTCCCCCGGCGCCTCCGCTTGCCCCGCCGCCGCCGGATCCGGGAAGGTGCGCTCCCCCTCCTGTTCAGCTCGCGCGCGGATCGTCCCCGCTCCCGCAGGCCTCGTTGGGAGCGTCTGCTCCACTCTCCGCCCCGGCGCTGGCCTCCGCCGGTGGCGGCGCCGTCGGCGACCTGGCGCTGTGGTCTCCTGACACCGCCCCCTTGAGTTCGAACTCACCCCCCCTCTCCTCGGGAGCTGCACCTCCCTGCAGCGCCAGTCTCGGGCCCAACGCCCCTGTGCTCCTCGGGTCTCGCTCCCACGTGGGTGGGACTCACGAGGCTTTCAACCCCCTTTGCGCAGTCCCCTCCGCGCAATTGGAGCCCGACTTCATTCACCAACGCGCGGGAATCCCCCCCTCCTCTGCGCAATTGGCTTCTGTCGCCTCCTCCATTTGCGCGGAGCTGTCCCCCTCGTCTGCGCAATCTGATATTGGAGCATCCTTGGCGCACCTCCACTCCATGATGTCCTCTATCGTGGCACATCAATCTTGGATGGCGCAGGCCCTTGGTGGCCTTCTTCCTTATGCGCACTCTCGTGTCAACCCCGTCGCTCCCGTTGGGGCGCCACCCCCGGCTCCCGGCGCCCCTACCTCTGCCCCCGTGCCCATCCCCGCCGGCTCGCCCTTCCCCCCGGAGGCCCTTTGCGCCGCTCAAGTTGCGCAGGTGCTTACAGCTGGCGCTGCTCCGTCAGTGGGCCCTCCCCCCATTGCGCAATCCAGGGGCCTTCTCCCACACTCCTGCTGTGCGGATAATTCCCTGCGCAGGTTGTCGCCTGGATCATCCCCACCACCCTCTTCCGCCTCTCCCTTCTCCCAGGTTCCCCCAATGGCCACCCCCTCACCCTCGATCGGCCCGTCTCTCGGCCCCACCGTAACTCCGGTTCTTCCGCCTCCTCCTCCACACCTTTCGTCTTCACCTGTTGGTGCTCCGTCCGGCTCCCTTATAGCTCCATCCACCGCTGGCGCTCCTCTTGCCCTGTCTCCTCCGGTTCCCCCGATGACCACCGCCGTCGCCACGGTTGGAAGTGCGCCCGCTACCGTTGCCTCTGCGGCTGTCGTTGCTCATTTGCAACGTAGTGCGGCGAGCCAACCGTCCTACGCTGCTTCCCTTCGTCCTGATTTATTTCACCCGAAGGAACCTTTGATTCCCGACGTCCACCTACCGGAGATCGTCTACTCGCAGACATCCCCCTTGCCCACAATCCTATTTTCCGAAATGGAATTATCGTCGCTCTCCTTATCCTTCCCCCACACCTTCGTACTCAAATTCTCCTCAGCATGTCCCAAATTATCCAGGGTGCAGGAAGTTATAGCCAGCTGGAGTCTTTCAGCAGAGTACCGCATTGCCTCCCTCGACCCTAGACATATGCTCCTCCACTTATCTTCTGCGACTGATCACAGGACGGTGTGGTCCAAAGGCACGTGTCGGGTGGACGCCCACCAAATGAAGATCATCAAGTGGAACCCCGATTTTAGCCCTCTTGAAGACTCTGCAAAAGTCGCAGTTTGGGTGACGCTGCCGAAACTACCCCTCATCTGTTTTGTTCCAGCGGCTATTCGGCGCATTGCCAACTCCTTCGGGACGTATGTCGCCACGGCCCCGGAAACCAGCAACCTCACCAAGGCCAACTACGCCAAAATATGCGTAGAACTCGATCTCTCCTCCGAGCCCCCCAACTTCATCAATATCGAACTCGGCAATCGCATCCACACCCAACAGATCGTTTATGACAACCATATTCTGTACTGCGATCACTGCCATCTACGTGGTCACAGCCCAAAATACTGTCATCGTCTGCACCCGGAACTCAAGAAGAAATCGGTCCAAACCAATCAATCAGCAACTGGAGGGAGGGCGCCACGATCCCCCCTCTTACCACCACCGAACAAGCATATCAGATTTGATTCCAGTGACGTCCTCTCCGATTCTGGTGGGAACCCTGGGAAAACAGCCAGTCCATGCGACTCCAGAGCTCTATCCATCTTCAACAAGTTTGATGCACTCGAATCGGAAGATGAAGGCCTTCCACCAGCCCCTACTGGTCTCTTAGGGGATAACACGTTTAATGAGGTGGTCACGCCGGTATCTACCTTGATCATAGCTGAACCCAACCAGATCACCACTCCCGCGGAAGCCATCGTCGTGAGCAACGATCCCAAGGCGGGGGAGCAACCCCTCATCACCCCAGACCTAGTGGTAGAAGCATTAGCTATCCTCGGACCAGACCAGGTCCAAAGAGGTCTTCAGATTCAAGCTGCGGGTTATTCTCTCCAGACATCTCTGACGCAGATCGACATCTCCAGCGACGCCATCTCCATCCCCCCGGAGGAGTCCATGCTGGATTCCGCTGGAAACCAGATCGACCAAACTGGGGAGGTCGCATCTGATATCCAAGCGATCACCTCAAACATAACTACCCTGTCAAGGGCAGACAAACAAGCATCAAGCAGGAACCTTGAGAAGATGGGAACAGCAGAAACCAAAACCATTCTCACCAGATCCGCCTCCAGGCAGAACAAAAAACACAATCCCCACTCTCATTAATGATCAACATTCTATCCTGGAATGTCCGAGGTCTGGCCAACAAACCCACTCTGAGGAGAGTTGCCATCCTCCGAAAGATGCACAAAATCGATATTCTCATTATTATCGAACCAAAAATTCCACCCAAAAGATTAAAATCGATCCAACTGCAACTCGGTCTCCCCCAGGCCATTGCTGGGAGCAGCGACATCTGGATCCTTGGAACGGAGGACGTCACCCTCGAAATCATTCACAAAGCCAAGCAGGACTTATCCTGCTGGGTGGAACACCCTTTCCTTTCTAACCGCATCATCCTTTCTGCGGTGCATGGCAGCTGCGAAATTACTGAGCGGAAACAGCTTTGGAAAGACCTGCTCGACATCCACACCAACCACATCGCGTTCCCGTGGATTTGTGTTGGGGACTTTAACGCTATCACCAGCAGAGATGAAAAATTGGAGGTCGCACACCGCCGTCATCCGCCATGCTCGATTTCAACAACTTCATCTTCAATGCCCACCTATCATCTCTCCAGTTCACCGGCAATGCTTTCACCTGGTGCAATATGCAGGAAGGTGATCGACGCCAATACTCCCGCCTAGACAGGGCTCTCACTAACGTCCATTGGGACGGAATGGGGCTCACTACCAGCCTAGCCCACCTCAATACTTCAGAATCTGACCACGCTCCCCTGTTGATTGTTATAAAAAACTCTGACAACCCTATCAAGAAGAACTTCCGATTCCTCAATTTTTGGACCGAACACCCTCAATTTTTGAATATTGTTCAGGAAGCGTGGAATCGGACAGATGCTCCCGACCCCCTTGTCCGAGTTAGCAACAGGCTTAAAGAAACGAGGAAAGCCCTGATCATTTGGAGCAAACATGCCTATGGGGACATTTTTCAAGCTGTGAGGACGGCTGAGGACGATGTCTCTCGGGCCGAGGCCAGATTTGCCTCGGAGCGCTCTGCGACGGCGAGGACGGCCATGAACCTCACCAAAGCGATGCTCAAATTTAGGAACAGAATAGAGACCGAATTCTGGAAGCAAAAAGCCAGGTTGAAATGGGACAGTGAAGGGGATAAAAACTCTAAATATTTTCACGACTGTGTCAAAGGCCGCAGAAAGCAGCTCTCGATTCATCAAATCACCGACGACATTGGAAACATTATTTCTGATCAAAAGAACATCCAAGCGGCCGCTGCGGAATTCTACTCCAAGTTATTCACCAAAGAGACGGTCCACAAAGACAACTCCTTTCTGAATGTCATTCCACAGCTCATCAGCGACAACGACAATGTTCAACTGGAGTCGCTTCCCACCGTGCAGGAGGTGACCGAAGCGGTTTGGGCCCTGGATGCGAACAGTGCACCCGGACCAGACGGGTTTTCGGGCGTGTTCTTTCGTACCTGCTGGGAGATTATCAAACAGGACATAACTGAGGCGGCAATCGCTTTCTTCGAGGGAGCCACTTACCCCAGAGCAATTTTCAGCGTCAAGCTGATCCTTATCCCGAAAAACTCCAACCCCGAATCCTTCCGCGACTTCCGTCCCATCAGTCTTTGCACTTTCACAAACAAGATCATCTCCAAGATCATTGCAACCAGAATGGCCGGATTGCTCCCCAAGATCATATCCGAGGAGCAAAGCGGCTTTGTCCGTGGAAGAAACATCCAGGACAACATCATGCTCGCACAGGAATTAATCACCTACATGAAGTTTCCAACTAGAGGGGGTAACATCGCCATCAAGCTCGACATAGAGAAAGCTTACGACAGAATGGATTGGCAGTTTATTATCTGGGTCTTCAGAGCTTTCGGCTTCTCGGAAAGTTGGACTAACACTGTGTGGAGATCCATTAGCAACTCTTGGTTCTCGACGGTTATCAACGGTCAGGCCGATGGATTTTTCAAATCCACTCGTGGTGTTAGACAGGGCGACCCTCTCTCATCCACTGTGTTTATCATTGCGGCCGACGCACTGAGCAGAAACCTTAACAACATGATTAATACTCCCAACTTCCAGCACTACCATACTTCCAGCGGTTGCCCCTTCATCACCCACCTGGCCTTCGTCGACGACGTCCTCATATTCTCGTCCGGGGATATCGGCGCGGTTGAAGTGGTGAACCACACTCTGCAGAGATACTCAAGATGCTCCGGTCAGAAAATCAACACCGCCAAGAGCGTCATTTACGCCCACCACAACTTCGATCGAGAGCATGCCCGCGGCCTTTCCAACTTAACATCCTTCAACGTGACCCACCCCCCCTTCAAGTACCTAGGATGCCCCCTGGTGTACGGGAGATCTAACTCCGGCATATTTGAGGAGTTGATATCTCGAATCAGGAAAAAACTAGAGGGGTGGCACAATGCCACTTTATCCCCGAGCGGCAAGATGATCCTCATCAATCATGTTCTCACTTCTATCCCAATCCACACCCTGGCCATGTGTTCCCCGCCCAAGAAGGTTCTAACATCGATCGAACAGACATTTTGTAACTTCTTTTGGGGGCAGGACAAAGGCCAGGACAAGCATCACTGGGCCAGTTGGGATTCTATGGCGCGCCCTACCGAGGAAGGAGGACTAGGCTTTACCAAACTCTCCCACATCGTCCAAGCTTTCTCGTTGAAACTGTGGTGGACCCTCCGGACCAGCAATAACTTATGGACCAGATTCATGAAGGCCAGATACTTCAAGCACAGTCACCCTGCTGTAGCCATCTCTAACAGCCGTTCTTCGGCGGCGTGGCGTCGCATCATCGAGGGGCGGACTAGCGCCGAACCTATTATGAGACTCCAATTGGGTGACGGTAACTCGGATCCCTTCTGGGAGAGATGGACTGGCGACAACTTGATCCCGAGCATCACGGAGACCCCTACAAACGTCAGGATTAGCGATCTGTGGGACCTCAGTGTTAACGACTGGAACTGGGAAAAGATTCGTGACTGGTCCGGAAACGATACCGTGGAGAGCATTCGCCGATGCGGAGTTAGAATCAGAAACGATGAGGATGCATGGAGGTGGTCGATCGAGGCCTCGGGGACTTTTACGATGCGTTCGGCGCGACGCGCGGTGCGCATTATTGGGCTCCTGAACCCCACCATTGCTCCCTACTGGCACGCTTGCATTCCTAAGAAGTGGTCCATACTGATGTGGAGAGTCATCAGGCAGAAACTGCCCACCGACGAGATCCTGAAGACCATAGGGTTCAGATTAGCATCAGCCTGCAACTGTTGCGATGACCGCCAGATGGAGACTATTGATCACATCTTCTATCTCGGGGATCTGCCAGGTCACATTTGGAGGATTCTCAACCAACTGTGTAGCATCGCGCCAGGCAGTGGGCGCTTCCACGATCTGGCATACTCTTGGGGTTTGGCCTCCCACGGACACCAGATCGTCGCAGCGGCCGCCACATGGGTCATTTGGAAGAATCGGAACAAAGCAAGATATGAAGGATTCCACTACACAGCCATTCAGCTCATCCGGGAAGTCTTTCGCCAATGTCGTAAAAGGAGCACCCGGTGCGCTCACAGCTCGAGGGATTTTTGGGCCTCTATTCTACCATAGATCTCGTTTGTTGCCAGCCCCCCATCCTTCTCCTTTTGATGGTATACTTGTATAGGCTTCGACATTTTGCGCCTTGTATACTTTTCCGGGCCTCGGTGTTCGATCCTTGATTAATAAAATGGGGGGTCTTCAAAAAAAAAAAAAAAAAAAAATATATATATATATATATATATATATATATATATATATATATATATATATATATATATATATTTTATATATATATATATATATATAAAATATATATATATATATATATATATATATATATATATATATATATATATATATATAAATATATATATATATATATATATATATATATATATATATATATTTATATATATATATATATATATATATATATAATAATAATAATAATAATAATAATAATAATAAAATATATAATAATAATAGTAAAATCCCTATAAAATATATTTTTTTATTATATATAGGGATTTTATTATAAAATATATATATAATATATATATATATATAATAAAATCCCTAAAACCCTATTCGTTTCTCCCCTCTCGATCCAGCATGGCACAGGCACAGCAACGGCAGGCCACGCTGCCTCCCTGGCCATCGGCGGTCGCCTGGGCACTACCGTCCATCGTCAGGAGATGCTGGCAGCAGTACGAGCACCAAGCAGAAGCAGCAGTAGCGCACGTGAAGCGCATCAGCGGCGGCGGCGGCCACGCGCCGTTGCACGGCCGTGAGGGCCTAGTAAACTCCGAAGACCTCTCATCGATGCACCTCACCCTCTTCTACGCACAACATGGTTGATTCGTGCGTTTCGCACAAAATCCCGTCTTGAAGCACACGAATTCGAGTCCAGAAATGTGTTTGGGGATTGCAACTTTGGACCCATTTTTGGCACAATCTGACCGTTGGATAGTCGATCTGGTTTCTCCATCTCAATTTTGGTATATGCCCCTTCCATCACATAAACTTTCACTCGTTAATTTGATCATTTGATAGATCAAAATCGGCCACCAAGTTGACCGTTTAAACACGTTTATTTTTGGACAGTTTCGTGGAGCCAACTTCATGGATTCATTTCCCTCTCATCGAAGCTCCGATTGACGAACCATGAACTCCGGTGTCCAGTAGGTATAACCACCTTCATTCCATAAAAATATCAGTTTTCTAGGATATCATTTGGTTGGTTGAAATGGATGCCAAAGTTGGACGTTCGAAATCATAATTTCCAATATGTAAAATTATGATTTCGAATACGGAATATTAGAATCCAAATTCGACACCACCATTGCACTCGTGACGTCGTTCTGGCCAAGATTGACATGTAATTTGTCAAATTTTGACAACATTTGTCTTGGCATATTTTTTGGCACAAAGTGGGTCCAACGACGAACATTATTTTGACCAAAAATTACTATTTTGCCCATGTGTCCTAAATTGGACATATAGGTAGTCTATCGAAGCTATTTTACTTATTATGGGAGTTCCATCTTTACTACTTCATTCGGATTTGTAAGACCCACTTTTCTAAAATGAGGTTAATTTTGTAATTATAATTATTTAATAATGATATTTAAATCATATTATGATTTTTGGTAATTTTTAATCAATTTAAAAATATTTAAAATATTAAAATATGATTTTGATGGTTAACTAATGAAACCCTAGAATTGCTAAGCCTAGATACTAACCATGACCGAGGGAGCCTTGTCATGTGATTAGAATGTCATATTACAACTTTTAACCTAAGGGTATTTTGGTTATTTTGACAATTTTATGAATTTATAAATTATATTAATTAAATATGTGCTACTTAATTATTTGAGACTTGACCTAGAATCTTAGCCTAATCTAGATTAGCCTTGAGCTTAGAGTCCTGATTAGGGTAACCTAGTAAATGACAAGATTAACAATATCTAGATATTTTTAGGTAGGATATTTTACCCTTAGGATATTTGTGAAAAAGAAAGCCTTAGGACTATTGAACCAATAGAAAGGCTTGAAATTGGGTGGACAAGCCCTAACCACTCATCTACATCTAAACTAACCCTAAATTCATTTGTGGTCAGCCATACAAGCCCCCCTCCCACTCTTATAAGTATGCTCCTATGTTGTTCTTGCCTCTTTTAACACCTACTAGGAACCCTAACTTGTTCTTTCCCAAAATTCCTCTCTTTCATCCAAATTGACCCTAAATTGAGACTACTCTCTTGTGTTAGGATCCATTTCAGAAGTAGAGGCTAGTGCAGGCTTGCTTACAAGAAGTGGAGCGTGTTTGGACATTGCTCGAGGAAGGGAACTTCTCATTTTGGGACCCTTTTCATTGAGTTTGAACTCTTAATAGGTAAAACTCTACAAAGCCTAATAAATTCCTGATTTTATCCCATAGATGCATTCATTTAGGGTTTCACTAGGTGTAGCCCAAGTTTGGAAGGAAATTGAGTCCATTTCGTGTCTGTATCGGACACGTATTGGTGCTTTTAAAAGGGTGTTCGATGAAATGCCACATAAGAAATTATTTAGTAAATTTCAAAAGTAAGTACATGGTTGTGTAGCCTTAGTGTGTGAATTCCAAATCCATTTGACTGAGTCGAAGACTTTGGCATTTTTGTATCCAAACTAGACACGCACGCTGTGCACGAGGACTCGGTCGGGTCCCCTGCTACCCGGCCCTTATTCCTCCTTGGTTATGACACATGGACACGTGCCACTTGGCACAGAGGTGGGGGCCATCACTGACAGACCCCCCTCAAGTTCATAGACTCTCGTGTCATGCCAGACACGAAATCCATCGTGCACTGATTTTACACTGCACTGTTACACGCGAATAGGTTTCACTGACACGGGATTTGTGTCCTGTCCTGACACAACTTGGACACGAATCAGGGACTTGAAACCCTAGCCCTATGCCCCCTCTACGTGTGTGCTTGAGCTCGTGGGTATTTGTGCCCTGTGTTGTGTGCAATCGTGTACGACATGGCCGCAAGAGGAGTGATTTGCACTGTGTCCTAATACTTCATGTATTTCGATTATTGACACTTGTGTCCAGTTCTCGGACACGTAGACACCCTCAACATGTACACACACATACCTGACACCACTGTACACGAATGTATTGGTTTTCAAATTGTTTTGATATTTGAATTTGGGTTGGGATGAATTATAAATTTATGATACATAGGAACTGTAAACCTGGGATTCAAAATGAGGTTGGTTAGTATTAACTGAGAAGAATGATTTCATAAACCCGGAACATGGTTAGTTGTTGGTTATAAAGTGTTTTTGAAGACTGAATCAATTGTACACAACTGTTAAACTGTTATTTCCTAAAATTGAGAATTATTCCCTTTTTGTGAAAACTGAGAAATTACCCAATATGTAAAACCTGAGTTCTAACATGAAGTGAACCTGGGAATTACATGGTTAAGTTGTTTGATGCCATTCACTAATGTGTAGTTGTCAACCCTTGCCCATAAGTTCAGAACCAGAGTATAGCTCGACCACTCTCCTTTTTCTGGTATCAGATAAATGTGAGCTCTGTGAGATATAACATTATTTATTCAGATATCCTTGTGTTCAGTAAGTAGTGTATGGGGGCATAGGCCTTAAGCCTGGGCAGTAAGGTGTTTGGGCAGTGGGATTTTGGTATTGCATTAGCAGCAGCTAGCAGCCTGCCTGCAGGCAATGCCATGGCAAGGCAATGCATCGCAGCAGTGAGCAAGCAACTGCCTTGCTTACAGGCAGGTAGCAGCCAGGAAGCCTGTTTGGCTTGGCATTGGCTTGGTTAGTTTAGTCTTATGTTTATATGTTTGATGAGATATGGTTGAGGGGTTGTTCATAACTGTGGGTGTGTCTATTTATATGTGCATATGTTGGTGGTCATGAATAGAAATAAGAATTTGGTTAGGACCTATGAGTATGATTGTATCAGTGGGGTTGGTTTTGTAAGAAAACTGAGTTTTCCCTTATGTGAAAACCTGAGAATTTCAACCTGAGAATTAATCTCTTTATGTTGAAACTGAGATTAGATGTTAACTGGTTGGGTTTTAATATGCAATAGGGTTGATAGATGTATGTTAAACTGAAATGAGGTTGGGGTTTTATATGTTAACTGAAATTGGATAATGTTAACTGGTATTGTAATCTGAGATTATACCTTGCTGTCACACACACACATTCACACTTGCATCACTTGTTGACACCTTCACAGTTCACAATTTTACACACACACATCATATATATATGTTCCACACACACAACCTCACCCCCTCTCTATCTCTCTAATATATGTATAATGTATTGCATATATATATATAGGTTGATATATGCAATGATAGGTAACATATTTATGCAAGCATGTAGGATTGAATGTGATGTATACAAGTAATGTATATATGTGATAGGTATATATATTTGATATAGTATATGGTGTCCTAGGATGTTAGCCGATGGTTTAGTTTGAGTTAGCCTTAGATAGAGAGACCTAGATATTGACCAATAGTCTAAGGTTGACCTTGTTTGGCTAGAGTTGACCAAAAGTCAACATGGAGTCAATAGTGACCGATTGACTTAGTTGACCAATAGTTGACCATTGACCAAAATTGACCCTTGATAGCCTAAGTTTGACTAGTTGACCAAGATTGCCTTGTTGTTGACCTAGCTTGACTAGAGATTGACTTGGTTGACCTAGAGTTGACCAAGAGTTGACTTTAACCTAGATCGACCTAGAGATCATGTAGATGCATTGTATACTTCATTTATAACCCCTTGTTTACATCATGACTTGTGTTGCTCTAAATAGGATTCAGATACCTCGTTTCGGACAGTGTATTCTCACAGACATTCAGATCGCAGGCAAGTACATTCTTTGATTGTTTCATACTTGTCACGACTTATATTCTTGCTCTAGATTACTTTACTAGATGCTGACACTTGTTATCACGGATTAGTACTATATGGATCTTTCATGCGATATTATCCTCTTATAGGATATATCGGGTATTTCGTGTTCGTGTACTTTATCATGGGCATTGTGTACTCCTTGTGTTCGTGTTATTCGTGTACAAATCGAATAAAATCGTGTACTCTCATATGCCCACCTGATCATCTTGTACAACTATACTTCGTGTGCAATAATATAACTTGACTCTATCCTTGTGTATTGATTGGGGAGGGTGAGTAGAAAATGGTTATGCGATCAAATTTCCTTTTGTATAAAACATTGTATAAGTCTGTTGTACCCTCGTGTATAATAGAGTCTCATTTTATTGTATAACCTAACCTGTTTACGTAACCATATTGTGCTCTAAATCACTAGTCATTTACAGTTCTTACTTACCATGTATATATTTCCAGTTTACAAATATATCTCATTTTTATGTACATCTTCTTACTGTTCATGTATCTTACTCTTTTGCATGCTTTATATTTCCTGCCATAATATGAACTGCGTGAGATGTACTGTGCTCGCTCCCGTCCTGTCTAGACCTGTTGAAAATATTACAGATGATACCGAGGACTTCTATCCAACCAACTATGGAGCCCATCTAGACGATTCCTGTAAGTTGGACCCACAGGAGGATCCAGCTCTAGCTAAGGACGTCATCCCTACTGATTAGACTAGATTTGCTAGGCTTTATCTTATTTTTATTATGTCATTTGTATTGACTTTAGAGTTGTATTATTTTTTGGATGTTTGTGATGTTGTGTCGTTTAGACACTTAGACTTTCCTTCTGTTTGTATGTTCTCTTTAAGATTTCATATTTATCATATCGTGCTGTTCTATTTCTAGATTTCTGATTGAGTTGTACCTTCTGTGATTTTTCCTCCATTCGGAGAGTATTTCATATTATATTTAGTTTGTGATAGTGACCTAGGAAAGCTTTCTACCGTCGACACTGCGGCGTAGGCTGGACGTACCCACTTCTCGTACCCCAACACTGGGTGCAGGTCGTGACACATTTTTAGTGGTAGCCCATGCACGTCCTGAGAGTCGCAGTTAGTACAATTTTGTAGTGGTACTCGAACTAGAGTGTCACTACAACCTGTGGTAGGATATAGGATATAAGTTTTGAGGTAGTCAATCACATCTAGGAAAAACTCTTATCTAAATTCCTGTCATCTAAATTCTTGTTAAAAAATTTCTTCCCTTTGAAATAAACTGTCCTCCTTTGATTATATTGTTTCCTTCTCAGTAATTGATTTCCTTGTTTGGTCTGTCTTCAGGATGGTTATGGAGACACGATCTCATCGCCTCGGCCAGGAGGATACTGCCGAGAGGTCTGCCACCTCTCGGCCGGCTCAGCCCGGTCAGGCAGCTCCTGTGGTACCTTTTCATGTCGAAGTTTCTGGCACATTCAGGGGTGCACCTCCGCCTATTCCGAGATCTTCCCCCGTTATTCCTGATTTCCTTCAGCAGTAGCAGCTACCTCCATCGGGATCAGTTGACATGGGGCAGTTGTTCGATTTCTTCCAGAAGATGGTGGAGGCCCAGCGACAGCTGACCGCTCATTTCCAGCAGGGCGTAGAGAATGCCCATCAGCTTGCCCTAACGACTATGGAGAGAGTTATCGCACAGCCCCAGGGAGTCCAGATTCAGCAGTATCAGCCAAAGATACCAGGATCCAGGAGTTCCAGAAGATGCGTCTGTGGGACTTCCGTGGCACAGAGGGGATCTTATATGCCGATGATTGGATCGAGCATATCAAAGAGATATTTAGGCTAGCGGAGATACCAGCTCGACTTCAGATCGAGGCGGCAGGCAGCCAGATGTAGGACCTGGCCCGCACTTGGTATCAGATGGACCCTAGAGTAGGGACCGAGGGACAAACTTGGGCAGCCTTCAAGAAGTCGTTCAAGGAGAAGTTTTTTCCTGACACAGCTCTTGGCGCCTTGGAGACGTAGTTTGAGAGCCTAGTTCAGGGCAATCGAACTGTCGAGGAGTATGCAGAAGAGTTCTGTCGTCTGGGCAGATTTGTTGAGGGACTCAGTGAGACATTGAAGGCTTGGAGGTTTCAGAAGGGATTAGTGAAATAAGTCAAGTCCTTGACCAAGAGTGACCGGAGTGCCACTTTTGAGAAAATTCTGGTGGGTGCCCTAGCAGCAGAGGATGAACTTGAGCTGAAGCTCAAGAGGGTATGAGACGCTCATGGAGCTAGTGGCAGTACAGGCCCGGCCAAGAGGCCTCACGTACAGATTCAGCAGCAGCAGAGGCCTGTTCAGTAGCAGCTTCAGGATCAGAGACGTACCTATTTCCAGCAGGCACCCAGACAGCGGTAGGATGCTATATACAACTTCTGCAAGAAGACAGGTCATTGGTGGAACAACTGCAGGAAGAGGCTGGGTACGTGTTTACTTTGTGGTTCAGCAGAATATCAGTGTAGGGAGTGTCCCAAGAATACGACACCATTAGCTCAGGCAACAGCAGGGGCTAGGCTCCGACAGGACAGCAGAGGGTTGTCCAGCATCAGCAGCAGGCCAGAAGAGGAGGCCAGCAGGGGTGAGCTTTCGCCATGACAGGCGAGGATGCACAGGCAGTAGGAGGGATGCTTGCAGGTTCTGTTCTTTTTCAATTCCATTCCTACCTTTGCCTTTATAAACTATCTTGAAATTCGATTCCATCTGTTCCTTATTTCTTTTGATAAGTTGATCTAGTGTTTCATTGTGATTTAATTTTCTTCTGAGATAAGTCGTATGGGCTAGGTTACCTCAGTTATGGGATCTAGAGTCTTCTATAGTCATTTTAGCTGGCATAGTGAGGACATATAGTCTGATTTTGGATGTATTTCTCGGATGTGGGAATTTAAGATTTTCGCGGCCAAGCATGCGGCAATGCAAAAATTTTAAATACCATGATTCTTGAGGTATGTACCTTAGCTGAGGACTCTGTGATTATCGTAGCCTTGCTCACTAGTATGACAAAGATTTTGAGTATCATAATTTTGGACAGACGCGTATGATTATCGAATTGTGTGATTTTGAGACTATGATTGTTGGGGGTGTTGACCTAGAAGGAGTACTACCATCTTAATTTCGAGGACGAAATTCTTCTAAGGAGGGTTGACTTGTAATGCCCACTTTTCTAAAATAAGGATAATTTTGAAATTTTGTAATTATGATTATTTAATAATGATATTTAAATCGTACTATGATTTTTGGTAATTTTTAATCAATCTAAAACTATTTAAAATATTAAAATGCGATTTTGATGGTTAACTAGCGATAACCTAGAATTGCTAAGCCTAGAGACTAACCATGACCGAGGGAGCCTAATCATGTGATTAGAATGTCATATTACAACTTTTTAGCCTAAGGGTATTTTGGTCATTTCGATAATTTTATGAAATTATAAATTATATTAATTAAATATATGCTAGTTAATTATTTGAGACTTGACCTAGAATCTTAGCTTAATTTAGATTAGCCTTGTGCTTAGAGTCCTGATTAGGGTAACCTAGTAAATGACAAGATTAACAATATCTAGATATTTCTAGGTAGGATATTTTACCCTGAGGATATTTGTGAAAAAGAAAGCCTTAGGACTATTGAACCAATAGGAAGGCTTGAAATTGGGTGGACAAGCCCTAGCCACTCATCTACATCTAAACCTAACCCTAAATTCATTTGTGGCCAGCCATACAAGTCCCCCCTCCAACTCCTATAAGTATGCTCCTATGTCGTTCTTGCCTCTTTTAACACCTACTAGGAAACCCTAACTTGTTCTTCCCCAAAATTTCTCTCCTTTATCCAAATTGACCCCAAATTGAGACTACTCTCTTACGTTAGGATCCATTTCAGAAGTAAAGGCTATTGGGGGCTTGCTTGCAAGAAGTGGAGCGCATTTGGACATCGCTCGAGGAGGGGAACTTCTCATTTCGGGACCCTTTTCATTGAGTTTGAACTCTCAATAAGTAAAACCCTACAAACCCTAATAAATTATTGATTTCTTCCCATTGATGCATTCATTTAGGGTTCCCCTAGGTGTAGCCCAGTTTTGGTAGAAAATCGTGTCCATTTCGTGTCTGTATTGAACACGTATCGGTGCTTTTAAAAGGGTGTTCGATGAAATGCCACATAGGAAATTATTTTAGTAAAATTCAAAAGTAATTAAATGGTTGTGTAGCCCTTGGTGTGTAGATTCCAAAGCCGTTCGACTGAGTGGAAGACTTTGGCATTTTTGTGTCCAAACTGGACACGCACGTTGTGCACGAGGACTCGGTCGGGTCCCCTGCTATCCGACCCTTATTCCTCCTTGGTTATGACACATGGACACGTGCCACTTGGCATAGAGGTGGGGGCCATCACTGACAAACCCCCTACGAGTTTTATAGACTCTCATGTCGTATCGGACACGAAATCCTTTGTGTACTGATTTTATACAGCACTGTTACACACGAACAGGGCTCACTGACGCGGGATCCGTGTCCTATCCTGATACGACTTGGACACGAATCAGGGACTGGAAACCTTACCCCTATACCCCCTCTACGTGTGTGCATGAGCTCGTGGGTATTTGTGCCCTGTGTTGTATGCAATCGTGCACGACATGGCCGTACGAAGAGTGATTTGCACTGTGTCCTAATACTTCCTGTATTTCGATTATTGACACTTGTGTCGAGTTCTCGGACACGTGGACACCCTCCACATGTACACACACATACCTTACACCATTGTACCCGAATGTATTGGTTTTTGAATATTTTTGATATTTGAATTTGGGTTGGGATGAATTGTAAATTTTTGATACATAGGAACTGTAAACCTGGGATTCGTAATGAGTTGGGTTAGTATTAACTGAGATGAATGATTTCATAAACCTGGAACATGGTTAGTTGTTGGTTATATGTGTTTTTGAAGACTGAATCAATTGTACACAACTGTTAAACTGTTATTTCCTGAAAACTGAGAATTATTCCCTTTTTGTGAAAACTAAGAAATTACCCAATATGTAAAGCCTGAATTCTGAATATGAAGTGAACCTGGGAATTATATGGTTAAGTTGTTTGATGCCATTCACTAATGTGTAGCTGTCAACCCTTGCCCATAAGTTCAGAACCTGAGTATAGCTCGACCACTCTCTTTTTTCTGGTATCAGATAAATATGAGCTCTGTAAGATACAACATTATTTGTTCAGATATCCTTGTGTTCAGTAAGTAGTGTATGGGGGCATAGGCCTTAAGCCTGGGCAAAAATGTTTTAGGGCAGTTGGCTTTTGGCATTGCATTAGCAGTAGATAGAAGCCTGCCTGCAGGCAATGTCATGGCAAGACAATGTATTGCAGCATTGAGCAAGCAACTGCCTTACTTACAGGCATGTAGCAGCCAAGAAGCCTGTTTGGCTTGGCATTAGCTTGGTTAGTTTAGTCTTATGTGTATATGTTAGATGAGATATGGTTGAGGGGTTATTCATAACTGTGGGTGTGTCTATTTATATGTGCATATGTTGGTGGTCATGAATAGAGATAAGAATTTGGTTAGGACCTATGAGCATGAGTGCATCAGTGGGGTTGGTTTTGTAAGAAAACTGAGTTTCCTTTTATGTGAAAACCTGAGAATTAATCTCTTTATGTTGAAACTGAGATTAGATGTTAACTGGTTGGTATATGCAATAGGGTTGATAGATGTATGTTAAACTGAAATGAGGTTGGGGTTTTATATGTTAACTGAAATTGGATAATGTTAACTGGTATTGTAATCTTAGATTATACCTCGCTGTCACACACACATTCACACTTGTATCACTTGTTGACACCTTCATAGTTCACAATTTCACACACACACACACATCATATATATATATGTTCAACACACACACAACCTCACCCCCTCTCTATCTCTCTAATATATGTATAATGTATTGTATATATATATACAGGTTGATATATGCCATGATAGGTAATATATTTATGCAAGCATGTAGGATTGAATGAGATGTATACAAGTCATGTATATATGTGATAGGTATATATATTTGATATAGTATATGGTGTCCTAGGATGTTAGCCTATGGTTTAGTATGAGTTAGCCTTAGATAGAGAGACCTAGATATTGACCAATAGTCTAAGGTTGACCTTGTTTAGCTAGAGTTGACCAAAAGTCAACATAGAGTCAATAGTGACCAATTGACTTAGTTGACCAAACCCTAAAGTTGACCAATAGTTGACCATTGACCAAAATTGACCCTTGATAGCCTAAGTTTGACTAGTTGACCAAGATCGCCTTGTTGTTGACCTAGCTTGACTAGAGATTGACTTGGTTGACCCAGAGTTGACCAAGAGTTGACTTTGATCTAGATTGACCTAAAAATTATGTAGATGCATTATTGTTGTAACGACCCAGTCCCAAATACTTGAGACTAGATACGTAACATGCCAGCTGTATACATACGAGTAATTATACGACTCGTATATATACTTAAGCTGTAAATGTAGAAAGCCAAGACACTAAATCTCATCCACAAAGATAAATAATGATATAAAGCAACTTTGAGTTTGTCAAGTACACAATAGTTGGGCAGAGACAAAGTCCACTACCAACCAAATTAAACATGGAATAATATACAAGGATTTAGCAAGCGAGAGCAAGTGACGAGTCCAAGAGCAGTCAACACGGCGGAATAAAGCGCAAGTCATGGCCTTAGCTAGAGCACCTGCAAGAAATCACGAAGACACACACCTGGGGAAAAACCAGGTCCTCAGAGGGACGTAACAAGACACATAATATCATGCCGATAAACTGAATAAATAAAGCTCAATAGAAAAGTATGCATGGGTAAAGGTTCCTAACCATTCTATGTGGATTCCAATTTGGAGGACAACGTTCTACGCAGGGGCTGTCTCAAGCAAGTAATAAAGAGTGGCCAACAAGTAGCGCTCATCCGAGACACTATCGGCCGGGTAACACGTAGCGCTCATCCGAGGCACTATCTCCCAAATGTGTGTAAAATAAAAGTAGCCCCTACGCTAGTAGCTGTCCCCTCCCCCCCAATGATACTATACGTGCATCGTAACCACGACACACCAACACGTGTCATTTCCACAACACGGGTTTATAATAGGTAACTGTCAAGTCTTCTAACATGCATCTATTGACAGTTATTCCTACGCATGCGCACGGGTGATCAGCCAACACGCAAGTGACCACTACATGATACTCACAACTCTCACACACAACTCGTGTACCATCGTGACAAGTCAATGAGACACACTAAATTTGACGGTAGTCCCTTAACTCTAAGCCAATTGTATAAAATATAGTAATTTGTATTTGCATATAATTTAAAAAGGAAACAACTAAATCATACATGATATTGAGCAGGAAATTTAAACAGTAAAGGCAAGGTGTCTTGCCTGATGTTACGCCTGGTGTGATGCAATGGTTCAACAGGTTCTGTTCCGTCCAATTGCCAAGGCCAGTATGTAAGGGGTTCGAAGTCACGAGAAAATAGGACACACAATTAGTCATGAGCAATGGGGATAATTCGAAGAGAATTTGCGGAGAGTAAATACTTATTTTATTTTTAAAAATTATTTATAATATTTGAAAAAGATTAATTTATGAGTTAAAATAATTTTACGTAAATACTTGAAATTAGTTATATATATTAATATAATTTTTGAGAAATACTTGTTATAGTGGAAACTCTATTTTATGGATCAAAATATTTAAATATTTACATGAAAATTTTAGAATATTATTTTAGGCTCAAAACCTAATTCTTGTCGAAATACAAGTTGAGTCAACACTATATTTTATTAGGAAAAATAATTTTTAGAAATACTTATTATACTTTAATAAATAACAGTAGTATTATTAAATAAACAAATAATAATAAATACCATAATAATAACAATAATAATAATAATAATAATTATAATAATAATAACAGCCACAGTAACCTATAATAATAATAATAATAATAGAAATACTAATAATAATAATAAAATAAATAATTATAATGATAATAATAACATTAATAATAATGATTATAATAATAATAGTTATAATAATCAAAATGATATAACATTAATTATCCCTACACAACTCTGTATAACCATCCCCTCCCCAATTCATCAGTGAGAAAGAGAGAGAGGAGCGAGAGAAAAATCGGGGAGAAGGGAGAGAGGGGTTACCAGCGAGGGGGTCGCCGGCATGAGAGCGGCGCGGCGGTCGGTTGCTGGCGCCGGCGGACGGAGGATGAGGATGGGGGCGCGGGGATCTGATGGACTCTTGGAGGCGACGGCGGCGTGGATCTGCGGCGGGGAGTTGCTCCGGCGGTGGAGCTGCGGAGTCGGGGACGCCGGAGGGAGACTCCAGCCAGGGCGGATCGGCGGCGGTCCCAGGTGGAGGCGGGTACTCGCGCTGGAGGCGACTAGGAGCGGCGGCCGGTGGCGCGCTGCCCTGGAGGCGGCTGGGCCTCGTCAGCGACGGCGGCTCAAGAAGGGAGGCGCGGTGGCTCCGGGTGGAGGCCGGCGGATGGGAAGCGGGGTTGCACCGCGGCGCTGGCGGAGACTGAGCGTCGGAAGTCGACGGAGCTCGGCCACTGGAAGAAGACGGCGGCGGAGGGTGCTCGGCGCGCTCAGGTGAGGATTCCTCCTCCTTGTTTGGGGTTTTGGGATAGTGGCGGTGGTAGGCTGTGGTGGTGGCGATGGTGGTGATGCATCGAGTCGACCACGGCGATGGGTTGTTGGGGCCGTGGTCGGGTGACGGGCTACGGTCGTGGTGGTGATGAAGAAGATGGTGGTGTTAGTTTGGTGGAGCGGGGCCATGACCGGGATGGCGAGGTCGGGAAGGCTGGTGGCGGGGGTGGTGTCGTCGGGCTGCTGATGTGCGGGAAGGTTGTGGAGGTCGGGACGACGGGTCGGAACATGGACAACTCGGCTGCTGCGGTTGGTGGTGTAGGAAAATTAGGATTTGGGTTAGGGAATTAATTTGGGTTGTATCGTGTCGGGGTCGTCCGGCACGACAGAGATGGAATTGTATATGTAAAAATATGGAATAATAAATTGGATGGACACAGACACGATGCACGTAGATTTGTGGGAAAATTTTGGAGAATAGAAATACATGGATGAGTACCTGCCTATTTATAGGATGTGGGAATTCCCATTAGGATAAGGACTTGGGTTTGTTTAAACCCCAAAAGATAAATTCTATACTAATTTAAATCTAAAACTTATCTTTTAATTTAAAAGCAATTTAAATTAAGGCAAATAAATTCTTTTTCAATTTAATTTATCAAAATAGCTCAAATATTTAGTACAACAAAATTTAAAATATCTTTTCCATAAATATTAAAATATAGCATTAAATAAATTTCGAAAATCAAGAATATTATTTAAATATTAATTTATAAAGTAGTGTTTGTAAATGATAAAATAGATTAATAAACAAATTTCAAATTTTGCAAATATCTAGAATATATTTTATATAAACCAAAAAAATTTTCTTCTACTACTTATTTTTAAACAAGAACAAAATAACTATTTTAAAACTAAAATAATTCTTCTATATAAAAATCTTTTAATAAAAAAATGTTTTACAAAAATATGTGTCTTGCACATATTCGCGCTCGACGAGATATGCGAATTTGTACGCGACGTACAATAAAAAAAAAATTAAATCTGTACCAAATTTTAATAAAAAAAAAAAAAAAAGAAATAGTAAAAAAAATTAGGGGTTTTACATCCTACCCAACTTAAAAGAATTTCGTCCTCGAAATTAGGAATTAGTAGGGGGTGAGAAGACACAAGGGGGGTATTGATGGGGAACAATAAATTAATTGGCGATACAAAGAGATGATGTTGGACCTGCGGTTAGCAAGCCGTGGCTTAAAAGATATCATTTTAGAGTTAGTCATGATAACATGCAAAGGAGTAGCATGGTATCAAAAGAATAATGAGCGGCCTAAAAATATGTTTTGAAAGTGGGTTGAGGGCACGATTTAGAGAGTGATTAGGTGCACGCCTAAATTAAGCGATTTGAAAGTCATGATAGTAAATATAGGGCAGAGAAGAAGGACGAGGAGTTTAGGATGAAGATATAGCAAAGTTGAGTGAGAATGGTCATAGTCAATAGGAAGACTAGAGGAGTTCTAGTACAAGTGCCTTCGTCCAAAAAAAAAAAACGGTGAAGGCGAAAGCGATTTAAGGAGTTCAATGACGACATTACGAATACGTGGTTCAAAGGCGGTCGTATAGATTTCAAAAGAATCGTCAAGGCAGTCGTGGATGGGATTCCAAGGGGTAAGTTTAACTATATCACATCCACATAGGTTGAAAAGGCGAACCAAAGTGCACTCGGTTGATCAGACCATCATGCACCGGTTCTGATTAGACAATATGTTAGTGGGAGAGACCCAATAAAACATGTCATGATCAAGCTTGATAAGAAATAAGCTTGCAAAATTTATGCTAAGTTAGCATTAAAAATAGTCAAAGTATAAGTAAGGGACCATGATAAAGGGATTTAAATAGTCCAAGTTTCTTTATAATCAAGCATTGTCCAAAGTTTGGGCCTATACAGTCGGCCTGGTTGACTGAATAAGTTAGGGTCCACTGAATTCTATGGTCTAAGTGAACCTATCAAAGTGGTCCAAAAATATTGGTTAAGTTGTGAGATATTCAACCCTACTTACAAGAATTTAAACTAGTAATGTAAAGGGGTCAATAGGTCAAGCAATAAGGGTAAAGCGCAAGTTAAGCGTTTTAAGGAGTCGGATAGAACACAATCACACATTGGGTGGAAAGAATTTGTCAAGGTTGAGTCTTTTATCCGCAGGATAGAAAATATATTAGTTTTTATGGTGAAGATTTGAGTTTAGTCCTTATGACCCGAAAGTCGTATCATAAAAATAAGTACAAGGAGACGTGTTTTAGTGTCACATGATATACCTACATGAAGGTGGGCTCGTCTAGGTCTTACATATGAAAGTTGTGGGAAGGAAAAGTCTAGTGTTGTGCTCCAAATACCCAAGTCACGGTAAAGGACACAAAAGAAATTAAAATAGAAAGTGGGAGTTCATAAGATAATGATTAACGAACCAAATAAATGACCGAGCTAAAGTATGAAATAAAGATAACTTAGATTCTAACAAATCAAGGTGAAATAAATTAGGAGTACAGTTTCTAGAAGAAAAAAAAATCTCATAGATAAGGGTATGGTCAAAGGAATGATTCCAATCATTTATAAGTTCAAACAATTAGATGGTCACAAATAAATATCTAGATTTGAGGGAAGGGCGAGTGGGTCAAAGATATGTTCATCGGTTTGGTCGATGACTAACTATACTTGTGTATATGCAATATCATAATCGTAGGTGGCATGGCAATCTAATGTACAATGCTTCTATCTCACTAGGGTGACCTTCCTTGCTTCTTGGTCCTCTACCAATATGATCTAATCTAAATTTCAAGTTCCTCGAAGTTTCTCAATAAAATTCAATAAAATTTTCAAGATACTCCGCCACAATTACCAATTATCTTAGACTGTCAAATTTAATTGAAATCTCTAATCAATCTCGAAATAGTCCTTGTATATCGCAAAATGAACACACTTTTTACCAAAATTTAAATATTCATAAAAATGCCTTAAACTCGAAATTTAAATAACTATATAAATCATAGATCATAGGACAAAATTTGAAAATTGAATTTTTCCTTCAAAGTCGATATCTTACAATTTTTTTTTTCCATCATCTCTTTAAAATTTAATAAACTTTATAAATCGTACGCGCAATTTAAAACCTCAAGTTCTCTCCCTTCTAAACTTTCATCTCTCTAGTCGTCTAGAAAATCATAATTTAAACTCTTTAAGTAATCTCGAGATAAACTCTATCATATTTCAATCCAAACTTAAGTTAATCAAAAATCAAGTTCACAATATAAAAACTTAAATCATAACTATTTCACAATTTCAAAATTCATAAAATTTTTGTTTTCTCGATCTAGCTATCCTCTTGTGTATACCACCTTGTAAATTTAAAGTAACATTTTAACTATCCTTTGATGGCGGTAATATGCTACTACCCAACTTGGAATAAACTAATCCTTAAAAGTCATACTTTTTAGGAAAAATGTCTTTATAACACAAATAAGACCTCAATGCACACTAATTGTCACTGTAATCTTTCTAGCCATGTGTTTGACCTATGAGTATGTACTAGTGTAGTCATCTTTCTAACCATGTTTAAGCACGAGTTGATAGGGTGTTGGTAGAAAGGGTACAAGCAAGATACAAAAATCATGGGAAGCCACGGGAGTCGGAATATGGAAATCAAGGAAGGTCAAGGAAGGTGATCAAGTAGGTGGATGAGATTCTAGACTCTAATCCTATATTGCAGGCCCGTTCGGTACAGTCATGTAACCGAAATGGCAAACTTGACCTGCATGGGCCACCACAAAAACATGTAACGACCCAGTCCCAAATACTTGAGACTAGATACGTAACATGCCAGCTGTATACATACGAGTAATTATACGACTCGTATATATACTTAAGCTGTAAATGTAGAAAGCCAAGACACTAAATCTCATCCACAAAGATAAATAATGATATAAAGCAACTTTGAGTTTGTCAAGTACACAATAGTTGGGCGGAGACAAAGTCCACTACCAACCAAATTAAACATGGAATAATATACAAGGATTTAGCAAGCGAGAGCAAGTGACGAGTCCAAGAGCAGTCAACACGGCGGAATAAAGCGCAAGTCATGGCCTTAGCTAGAGCACCTGCAAGAAATCACGAAGACACACACCTGGGGAAAAATCAGGTCCTCAGAGGGACGTAACAAGACACATAATATCATGCCGATAAACTGAATAAATAAAGCTCAATAGAAAAGTATGCATGGGTAAAGGTTCCTAACCATTCTATGTGGATTCCAATTTAGAGGACAACGTTCTACGCAGGGGCTGTCTCAAGCAAGTAATAAAGAGTGGCCAACAAGTAGCGCTCATCCGAGACACTATCGGCCGGGTAACACGTAGCGCTCATCCGAGGCACTATCTCCCAAATGTGTGTAAAATAAAAGTAGCCCCTACGCTAGTAGCTGTCCCCTCCCCCCCAATGATACTATACGTGCATCGTAACCACGACACACCAACACGTGTCATTTCCACAACACGGGTTTATAATAGGTAACTGTCAAGTCTTCTAACATGCATCTATTGACAGTTATTCCTACGCATGCGCACGGGTGATCAGCCAACACGCAAGTGACCACTACATGATACTCACAACTCTCACACACAACTCGTGTACCATCGTGACAAGTCAATGAGACACACTAAATTTGACGGTAGTCCCTTAACTCTAAGCCAATTGTATAAAATATAGTAATTTGTATTTGCATATAATTTAAAAAGGAAACAACTAAATCATGCATGATATTGAGCAGGAAATTTAAACAGTAAAGGCAAGGTGTCTTGCCTGATGTTACGCCTGGTGTGATGCAATGATTCAACAGGTTCTGTTCCGTCCAATTGCCAAGGCCAGTATGTAAGGGGTTCGAAGTCACGAGAAAATAGGACACACAATTAGTCATGAGCAATGGGGATAAGTCAAAGAGAATTTGCGGAGAGTAAATACTTATTTTATTTTTAAAAATTATTTATAATATTTGAAAAAGATTAATTTATGAGTTAAAATAATTTTACGTAAATACTTGAAATTAGTTATATATATTAATATAATTTTTGAGAAATACTTGTTATAGTGGAAACTCTATTTTATGGATCAAAATATTTAAATATTTACTTGAAAATTTTAGAATATTATTTTAGGCTCAAAACCTAATTCTTGTCGAAATACAAGTTGAGTCAACACTATATTTTATTAGGAAAAATAATTTTTAGAAATACTTATTATACTTTAATAAATAACAGTAGTATTATTAAATAAACAAATAATAATAAATACCATAATAATAACAATAATAATAATAATTATAATTATAATAATAATAACAGCCACAGTAACCTATAATAATAATAATAATAGAAATACTAATAATAATAATAAAATAAATAATTATAATGATAATAATAACATTAATAATAATGATTATAATAATAATAGTTATAATAATCAAAATGATATAACATTAATTATCCCTACACAACTCTGTATAACCATCCCCTCCCCAATTCATCAGTGAGAAAGAGAGAGAGGAGCGAGAGAAACATCGGGGAGAAGGGAGAGAGGGGTTACCAGCGAGGGGGTCGCCGGCATGAGAGCGGCGCGGCGGTCGGTTGCTGGCGCCGGCGGACGGAGGATGAGGATGGGGGCGCGGGGATCTGATGGACTCTTGGAGGCGGCGGCGGCTTGGATCTGCGGCGGGGAGTTGCTCCGGCGGTGGAGCTGCGGAGTCGGGGACGCCGGAGGGAGACTCCAGCCAGGGCGGATCGGCGGCGGTCCCAGGTGGAGGCGGGTACTCGCGCTGGAGGCGACTAGGAGCGGCGGCCGGTGGCGCGCTGCCCTGGAGGCGGCTGGGCCTCGTCAGCGACGGCGGCTCAAGAAGGGAGGCGCGGTGGCTCCGGGTGGAGGCCGGCGGATGGGAAGCGGGGTTGCGCCGCGGCGCTGGCGGAGACTGAGCGTCGGAAGTCGACGGAGCTCGGCCACTGGAAGAAGACGGCGGCGGAGGGTGCTCGGCGCGCTCAGGTGAGGATTCCTCCTCCTTGTTTGGGGTTTTGGGATAGTGGCAGTGGTAGGCTGTGGTGGTGGCGATGGTGGTGATGCATCGAGTCGACCACGGCGATGGGTTGTTGGGGCCGTGGTCGGGTGACGGGCTACGGTCGTGGTGGTGATGAAGAAGATGGTGGTGTTAGTTTGGTGGAGCGGGGCCATGACCGGGATGGCGAGGTCGGGAAGGCTGGTGGCGGGGGTGGTGTCGTCGGGCTGCTGATGTGCGGGAAGGTTGTGGAGGTCGGGACGACGGGTCGGAACATGGACAACTCGGCTGCTGCGGTTGGTGGTGTAGGAAAATTAGGATTTGGGTTAGGGAATTGATTTGGGTTGTATCGTGTCGGGGTCGTCCGGCACGACAGAGATGGAATTGTATATGTAAAAATATGGAATAATAAATTGGATGGACACAGACACGATGCACGTAGATTTGTGGGAAAATTTTGGAGAATAGAAATACATGGATGAGTACCTGCCTATTTATAGGATGTGGGAATTCCCATTAGGATAAGGACTTGGGTTTGTTTAAACCCCAAAAGATAAATTCTATACTAATTTAAATCTAAAACTTATCTTTTAATTTAAAAGCAATTTAAATTAAGGCAAATAAATTCTTTTTCAATTTAATTTATCAAAATAGCTCAAATATTTAGTACAACAAAATTTAAAATATCTTTTCCATAAATATTAAAATATAGCATTAAATAAATTTCGAAAATCAAGAATATTATTTAAATATTAATTTATAAAGTAGTGTTTGTAAATGATAAAATAGATTAATAAACAAATTTCAAATTTTGCAAATATCTAGAATATATTTTATATAAACCAAAAAAAATTTCTTCTACTACTTATTTTTAAACAAGAACAAAATAACTATTTTAAAACTAAAATAATTCTTCTATATAAAAATCTTTTAATAAAAAAATGTTTTACAAAAATATGTGTCTTGCACATATTCGCGCTCGACGAGATATGCGAATTTGTACGCGACGTACAATAAAAAAAAAAATTAAATCTGTACCAAAATTTTAATAAAAAAAAAAAATAGTAAAAAAAATTAGGGATTTTACAATTGTCACGACCCGCACCCTAGAGTAAGGGCACGAGAAGTGGGTACGTCCAGCCTACGCCGCAGTGTCGGCGGTAGAACGCTGTCCTAGGTCAATCATCTAACAATATAAGGTACCTGTACAGTTTATACTCTCCGAGTGGAGGTAACATCACAACATATAGTCTCAATCACATCTAAGGTAGAAAAAAAATGAAAGACGGAAGATAGATAGTAACTCAGGAGAACCATAGCATAGATGAAATAAGACTAAGTGTCTAAGATACATAACATCCAGAATGTCAACTCATAATACAATAAGTCTAAGAGTCTATACATCTCCACATCTCAAAATACAACTCAGAATGTGAGACAAAATGATATAGAAAAGACTGCCTAGACTAAACTGGTCTAGACTACTGGAACATCCTCCTCAGCTGTAGGTGGAACCTGCTGAGGGTCCTCAATACAAGTGTCATCTAGTCCTGCTCCATAATAAGTAGTCACACATGCCTCGTCCTCATCCTCTGTAATATTTTCAACAGGTCTAATCAGGACAGGAACGAGCACAATACATCTCACGCAGTTCATATCAGGTTAGGAAATACGATACAGGCAATAGAGTAAGATACATGAACTGCTGAAAGGAAATATACGGTGTAAAAGAGATAGCTGTAATGAAATATCTACTGTATATAGAGAACTATAAGTGACTAGTGATGTAGAGCATAAGATAAGCATGTGAATGGCTAGAATTTATACATGATTACACTACTGAGTTTGCACATGATTACACTACTTTGGAATTATTCACATGTCCACTTCTACTCCCCCGTTTCCCCAATCAATACACAAGGATCTATACAAGTTACATTATTATACATGATATCACATGGGACCCATGAAAGGGTGCACATGATAGTATACATGAGGGCTCAGTAAACATGAGAGTACATGATCACATGAGTGCACATGAATGATGGAAGCATAGGAGTACATGATGATAGTGAAACACATATAACATGAAGTACCCGATGCTCCCGAGAGGGATAACATCTCATGTAAAGATCCATATAGTACCAATCCGTGTTACCAATGTGACAGCAACAAGTAAAGTAATCTAGAGCGAGAAGTAAAGCCTGAACAAGTATGAAACGGTCAGAGAATGTACTCGCCTGCTGTATTAATGTCTGTAGAGAATATGCAGTCTGAGGAGAGGTGTCTGGCTCCTGATCAGAGCAACACAAGTCACAATGTGTTCTAAATAGTAAAAATGAAGTCTACTATGCATGCTACATGATTCTAGGTTAAATTGGTCAAAAGTCAACTCTTGGTCAACTCTAAAGTCAAACTAGTCAAAGTTAGGTCAACACTAGTCAACTAGTTAGGGTTTTAGTCAAACTAGTCAAACTAGTTGTTTTAGGTCATTCCTAGTCATTTCTAGGTTAACTAGGTCACTTTGACCTAAGGTTGACTTTGGTCAACCCTTAGTCAACAAGGGTCCACTAGTTGGGTTTTGGGCCATTAGGGTTAGCCCCTAGCCATAGGCTAATGATCTTGGCCATAGGCTAATGATGGGGTTTTCATATAAACCTATAACTAGAATATATATATATATGAATATATCTATCTACTATCCATATACCCAAAATATGAATACTATATATAATTCAAACCCACATACATATAATACACTATATATAGCATATTGAGACCTAATACAAAAAGTATACATATATATCATATATATGTATATTCATATATATATATATACATATAAACTTATATATACATTATATATATATATAGAGGGGAAAGTGAGAGGGTCACTTAGAGAGAGAGAGAGTGACAGAATGAGAGAGTGAGTAAAGGACAGTGAGAGAGAGGGGGAATGAACACAGGACAGTAGGGGGAAGGGTTCCAGGTTCCTGGAACCAAATTCCAGTCCCAAACACACACACACATAGAATACATATATACATACATATGTATATATATACAACTACACATATACCCAACCAAAAACTCCCAAAATTGACCCACACTCACATATACATATATACTACGTATATACATACTGTATACATATATTTACACTCATAAAAATATAGAAAAATGTATTTGAAATTGGATTTTAAAAACTGGGATAATTTTAGAAAACTAGAATTTGGGACTGCACACACTCGATTTGTGTTAGTTCAAACTCCACCCAAATCGAACTATGATGGCCTAAGGTTGGTTGGTAATAATAGCCCCTAGGTTAGTCTAGGTCCCTAGTAGCCTGACACGGTGTCATGACACGACACGGCGTGTCCACAAGGTTTCAAAGTCGATCGGGTAAAAGGATGTACACTGATACAGTACGTATCAGTGTAAAACCAAAACTGGTCTAGGACACGACACAAGGCGACACAGGCCTCGTGCTCGTACCCGAAGGTGCGCCTAGGTCTAGGCTACGTGTCCATGTGCCTGATACGCGTCCACGTGTCGTGTAGAGTGGACACGACATGCGTATCAGAAACCCCAAAATTCGTGTTTCAGACCGTGTAGTCGTGTTTTCCCGTGTCTCGTGTTCGCGACACGGGACACGACACACCCAAGTGATTGTGTCCACATGTTCGCCTATATATAGGCTTCGTGCTCGTGTCAATACGAAGTGTCCACGTGTCGTGTAGAGTGGACACGACACGCTCAAAGTCGAGTGTCTGTGTGTGTACACTGTGCACTGAACGACCCTTTGAGAGTCGATTTCGTGTCCGACAGGACACGAGGTCATCCCAAACTTTGGGGATGACTTGTCAGTCATTGCCCCGTGTCGTGTGTCAAGTTTGACGTTTCCAAGTGGCGTGTAGAGTGTGGTTGGACACTGTGGTAGCAGGACACATTTCATGTGCACTGTGCAGTGTCTAAACAGTGTAAACTGAGAGCTGTTGTGTCCAATTTTGGACACGACACAAACCAATACGTGCTCGGTGACACAGGGTTAGGGTTAGGGTTAGCTAGGCTAGGTTTTGGTTCAAAAAGATTTGGAAAACAGTGAGTTAATATACTATGACAGTGAACAAAAACAGTGAGCAAAATTAGGGTTTTACATGTAGGATACGTGTCCGATACGACACCAAACAACCCTAAAATTTTACCAAACCCTACCCACAACTATTTTATAACTATATGCATGCAATAATGAAGAAAAAAATCAATAATCTAAATAGGTTTAGCCATAATACCTCAATGTGTGAAATGTCTTGAAAATCATAAAATGAAGGGTGATTAGCCTCAAAGCCCAACTTGTCCTTCCTTGCTACAATCTGAGTAGCACACTTCCCTAGGCTCCCTTAGATTGTAGGTGACCTAATGGAGAAAACTAGAGGTTCAAAGCTTGAGTATTGAGAAAGTTATGGGAAATAGAGTGGAAGGATTCTTGGGTTTTTCTTGTGAATTGATTTGTCATGAAACTTGGAAATAATCCTAAGTGTTAGTTTTATAGGAATGGGGGTGGCAAGGGGGTGTCATGGGGGTCTCTTGGCCGGCCATACCAAGGCAAGGTGGTGGTTCAAACCTTCATGGTTAAGAAATGGACTAAAGAGCCATATAATAGATCTTTTGCATAAATCAAGCAAAATATCCTATTAAAGGTAAATAGATATTTCTAAGCTTGACCCAATGATAATATCTAATCCTTAGTCATTCTAGGTTAGGGTCTAACCTATAGATTAGGGTAAATAGGTTAGGGATCATCAAGTCACAAATCAAAAGTCCATGAATAGTAAAATCTCACTAATCCTTCTTAATTCCTAGAAAATTACCAAAATATCCCCTTAGGCTAAAACCACTAAAATGATATTCTAAGCCTATGGTCAAGTTCTCATGGTCATGGCAACTTCTAGGTTAGAGAAAACTAGGATTTACACTAAGTTATACTAACCAAAATCACAAAGTCATAAGTCATGACTTAGCATGACTTTAGAAAATGGTTCTAAGCACACTAGAAATCACATAAATCATATCATGCCCTAATCACCATTATTAAATAATAAAAATAATAATTCTTTCAAAAATCTCTAATTTCAGAAAACAGGGTGTTACAAGTCTACCCACCTTAAAATAATTTCGTCCTCGAAATTTAGATGGTCGTACTCCTCCTAGGTCAAACCCCCAACAATCAGGGTCGAAGCTACTACCTAGCAACATGCAAGGTCAACAAGCAAAATATGGGTAGTAGTCCTATACTGGGTCATATCCAAAAATTGGTTGGCAGTTTTAGGTCATAAGGTGTCCTCAATTTAAATCGAAGCCAAAAGTAACTCCATGGGGTAAATCAGGATGGAGTCTCGAGTAAGGAAAATCGTACTAAGCAAATGAAGCACACGATGGTATGCCTGAGTGGGACACTAAGGTCATGGGTGTAGTATGTCATGTCTAGGTTACGTATGTGAAATTAGTTTTGAGAAAACAACTAGTCTTGCGCTCCTAATTTAAAAGTCACGGTAATGTGTCTACGGTGATCATAATTTAGAGTGGGAAAGGTCTATGGCCTAAAATAGAACCAAAAATCGTGATGAAATAGTAGTGTAATGGGGCAGGTTAAATGGAACAGTCTGTGGTCTCATCTAGGTACACTAGTCATTCTAGATCAATACTGTCCTATGGTATCAAAACGTACAAGCAATCTAAGGTGTCCTAATTGGGAAGGTAAGGGAACAACAATCATCAAGGCTATAGGGTCGTCTACCATCCTATATGAAAATTGGTTATTAACAAGTAAGTGAGAAATCATTAAAAGTTACTATTTCATAAAATGGTAAAAGAAAATTGAAAATTAGGCACAAACAATCACAAATAGATTTTAGTCTTGACACGATCTAAGTTGATCAATTTCAAGATAAATCGAGATTTGGGCAAGGTGGGAAATCAATGAAATCAAGTATGAGCACGAGCATCCAATGATGAAGATCCAGATCATGATTAAATTTAATTCGACTGGATACGAATACGGGGTTCATAGGCGATAAAATAATTTCAAGGAGAATTGTCAAGGCTGTTGCGGATAAGATTCTAGGGCAAGTTTAACTGTCTCTATCCACGTAGATTAATATATGAAAAAGTGAACCAAAACGCAATAGGTTGATCAGACCATCATGCGCCGGTTCTGATTAGATAATATGTTAGTGGGTGTACACCCAATAAAATATATCATGATCAAGCTCGAAAATGATAAGCTTGTAAAACTTAAGGATAAATTTATAGCATAAGATATAAGTAAGGGTGGAAATGATGAAAGAAGATACATAGTCCAAGATCCTCAACCAATCGGGTCAAGTATTCAAGGTAAGGTACAAGGTCAAGTATTTAAGGGTTCAAGCAGAACACCATCACATGCCAGGTCGAAAGAATTGTGCCAAGATGGATCTCTAATTGAAATAAGAATCAATTTAGTATCATGGTAGAGGTTATAGTTAGCCATTTGACCAGAAAATCATATCAAGAAAATAGAGTACAAGGAGACGGGTTTTAGTAGGACATAGAATACCTACATGAAGGTAGGCTAGTCTTGGTCTTACATGTGAAGTTTGTTGGGAGATAACAGCTAGTATTATACTCTGAATATCTAAGTCACGGTAAAGGATGTCCAATGATCTAGAATAGGAAGTAGGAGTTCAAGACGTGACAAATTGATGCAAAAATTGAAGAAGATCAAATTAACCCATGGAATAAAATTAATTAGGAATCCAGTAAATAATTTAGGAACACAGTCCTAGGGATAGATAGGCTACTAGATAAATATAGTTAGGGTTCGATCAAATCATAGGTCAAGGTTAGAAGGTCTCAATAAGTCTTGATTTGAGAAAATGTCGAGTAAGTCAGGTTTGGAATACAATCACATAGTTTGGTAGAAAAAGTTTAAGCAAGATGCAGAATAGAGGGGACAGTTCATTTTAACGAAAGGCAATTAGCAAGAGGATTAGATGGCAAGAAACAGATAAGAGTTTTCTCATAAATGTGATTGAGTACCTTAAAATAAAAGATATTAATCTAATACTAAGAAATTAAAATCAACAACTACAAAAATTTCAAAATCATCAACTAACACCAGGATTCAAAGTTCTACAGTGAATCCTCCAAAATCAAACTCAATCAAGAGAAAAGAAGTTTAAATCATAATTTCAAATGAGATTCTCAAGGGTCATCCTAGGAATCTCTCAAGGTATCCTAACAGTGATTGAGTATCCACTCTCTCTAAGCCTATTCCTCAAATCCTATCGCAGGCTGTAGTGATACTCTAGTTCGAATACCACTACATAAACTCGACCTGCATGGGCCACCACTAAAAACGTGTCACGACCCGCACCCTAGAGTAAGGGCACGAGAAGTGGGTACGTCCAGCCTACGTCGTAGTGTCGGCGGTAGAACGCTGTCCTAGGTCAATCATCTAACAATATAAGGTACCTGTACAGTTTATACTCTCCGAGTGGTGGTAACATCACAACATATAGTCTCAATCACATCTAAGGTAGAAAAAAAATAAAAGACGGAAGATAGATAGTAACTCAAGAGAACCATAGCATAGATGAAATAAGACTAAGTGTCTAAGATACAAAACATCCAGAATGTCAACTCATAATACAATAAGTCTAAGAGTCTATACATCTCCACATCTCAAAATACAACTCAGAATGTGAGACAAAATGATATAGAAAAGACTGCCTAGACTAAACTGGTCTAGACTACTGGAACATCCTCCTCAGCTGTAGGTGGAACCTGCTGAAGGTCCTCAATACAAGTGTCATCTAGTCCTGCTCCATAATAAGTAGTCACCCATGCCTCGTCCTCATCCTCTGTAATATTTTCAACAGGTCCAATCAGGACAAGAACGAGCACAATACATCTCACGCAGTTCATATCAGGTTAGAAAATACGATACAGGCAATAGAGTAAGATACATGAACTGCTGAAAGGAAATATACGCTGTAAAAGAGATAGCTGTAATAAAATATCTACTGTATATAGAGAACTGTAAGTGACTAGTGATGTAGAGCACAAGATAGGCATGTGAATGGCTAAAATTTATACATGATTACACTACTGAGTTTGCACATGATTACACTACTTTGGAATTATTCACATATCCACTTCTACTCCCCCGTTTCCCCAATCAATACACAAGGATCTATACAAGTTACGTTATTATACATGATATCACATGGGGCCCATGAAAGGGTGCACTTGATAGTATACATGAGGGCTCAGTAAACATGAGAGTACATGATCACATGAGTGCACATGAATGATGGAAGCATAGGAGTACATGATGATAGTGAAACACATATAACATGAAGTACCCGATGCTCCCGAGAGGGATAACATCTCATGTAAAGATCCATATAGTACCAATCCGTGTTACCAATGTGACAGCAACAAGTAAAGTAATCTAGAGCGAGAAGTAAAGCCTGAACAAGAATGAAACGGTCAGAGAATGTACTCGCCTGCTGTATGAATGTCTGTAGAGAATATACAGTCTGAGGAGAGGTGTCTGGCTCCTGATCAGAGCAACACAAGTCACAATGTGTTCTAAATAGTAAAAATGAAGTCTACTATGCATGCTACATGATTCTAGGTTAAATTGGTCAAAAGTCAACTCTTGGTCAACTCTAAAGTCAAACTAGTCAAAGTTAGGTCAACACTAGTCAACTAGTTAGGGTTTTAGTCAAACTAGTCAAACTAGTTGTTTTAGGTCATTCCTAGTCATTTCTAGGTTAACTAGGTCACTTTGACCTAAGGTTGACTTTGGTCAACCCTTAGTCAACAAGGGTCCACTAGTTGGGTTTTGGGCCATTAGGGTTAGCCCCTAGCCATAGGCTAATGATCTTGGCCATAGGCTAATGATGGGGTTTTCATATAAACCTATAACTAGAATATATATATATATATGAATATATCTATCTACTATCCATATACCCAAAATATGAATACTATATATAATTCAAACCCACATACATATAATACACTATATATAGCATATTGAGACCTAATACAAAAAGTATACATATATATCATATATATGTATATTCATATATATATATACATATAAACTTATATATACATTATATATATATATATATATATATATATATATATATATATATATAGAGGGGAAAGTGAGAGGGTCACTTAGAGAGAGAGAGAGTGACAGAATGAGAGAGTGAGTAAAGGACAGTGAGAGAGAGGGGGAATGAACACAGGACAGTGGGGGGAAGGGTTCCAGGTTCCTGGAACCAAATTCCAGTCCCAAACACACACACACACAGAATACATATATACATACATATGTATATATATACAACTACACATATACCCAACCAAAAACTCCCAAAATTGACCCACACTCACATATAAATATATACTACGTATATACATACTGTATACATATATTTACACTCATAAAAATATAGAAAAATACATTTGAAATTGGATTTTAAAAACTAGGATAATTTCAGAAAACTAGAATTTGGGACTGCACACACTCGATTTGGGTTAGTTCAAACTCCACCCAAATCGAACTATGATGGCCTAAGGTTGGTTGGTAATGATGGCCCCTAGGTTAGTCTAGGTCCCTAGTAGCCTGACACGGTGTCATGACACGACACGGCATGTCCACAAGGTTTCAAAGTCGATCGGGTAAAAGGATGTACACTGATACAGTGCGTATCAGTGTAAAACCAAAAATGGTCTAGGATACGACACAAGGCGACACAGGCCTCGTGCTCGTACCCGAAGGTGCGCCTAGGTCTAGGCTACGTGTCCATGTGCCTGATACGCGTCCACGTGTCGTGTAGAGTGGACACGACATGCGTATCAGAAACCCCAAAATTCGTGTTTCAGACCGTGTAGTCGTGTTTTCCCGTGTCTCGTGTTTGCGACACGGGACACGACACACCCAAGTGATTGTGTCCACGTGTTCGCCTATGTATAGGCTTCGTGCTCGTGTCAGTACGAAGTGTCCGCGTGTCGTATAGAGTGGACACGACACGCTCAAAGTCGAGTGTCTGTGTGTATACACTGTGCACTGAACGACCCTTTGAGAGTCGATTCCGTGTCCGACAGGACACGAGGTCATCCCAAAATTTGGGGATGACCTGTCAGTCATTGCCCCGTGTCGTCTGTCAAGTTTGACGTGTCCAAGTGGCATGTAGAGTGTGGTTGGACACTGTGGTAGCAGGGCACATTTCATGTGCACTGTGCAGTGTCTAAACAGTGTAAACTGAGAGCTGTTGTGTCCAATTTTGGATACGACACAAACCAATACGTGCTCAGTGACACAGGGTTAGGGATAGGGTTAGCTAGGCTAGGTTTTGGTTCAAAAAGATTTTGAAAACAGTGAGTTAATATACTATGACAGTGAACAAAAACAGTGAGCAAAATTTGGATTTTACATGTAGGATACGTGTCCGATACGACACCAAACAACCCTAAAATTTTATCAAACCCTACCCACAACTATATTATAACTATATGCATGCAATAATGAAGAAAAAAATTAATAATCTAAATAGGTTTAGCCATAATACCTCAATGTGTGAAATGTCTTGAAAATCACAAAATGAAGGGTGATTAGCCTCAAAGCCCAACTTGTCCTTCCTTGCTAAAATCTGAGTAGCACACTTCCCTAGGCTCCCTTAGATTGTAGGTGACCTAATGGAGAAAACTAGAGGTTCAAAGCTTGAGTATTGAGAAAGTTATGGGAAATAGAGTGGAAGGATTCTTGGGTTTTTCTTGTGAATTGATTTGTCATGAAACTTGGAAATAATCCTAAGTGTTAGTTTTATAGGAATGGGGGTGGCAAGGGGGTGTCATGGGGGTCTCTTGGCCGGCCATACCAAGGCAAGGTGGTGGTTCAAACCTTCATGGTTAAGAAATGGACTAAAGAGCCATATAATAGATCTTTTGCATAAATCAAGCAAAATATCCTATTAAAGGTAAATAGATATTTCTAAGCTTGACCCAATGATAATATCTAATCCTTAGTCATTCTAGGTTAGGGTCTAACCTATAGATTAGGGTAAATAGGTTAGGGATCATCAAGTCACAAATCAAAAGTCCATGAATAGTAAAATCTCACTAATCCTTCTTAATTCCTAGAAAATTACCAAAATACCCCCTTAGGCTAAAACCACTAAAATGATATTCTAAGCCTATGGTCAAGTTCTCATGGTCATGGCAACTTCTAGGTTAGAGAAAACTAGGATTTACACTAAGTTAGACTAACCAAAATCACAAAGTCATAAGTCATGACTTAGCATGACTTTAGAAAATGGTTCTAAGCACACTAGAAATCACATAAATCATACCATGCCCTAATCACCATTATTAAATAATAAAAATAATAATTCTTTCAAAAATCTCTAATTTCAGAAAACAGGGTGTTACAATTGTACACTTCATTTATAACCCCCTTGTATATATCATGACTTGTGTTCCTCTAAATAGGACTCAGATATCTCGTTTCGGACAGTATATTCTCACAGACATTCAGATCACAGGCGAGTACATGATCTGATCGTTTCATACTTGTCACGACTTACATTCTTGCTCTAGATTACTTTACTTGATGCTGAAACTTGTTTTCACGGATTAATACTATAAGGAAATTTCATGCGATGTTATCTCCTTATAGGATACATCTGGTATTTCGTGTTCGTGTACTTTATCATGGGTATTGTATACTCCTTGTATTCATGTTATTCATGTACAAATCGTATAAAATCATGTACTCTCATGTCCCTACATGATCATCTTGTACAACTATACTTCATGTACAATAACATAACTTGACTGGATCCTTGTATATTGATTGGAGAGGGTGAGTAGGAAATGGTTATGTGATCAAATTCCCTATTGTATAAAACATTGTATATGTCCATTGTACCCTCGTGTATAATGGAGTCCTATTTTATTGTATAACCTAACCTGTTTACATAACCATATTGTGCTCTAAATCACTAGTCACTTACAATTCTTACTTATCATGTATATATTTCTTGTTTACAAATATCTCTCATTTTTATGTATATCTTCTTACAGTTCATGTATCTTACTATTTTGCATGCTTTATATTTCCTGCCATGATATGAACTGCGTGAGATGTATTGTGCTCACTCCCGTCTTGACTGGACTTGTTGAAAATATTACAGATAATATCGAGGACTTCTATCCATCCTACTATGGAGTCCATCTAGACGACACCTGTGAGTTGGACCCGCAGGAGGATCCAGCTCTAGCTGAGGACGTCATCCCTACTGTTTAGACTAGATTAGCGAGGCTTTATCTTATTTTCATTATGTCATTTGTATTGACTTTAGAGTTGTATATTTTTTTGGATGTTTGTGATGTTGTGTCGTTTAGACACTTAGACTTTCCGTCTGTTTGTATGTTCTCTTCGAGATTTATTATTTATCATATCGTGTTGTTCCATCTCTAGATTTGTGATTGAGTTGTACCTTATGTGATTTATCCTCCGTTCGGAGAGTATATCATATTGTATTTAGTTTGTGATAGTGACCTAGGACAGCATTCTACCATCGACACTGTGGCATAGGCTGGACGTACCCACTTCTTGTGCCCCTACATCGGGTGCGGGTCATGATAGGATTGATGAGTTCACTTGCGGGACATCGTCGAATCATCGTACAACCTTCAGATAAGATATCGTGCCACTGTGATCTTATTTTATTTTGTTATATATTGATGTGTTGTTGTGTGTTCGGATTAGATGTGTTAGGAGAGCATTCAAGTGTGACATGGGTACCATCGATGATGCCATCGAAGATATATATAGTGGGTGTGTGGGTGTGACCTAGCGTACTAGTAGACTTCCGCATGTTGAAGTTATTTTTCAATGAATTCTATGACTGGTCACGTATCATTATATGACACTGTGAGTGAGATACATTATGTTGGCACGAGCTTACGCATTCGGCTAGCTACTGGTGCGAACGGTTCGTGTGTCGGTTCATATAGAGTTAGTCTGAGTCTAGCTAGAGACTTGCACTGAGATATGTATTGTTCGAGTCATGAATTTGACTGGTGCATGACATGGGCAGGGAAGACTATTAGTAGGTGTAAGATAGCCACCTTTAGCCTCATAGTTGTTCGTTTATGGGTTCGTAGTTACCCGGTTATGGGTTTATAGTTTTTCGCTTATGAGTGTATTGCTGAAGGATATATCCGGCAGCGACCGCTGACCGCGCATCTGAACACATTCGGGAGGTATGCTACTATATACATAAGCCTCTAGCGATGTTATTATTTATTCCTTCACCTACTCATGCGTACCAAAGTAGTCTTCGACGTGCATACACTTAGATGGTTAGTCTCCCTTGTCATTTATATTCATGTATATTACTTTTACCGTTTATATTGTGGCTAGTTGTTGTATCTTGTTACGTCCCTCTGAGGACCTTGTGATCTCTCCAGGTGTTAGTTGGACTTTCGGCATGAAGTTATCGAGATGTGTTCTGCAGGATTCAAGTACCATTGGTAGTATTTCTTATTATCACTTTCGCGTTCTTTGTACTATTTATTTATGTCTTTACTGTCATAGCCTAGTTTCACTTGACCTCTACTATTCTTCGGGTCATTTCGGAACATATATGCTAATGGGCTGCAGACCATGACATATATCGTTTGTTCTTGATTTTGTTTATTATTGTCAATTGAGACATAGTTGAGACGTAGATTAGTTAGCATATGTTAGTTCACTTTACCGCATACTACGATTAGGATAAGTTCATTAAATTATGATGTTTATTCTAGTCGTATAGCTGGCATGCCCATGCTTTGGGTTCACAATTATTTTTGGAAATAGAACGTGACAACAAGAAAATATTCCAACAAATGCAAGAACACAAGAAAGGACATTCTATAGGGATATAATTCAGTCCAAACAACAATAAGCATTATGATTAACAAACTGTCAAATTTAATATACTGGGATCTTAAACTTGAACAAAACCAGTACATGAATTTGAGCCATAATTAGTAATTTAGTCATTAAGCACACCTAAAAAAATTTAAGAGAACCTAATCCTTCAAAAGTATTTAATTTCCAAGACAAATTTTGTTTCCAGCATCAGTGCATGTGGATATCTGAATTAGGCTAAAAAATGGGAAACTACATCTACAAATAATTGTTTAAATACTATTTAGCCTAGGCCAAAACTAACCGAAATTATCAAACCTAATAAAAAAAAGCAGAAAAGATTGGAATGAAGCAAAAAAAAGTAAATTAAAATAAATCAACTGATAGCTTACTACAATAAGGTGTTTTATCTAAAGCATCCGGAGAATTCTAAACGACTTAGTAGCCTCTCTCTTGACCAAGTACAAGCTTGACATGTCACCAGCAGTTCAATGAACAATCCACCAAAAAGTGTTAACCGACACTTTAGTACAATTCTACAGAATTAGGCCAAGACAAAAAAAGGGCCAAAACTCTACTGATTTATGAAGTACAAATATTCCTAATTAAAATTTCAATAGCTTAAGCTTCAATAAGGCATAAGCCATAACATCTTTCAATAAGAGGATGAATTCAAATATTTTCGAACAATGTGCCAACATCTTGGATTGGTTGATTGCTATTGGTTAATTTACCAATCAACTGATCAAAACTGCTGAAGTTTGTACCCACAGGAGCGACAGTCAGAGGTTGAGGCTTAAAGGGGTCAGGGAGGAGGATATGGAGGACTTTCTGGACGAGGTTGGTGTAGAAGAAGGGCCGGGCTTGTGGACTACGTACGCCTCCTTGCCTCGACTCCGTTCCTAGCTGTGGGTTTTTTTTCCCTTTGCCATGGATGAAGCAAACATTTTTGAAGTAGATATTTAATCAAACGGATAATGCAAAGAAAAAGCAAAACAATACCAGATCACACCAGATCGAGTCAAGATCAGTAAAAGCCTAAAATTAAGTTCTTTAAAATGGAAGATAGAGAGAGAGAGAGAGAGAGAGACTCTGTCATTGACCTGTTTGAGTCCAGACTTGAGGCGAGCGGTGAAGGTCCCAACGGGGATGAACTCGGAGCCCTTGAATGCCTTCTCAAACGAGAAATTGATAAAAAAAATTAAAATTGAAGTACGGCTATTTGGAGGTCGATGGAGCTAGGGTTTCATTAGAGAATATTGGAAGGAGAGAGAGGAGGTGGCGGAGGAGAGCAGATAGAATGTTGTGGAGGAAGATCTCCAGCCATGTAGAGAAATGGAGAGGAAGGAGAGAATGGAGAGAGGAGAGGCAACAGAAAAATGGAGAGGCTCGCAGGATTAATATTATGGTTCCTCAATCGCAACCGTCAACATATGTCCTATAATAGAAAAAACTTTCAAAACATTTACTAAAATGGCATCTAAAATATGGACGATAATTTTTTCGCACATACATTAGTTGACGGTTATCAACCAACTATCAATAAATAAAATGGTGTTTCTTGACGGTTCCTCTAAAACTGTCAACTAGTAAAGTAAAATTTTGCTAAATTAACACAAAATGTGTTTTCTTAACATATGTCTAAAACCGTAAAGATAACCCCTTTTTTTGACGGTTTTCCATTCGTAAATAAACCGTAAAGAAAAGTTATTTTTCTTGTAGTGCATATATACTTTGAGCATATTTGACTCTAAAATGATTTGACCATGAATATTTCATTTGATTCAAACCTTAGATTTTATGAAATATTAATTATCAAAACTTATTAATGATTTTCTTGTTTTATTAAGCCTTTATTATTCTCTTCTTAATTAAGTTACTAACTGCCTATAGCAGTAATTCTTTCCGTGAAGAGAATTCAAGGAAATTGAATCTCGCTTTTCATAATAAATACTTTATTTCAAAAGTTTTTTAATTCTCTTAATATCTTTCTTCTGATTTTTTTTAATCTGTCTATTACTCGAATGTTATTAATAAGTCATTTTCAAAAAAAAATTACTATCTTGACATCATTTTTATTGTTTGAATCTTTATTTCAAAAGATTTATTGAATGATTAATACATGTATGTTTAAAAAAACCTCAAAAAACCCTAAGCGGTGTAGGGATAGAATTTAGACCGAATTCGATGCAGGTCCCTACATCGTGTTCGAACCGAACTCAGTTCTGTGCGTTCCAGAACAACAATAACTGCCTCTTTTATATAAACCCTCTCCTATACTTCATCTTCCCTACTCGAAAATCCTCAAAACCCTAATTTTGTGGATCGCTCTCTCCAAAGGTTCTCACCCTCTCCGACCTTGTATCTAAATTCCTGGTAGGATTCTTCATTCCTCTTCTACATTCATGAGGTATAATTCCTTTCCATTCTCTCAAATCTCCATGGTACCCAAAATCTCTAAAAAGAGAAAGGGAGAGGCCTCTTCTTTCAATCCACCTCAAGAAGATATTAAACACTCCTTGTTCTCGCTAGTGAGACCAAATCCGGGATAATTTGATGACTTTATCTTTCCCTCTATTAAAAATTCAATAGCATGGTTTAAGGACTTTGTTAAAAGAAATATTTACACTTGTAGTCCTATAAATTTCACCGTATTTCATGACTACAAACAAAATTTGAACAATTACATCCCCCGCAACTTAGTCTCTACTAGGAAATGCGTATACATCAACGCCATTAGGATGTTCTACTGTAATTTGTCCTATGAAAATGGTGCCATCTCTTTCAGAGTGAGAGGAATCAACATAGAGTATGATGATAATATCTTTGGAGAGATCCTTGGTATCCCTAATAAAGAAGAATCCCTAGGCAGTATCATCTTTTTTGAGGTCGGGTCCAGAATGGACATTGACTCCTTCCGTAACATTTTTTGTGTCCCCCATCGTTGCCCTTCCGGGAAGTTTCATGTCCACTATCTCAACCAATACTACTACGAACTTCACCAAATTATCTTTTCGACAAACTTCCTAAAAAATTCTCTATTGACGAGGTTTCTTCTCTCGAGATGTCCGCCCTCTATCATTTATATGCCTTCATTCTATTCAGTCATCCAAAAACTATAATCAACCAAATGATCAGTTGTGCAAATTGCCAACTCCTTTATGCCATGTACCTACCCATCTCTTTGCTCACTTCCACATTCCTATGGATGAACCAACTGTCCTCAAGAAGCCAGCATTTCTCAAGAAGGCCTACAAGGACAAATCCCTCATATCCACCTTCTTTTGATGAGGATTACTCTATATCCTATGATGACTATATGGACCCTGCTGACACAGCTGCTCCCACATTACCTGCCATTTATACACCAGCAACTTCTAGACAATCTACATCTGCCACTCCAGCCTCCCTGGACTCTATTCAGGAGATGTTTCGCGAGCAGTTCCGCTTGTAAAATGAGATAATCTCCGGACAGCACACCATTATCATGTCTCATCTTCACGAGCAGGACTATTGCACTATTTTGTAGATCCATTCATTGGCAAACTCTATTGCCGATATTCAGTACACCCAGGCACACCATCCATTCTTACCTTATCCAATGATGCGTGATCCCTCGCGCCATGGCTATCGGATCGAACATTTGTATGTTCAGCCTTACATCGATCCATCCGACATCTTTTTCTCTGGACATCCACCCATTGATAATCCCACTGGGGGTGCAGGCTTGTAGCTGACCTCTGCTAGTTACTTCTTTGGAGCTTTCTGTTCTGAGGAGTTCATGTTTTGATTTTTTATATTATAAACTTATGATTTGTAGTTTCTTATGTTTTCATTTTTGGTGTACCAAAACATTAGCTATATTAGTACGTATGTTGGTATGATTTCTATCTATTGGAACTATGTTGATGTACTCAGACATTTGCAGTTACTTACGATCTATTTGTTGGTGTTTTTGCCTTTTGTTGGTGTTTTTGCCTTAAAGACTAGGTAGATAGTCCCACATTGCCTAGGCCAAATGGATTGTATCTCTATATAAAATTTTGCTTGTGTTGGGAGAATCATATGAGGTGTAGAGAGGCACATGGATGCCGTATGGAGGGATTTTTCTAGTGGAAAGAAGGCTAACCCAATAAAGAAGCATTATTGCTTTTTGTCATGCTCATGGGATTATTTCCCTATGGAGCTAAGCCACGAAGGGGCTTAGCGACTCAGACTCGGGCTCAAGGGCACAAAGTGGCATTTTGTTGGCGCACTATGCACTTAGCACGTCAGCATCGGGGCATGGCACCTTGTGCATAGTTGATGCGCAAGTCGCATGTGCAGTGGCTCACAGTGGCTGCGCCGTGGCAAGGTAATAGAAGCACAGTGGCTGCACGGGCAACGTGCAGCTATGCAATGCTGCGGTGCTTCGATGCGAGCGACTGTACGCTTGCAGGGCTACGTGTCTGTGCTGCTGCGCAGCTACACACGGATTGACGGGCAGAGTGGGCTAAGGGACACAGGCGGCTAATTATGTGGCTGATTGGAAGATTTAAGCGGTTATGGAAAGATTGAGTTAATTGATCAGATATATTTTTATAGGATTTAAATTTAATTCATTCAAATCTTTCTATTATTCGCTCTATCTTTTCACAATCAGTTACAGCTAGGATTAGGATTAAGGTTTCGACCCTTCTTTATAAATACTCTTTTCGTGCCTTCATTGAGAACTTATGCTAAAATTAAATGATGAAGAGAGCCGTGTTGTCATTGCCATTGGAGTTCTTCGAGTTCGTGAAAGGAGGTGACAGTGAGCGTTCCAGAAGTTCTTTCAAACTTGCTGGTTCCTGGGAGCATATCGCAGTAGGTCGAATCTTGTTTTGAGCAACGATGATCTTTATCACCCCAGCAAAGTTGCCTTCAACAAATATGGTTCTCTTTTGAGACTGTGACTTCAACTCGTATTCATGTAGAGAACGAGTCATCAACCTCGTATCTCTCTTAGAGAACGACTATTCATCTCTCTCTATAAGAGATCGAGATTTCCATCTAACGATCTGTTTCGGGAACAACAATCTTAAAGCAAGATTCAGATCTGATGGAGAACAACCGTGCATAACTTCTCGACATAAGTTTTAACAAACTTGAAAAGTTTGATAGGGAGCATTACAACGTCTCGAAGAGAAAGGTCAGCCTTAATCTTCAACTCGTGAGCGTCGACTACGTGTTGACAGATCCTGAGCCTTTAATTCTAGAGGGTGAAAATGCTCGAAGGATTGCTGAAGCCATGACTTTGTAGTCGAAGTGGAGGCGAGATAACAACCTCTGCAAGTTTTTAATCTTGAACTCTATGGAGGACCCTCTGGCAACAACAAGACGGTCAATGCAAAGGACGTCTGGGAGTCTGTAGAGCATCTCTACAAGGAAGATGAGAACAGAAACAAGATCTACGTGACCGAAAAGATCTGGAGGATGCGGTTTGAGGATGATAAAACCATGTTGCCTCAAGTCAAGGAGTTCCTCAAGTTACGTCAGAAGCTAGCAGATTACAGTATGCCCTTGGTCGATGCTTTTATCGTCGGAGGTATTATCGCCAAGCTCCTACCTAGGTAGAGCAACATCATCGCGGACATGCACCGCAAGAAGATGGAAGTGGATCTGGAACACCTTTTGTACTGGATACATGTTGAAGACGAGTTGAGGGCTCAACTCAAAGTGGCGGCCTTGTCCAAGCAGATGGCTAAGACAAACATGGTGCAAGGAGGAAATTCTAAAGGGAAGTAGAAGGCTCCCTACCAAATGAAGAAAGATGTTCACCATCTGAAGGAGAAGTCGGCTCAGTTCAAGCCTAAGTCCAAAGAACCTGGGACTTATTTCAAATATAGCAAGAAAGGCCACTGGAAGAGGGACTGTAAAAAAAAACCAAAACAAAAGGAGTAAGGTGAGGCAAACTTTATTGTTATGATTGTGCAGGTTGACTCAGCTGGGGTTAACACGGACTGGTGGATAGACACTGGCGCCTCATGTCATATTTGCTCAAAGAAGGAGTGGTTCACCACGTATCAACCTGTTTCTGAGAAGGTTATGGTAGCGAACCAGACACAAGCTGAAGTACTTGGGATCGGGATGGTGGTACTGCAACTGACTTCGGGAAAGTCATTGACGCTTTAAAATATGAAGCATGTACCGGCCATAGCCAAGAACCTGGTCTCAGAAAGTCTGCTCTGCAATGTAGGCTTAAGGATGAAAATTAACGCTGGTCAAGACGTTATGTCTTATAAAGGAACATACTTCGGAAGGCCTTTTGTGTCGAAGGGATGCTCAAACTTTAACTTGTAACTCCTATGAGATAGTTAATGCAGTTTCTTCTTCCGGTTATTCTCTTGAGTTGTGGCATAATAGACTAGGCCATGTTCATTGTAAAAGAACAAATAAGATGTCTAGTCTAGGGCTTATCTCCAAATATGGAGGTAAGGAGTTGGAGAAGTGTGAGGTCTGTGTGCAGACAAAGATCACAAGAAAACCGTTCAAGTGGGTAAACTGAAGTACAGATCTTCCGGAGTTCGTGCACTCAGATATCTGTGACTTCAAACAGTTCTTCACAAAGGTCAAAATAAAGTATTTTATTACTTTCATTGACAACTTCTCAAAGTGCGTATTTGTTTATCTATTCAAGTCTAAAGATGAAACGTTTGAGAAGTTTAAGGACTTCAAGGTTGAAGTCGAGCGTCAAACCGGACAACAACTCAAGAGACTCAAAAGTGATCGAGGTGATGAGTATAGGTCTCATGAATTCGCATCGTTCTACAGAGAACATGGAATTGTCAAAGAGATAAATTTTTTGTACTCCCCTCAATCAAATGGTGTTGCAGAAAGAAAGAACAAAATATTAACAAAGATGATGAACTCAATGCTGCTAACTGTGGGTCTTCCAAATTGCTTCTGGGGTGAAGCAGTGCTTACGGCTATGTTCATATTGAACAAAATGCCGCATGCTACTTTAGAAATTACTCCTCATAAACTCTGGTTCAAGGTCAGACCCAACTTGAATGTTATTCGAGTGTGGGAGTGTATGGCATATGTGAAACTTTCGGATTTAAAGATTTAGAAGCTGGGAACAAGGACTACAAAGACTGTATTCCTGGGTTATACTGATAAGAGTGATGCTCGAAGGTTCCTCGATGTTGAGTTAAATCATATCATTGAATCTCGTGATGTAAAATTCTTTAAAGATAAATTTAAAAGGCATAAGAACATTGTTCTCGTGCACATTTTGGAGAATAATGTGAGTACACAGGAGGCTCAAGTTCCTTACGAAGAGGTAGTCCAAGAAGAAGTTGTTGTTGCAGAAACAACTATTGAACCAGAACTCGTAGAACATGTATCTAAGCGAGTGAGAAGACAGAAGGACTTCGGAGAGGATTTTGTCACCTATCATGTAGAAGCAGATCCGCTTACATATGATGAGGCGATGAAGACCATAGATGTTGTCATCTAGAAGGAGGCTATTAATGATGAGTACGACTCGATAACTTCCAATAACACGTGGGTGTTGGTCGATCTGCCTGAAGGAGCAAACCCAATCAGATGTAAATGGATCTTCAAAAAGAAGATGAAGGCCGATGGAACTGTTGACAAGTTCAAGGCAAGATTAGTTGCCAAAAGATTTTCTCAAAAGCAGGGGATCGATTATTTTGATACATATGCTCCAGTAGCGCGGATGACAACCATCAGGATGTTAATTGCTCTGAGCGTAATCCACAAGCTGGTAATTCATCAAGACTGCTTTCCTGAATGATGAATTAACTGAAGAGATCTACAAGCAACAGCCAGGAGGATTCGTCGTCAAGGGCCTCAAAGACAAAGTCTACAAGTTGGTGAAATCTTTGTATGGTCTAAAGCAAGCTCCCAAGATATGACATGAGAAGTTTGATAAAGTCATAAGATTAAACTGCTACAAGGTCAGCGAGACGGACAAGTATGTGTACACAAAGTTCGCTGATGGGGGAGGAGTTATCATTTGTCTGTACATGGACGACATGCTAATCTTGGGTACAGATCTTGCAAGTGCCACTGACACAAATAAGTTTCTCCTGTCTAAGTTTAGCATGAAGGACTTAGGGGAAGCTGATGTTATCTTGGGGATAAAGATCATTCGAACAGAAACTGGAGTGGAATTGTCACAGTCTCATTACATTAAGAAGTTGCTCACATGCTATGGATATCAGGATCTTCCAGGAAACGATACGCTGTATAGGTGTGATAAGAAGTTAAAGCCAAATCCAAGAAAAGAAGTCAAAAGTGGGAGTATTCAAGCGTCATCAGGAGCTTAATATATGCAACTACTGCCACAAGTCCTGACATAGAGGGATGCTGAGTTGGTTCACGAGCAATCCAGGTATGGAGCACTGGAAAGCTGTGAAGAGGGTTATACGATACCTCAAAAGGACTTAGAAGTATGTGCTGCACTACTGCGGAGATCCAAAAGTAGTGGAAGGCTTCAGCGATGCAAGCTGGTGCTCAGAAGTAGAGAGTGAAAGGTCCACATGAGTATACATCTTCTCCATGGATGGAGCTTCTATATCGTAGAATTCGAAGAAGTAGACAATGTTGTCTCACTCTTCTATGGAATCTGAGTTCTATGCACTGGCGGCTGCAGCGGATGAAGCAGAATGGCTTCGGAAGCTCATGTATAATCTTCTAATCGTTGGTGCACAGATACCGACGGTATCAATATACTGCGACAACCAGACGACTACAGCGGTGGCATCGAATGACCTCTTCAATGGCAAGAAGAGGATTATGCGCTTACGACACATAACGGTAAATGATCTTATTAAAAGAGAAGTCATTGCCGTAGTTGATGTTCGAAGTCAGAAGAATCTGGCAGATCCGTTCACCAAAGGTCTCAAGCGCCAGCTGGTTGAAGACACAGCATGTAAGATGGGCTTGAAGAACTCTGATATTGTGTCTTTGTAATTCTAGTATAAAGTTTATGCTATTAGTTAAAAGAGAAATCTACTAGGCACCTAACTTTTAGTTCAAAGAAGGACCATTGACTGGAAGAATATCAGGAGTAGTGGACAATCCTTTGGGATGTTACAGGGTGATTAACCTAGAACCACTATTGTCTACTGATCGTTCTTTACAAAGAATAAAGTCCTGTGGGAGGATGACTTTGAAGCCTTAATTAGTTCTCAGGCATATGGGATGTCTAGCGTGCTTTACAGGAAGCACGGGTAGCACATCACTACTAAGGAGCGTAGTACTCCATGCTACAGTAGGGTAACACCATATGAGGTACCTAGTGAGGGTAAAGCCTCAGCTTGGGGCTAAGTCACAGTAGTGTAGCACCGTACATAGGCAAGATGGTCTAATGCTGTATAGTGAATGAAGAGTGGTAGGCAGCACTACAAAGGGCCTGGGCCTCTTGTTACAGTAGGTGACACTATATGAGGCAGTGCCTCGCCTTTATAAGCCATGTCACGACGGCGTAACACCACAAGGAAGCAAAAGGCTTCATGTTGGATAGTTTGGCACTACAAAGAGGCTAGGCCTTGTAATGTCCCGCTCTGCATAAGGCATTTGGTTGGCTTATTGGATAGGATCAGAATGTTAGACCGTGACTTGTGTTGGAGATCAAGAGAGTTGAGACTGATGCAGTCTCTCTTAGCTGGCTAGACGGATTAAGTGTGGGAACGTGGCTCGTCGGTGGAGCTATGTCTATTAGAAGATAAGTGTGATCGAAACAGAAAGACCATTATTCAAGGCAAGTGGAACTGTCCTCCTTGTTCCTTATTCCTATATGCTTAATAAATGGAATAACGTTATGCTATGATTTGTCCCTAAATGTCCCATATTTTAGTTGCTGAATAATAGAGATGCCTATGTTGAGTAATATTGAAATGAATAAGACATGAATATCGAACAGCTGAATGAATCACACTTGAACTGCTAATGTGACTTGATGCTTGAAATGAATTGATAATGTCCCTTCTGTTAATGCTACTTAAGTAATAAAATACTTGAGTAGTGAGATGATACATGAATGATACATAAGTAATAAACTGGTTATGCTATTAACACAAAGAACTGAATGAAACACCTCAATCATGTACCTTCTGCATAACTGTTGATGTTACATGTTTCCTTATAAGCAATAAAAGAAAGAATACTGTCCCTATGATATGAATGAAATGATGTAGGTCCTATCGAGATGAATGAAATATTGTTTATTCCTCTTAGAATGGAATGATATTAGAAATGTGCAATGTTTGGTGTAATGAGAAATGATGAGGCTTGGGATCATTGAGATCACCAAGTGAATAGGTGGTAATATTAGAAAGATGAGATAATGAACTGTTGCCTTTACTTATCTTATTATTCTATCATGCGACTTCGAACATGATCGGGTCTCACACACATTCGCATGACCATGGGCAAACTTGTATACAAGGTATTATTTCTTCGAACGGTACCCGCGACGGTGGGATCGAGTCAGCCTAGGAGGGAATCGGCGTGCTTTGGTGGCACGCAGTACTGTGACCTTTATTCGGGTTCGTAACTTGGTGAAAGGCACATCCCATACCCTATGAAGTCCTATATGGCAAAGTCCTTAAATGGTGCGCAGCACTAGTGGTTGTGTAGTCAGGATGCATGCTAATGAATGTTTTGTGCAGACAGAGTAAGTATATCATATTATCATGTATTCTTATGCAGGTACGCGGAATCGAATATCGGTAAGAAATCACTTAAATGTGATATATGAAATATATGTTGGTTGAATTGTCTGCTTAATCATGCTAAACAAGACAAAGTTATAATGTTGCCTTTAAAAAAGAACTCTATGACATGCTCAACATGTTAAATACAATATGCTGGAGTGTTTCCTAGCTAAAAGAATACTTATAACATGTTTGGCTAATGTTAACTCCATGATGCTTGAAAGATGCCTCTAAATGAATAATGTCAGGACTTGATAACACCAAGTATCTTTCACCGATGCCTTTACATAAGAAAGAAGATAACAAGTTTACATATTTAATATTTTTGCTCATGAACTGTAAACTGATGTTAGGTCCTAAATAGAAAGATCATTCTAATAAATGCTGCTTAAATGGTTCATAAATATTGGTTTAGGCGAGTTGGTTGGATTCTGCTCGCTAGTACATAGATGATGTGCTGACCCACATTTTGTGGGCAGGAGCTCGTGCTTGGGATGTTCTGCACACGATGATCGGCTTGATTGGTCCCGTGGCATCGAAGATTTATTGGGCATACAGTATCTCTCCTTGAAAAAGATGATATCTTCTGTCTATAAAGGGCATAATGTATGGAACATTGCAATCGGTTGTACCAGTGAGTTGTAAGCCAAGTCAGTATATCGAGTTGTAATCCAATGTATCCAAGTATTAAATGTAAGCTGTATAGCATTGTTCAGTTGGATTTCAAAGTAAAGTGAGATTGGTTGTAAGCATTGTACTTCAATACAAGTCTTGCACTCTTCTTCAATTATCAATAAAGAGAATAAAGTTCTATATATCTCTGTGTGATTTCAAGTTATCCTTTTATCTCTGCTGCTATAAAGATGTGATGTATTTCTATTCAATGAGAAAGATTATCCTTATTAACTTCAATTTATCTTCTTCTGTCGCTGCGATGTGTTCCTATTTGAAGATAATCAATTATGTACCATCTTTGCCTTATACAAGTGCAATACCAGACTTGTACGGCATCACGCCCAAGCGAGGACGATCGATTCTAAGAGATAAAATATGTGAATAAATGACTCTATGAATCGGGACGTAACAGGCCTCATGCTACAAGTGGTATGACCCCACATGAGACAGTTGTCACGACCCGCACCCTAGAGTTAGGGCACGAGAAGTGGGTACGTCCAGCCTACGTCGCAGTGTCGGCGGTAGAACGCTGTCCTAGGTCTCATGCATCTAACGGTATAAGGCTAAACAGTTTATACTCCCCGAATGGGGGTAACATAGCAGGTACAGACTCAATCACATCTAAGGTAGAGCATGATAAGGATAGATAAAACATGAAATCCAAAAGAGGTACAACAGAAAGAAATCTAAGTGTCTAATATACACAAATCCAGAAATATATCTCAAATCTCCAAACTCAGATACAGTAATCCATAAAGTAAATACAACTCCAGACAATTGAAATAACTATCTAAACAACCTCTAATGTGTCTCCTCTAGGCTAGCAGGCAATCTCCAAGCTATCTGTAAAATTTATCAACAGGTCCAGTCAGGACGGGAACGAGCACATATCTCTAAAATAGTTCATAGCAGGTTAGAAGTATAAATCATGCAATAGAGTAAAATACAGGAAGTGCTGAATAGAAAGTACAAGTAAACATGAGATATTTTATAACTGAAAGTAAATACATGATAGTAGAGACTGTAAGTGGCTACGTGATTTAGAGCACAATGGTTATGTAAACGGCTTGGGGGCACATGAATACAAATAAAGAGGCACATGAATACAGCTACTGAGGATAGTGATCACATAACCAATTCTACTCACCCCGCCCCAATCAATACACAAGGATCCGTTTAAGTTATGTCATAAGCACATGAATACAGCTAAGATACGTGAACTCATGTAATGAGTAGTACATGAGGCACATGATAAGCACATGAAGCACATGAGAACATGTAAAACATGAACTAGTACGAGTATAAGGAGTACCTGATGCACATGATAAAGTACATGAACATGAAATACCCGATGCATCCGTAGAGGGATAACATCTCAGAAAAGGATCCATATAGTACTAATCCGTGAAGATACGTTTCAGTATCATGTAGAGTAATCTAGAGCATGAATATAGTCCAGACAGGTATGAAAAGATTAAAGAATGTACTCGCCTGATATCTGAATGTCCAAGGTAAAGATACTGTCCGAGAAGAGGTGTCTGGCTCCTAATTAGAAAAGCACAAGTCACAACATATCCAGAAGGGTAATATAAAGTACTACAATACATTCTACATAAATTTAGGTCAAACTAGGCCAAAGTCAACCCTTGGTCAACTCTGGTCAACTGCACTAGTCAAACTAGGTCAAACTAGGTCATGTCCTAACCCAGCAAGTCTTACTAGGCCTAACCAAGACTATCCTAGCAAGCACACATCAATACAAGGCTATACAAGACAACATACACCCAACTCTATATAGCATGCAATTATTCAATACTCAAATAGGCAAGAATTCACATTAGATATACACTAGATAATCTATTACTTTAAGCTATACATGTCTACACATATATACACATGCATATATTGGTATTCAAAATTAGGTCTATAATCATGGCAATTCAAATGGCTGTATAAACTTATATATTACAATACAATATGCTAACATATATATATATATATATATATATTTTTTAATATACATATATAGCTAAGTTAACTATATTCATAAATACTTATTTAAGAGGCTATGTGTGTGTATGTGAACATGGCAAAGGGGCAAGTGAGGGTTAAATGGATATACATAGTGTATACATATCAAAGAGTGTCAAAGTGTAAGTGAACAAAGTGTCAAGTGTGATAGTGTCAACATAGTGTAAGGGGTACATGAGGTAATATAGGATTTGTGTTAATATAGAACATTACATCTCATTAACTTGTATATTGCATATATTACATCTATTATTACATTACATTCATGCTTGCATTCATTCATCATTCATTTATTCTCTTGTACTACTATATGCACCATATATTACATACTATGGAACCTACATATTCATTACAAGCCATACTTATACATGCTTACATTAGAGAGGATACTTACACCTCATAGATTATTTATTTAACCATTTATTCATGCTTGCATTCTCAATTTAATTACATAATGTATATACATTAACATGGGTTAAAATCAAATAGAACATTATATTACACACAAGGGTGCACAAAATGCATATGCCGAATAGTAACTCCTACTAATAATCAATACTGTACCAACTCAGCATGAATTAAATTCTAAGATTAAAGTATGTTATAGATCTATGTGTTAACTTTCTGAAACTTCAAACGGATCGCATTTTCATTTCCGAAAACTCCCGGAATCGCGAAAATACCAAGAACGCGTTTGTCTTTTGTACAACTGACACTCAAATAATTCTCTAGAAAGTTACAGAATGAATTAGGCCTATTAATACATGTTTTTGGAAAGCTAACTTCAATACGCTTCTTTTTAAAAAAATGGGAGATTAAACCGAGCTTTGAGCTAGAAGTTATGACATTTCTAAGTTAGGGCTGAAATTAAAAACGTGGATAAAAATCATGACAGATTTGGGTAGTTTGAGACAAAAGAACACAAGTATATAACATAATATATCAAGAACTCACTCTCTACACTAATATATATATATGAGACACTATAGAACACATCTCCAATACAAAAATATGAGATTAAACATGTAATAATTCATTCATACATAACAACAACACATAGTATGTCCAAATTTGGGATTTTCCCACATGGACACAACCACAACACAAAGGACACTCCTATGACCTCCAAATGGACACGAAATGGACACACATGGAGATACAACCATGGGGGTCATTCCTATGGGTTCAAAATAGACCTATATGCATGAGAAAATGAAAAGGAGAAGGAATTTATACCTTCCGGTAGATCGAATCGAAGAAAAGTCTTCCCCGAGCGACACCGACACGTAGAGATTCCAAAAGGACACGAACGAGCTCCGAATTCTCCCAAATTTGGGTAGCTTCCTCCTTGGCTAGAATGCAGAAGGGAAGAAGAAGATTTGGTGGTGAAATGGAAGGATTTGGTGGAGAAATTTCTAGGGATTGCTCTCTAGGAATTTGGGAAAGAACAAGAGAGAGAGTGTGGATGAGAACAATGAAATGAACTTGAGCCTATCCTCTCCCAAAGTGGCTGGCCATATGGGGCTATTTGTCCTATTATGGTAAGGTCCAAAATTCCCCTACTAACCTATTTTATGAGTATTAAGAAAGGGCTAATTGGTTGGGGCTAAATTAGTCATTCTAAAGTCTCTAATCACACTAACCTTATCCATAATAATTAGTCTAACCTCTAACTAAAATATTTTTATTATGTGGACTAAAATTAATATCATGTGGGCCATGCCTAACTAGTGTGTGGGTCCCACTAGAGTCAAACTACCTCCGGGTCCCCGTTTCAAGTCGGATTGAGTTGAAATTCGAACCCGACTCAAATAATCCCAAAACAATATCATAAATAATAAAATAATATCAAAATAATTCAAAGAGGTCAAATGCAAAAATATTCTTAGGCCAAAAATGACATTAAAATATTATAATCACATAGTTAGGCTCTAGGTCAAACAGTCTCTAGGGTTTCACTAGCAAAACGTCAAAACCACAAGTCATTGATTTAAATAATTTTAAAATGATTTAAAATTACCAAAAATTATATCATGAATTAAATATCATTATTAAAATAATTATAAACACAAAATTTCAAAATTATCCCCATTTGGGAAACTGGGTGCTACAACTCTACCCACCTTAGAAAAATTTCGTCCTCGAAATTTAAGATCGATAGTACTCCTTCTAGAGCCTCTAACCTATCCAATATCTAAGGTAACACTTCCTAACACTGGAATAATAAACGGACATCTAAAAAGTGTCAATCTAGGAATACCTCCAATACTGCTCTGTTGTACGGCGGTAATGGAACTTCAATAAAATATGGACTGGAACCTATATCCAAGGGACTGGACCTATTTTAAAGTGGTCTTAACTAAGGATGAAAAGGAACTGATCTTAGGCTATAGGTATGCTCAAACTATTATCTTCCTATTAACCATCTATTAATACATTCTATTACCATAGGAACGATGCATTACTAAGACATATAGGCCCCTATCTCTCATAACACATTTATACTCACCAAAAGACTAGTACATCCTATCAAGGCTGATACTATAATCTCTCATAAATCTCATAAACTACATGTTTAGAGACACACATCCCCACATCAAGGACTAACCTATATATATCTACAACTGATACTAATGGGGTGACGTCCCTATTTCCCAACAATCAAGGTCTTAAATTTTTTTTATCTAAATCATGCAATTTGAAGGAATAGTATACAAGGTCAGGGCAAACCGTAGCAATTGGAAGTCTCACCTAGGTGTACTGGTCATTCTAGGTCAAAACAGTACTATGGTATCAACACACAAACAATCTAGGGTGTCCTAATTGGGATGGTAAGGGAATAACAATCATCAAGGTTGTAGGGATGTCTACCATCCTATATAAAAATTGGTCATTAACAAGCAACTAAGAAATTATTAAAAGGTTACTTTTCCATAAAATGGCAAAACTTAAAAATTTAGGCACAACAAATCACAAATAGATTTTTGTCTTGACACGATCTAAGTTGATCAATTTCGGAATAAAACGAGATTTGGGCAAGAAGGAAAATCAATGAAATCAAAGTATGAGCACGAGCATCCAATGATGGAGGTTCAAGTCATGATTAAATTTAATTTGGCTGAGTACGAATACGAGGTTCATAGACGATGAAAAGATTTCAAGGAGAATTGTCAAGGCTATCGCGAATGAGACTCTAGGGTCAAGTTTACCTATGTCTCCATTCTCGTAGATTGATACATGAAAAAGCGAACCAAAGTGCAATAGGTTGATCAGACCATCATGTACCGGTTCTGATTAGACAATATGTTAGTGGGTGGCCACCCAATAAAATATGTCATGACCAAGCTCGAAAATAGATAAGCTTGCAAAACTAAATCTAATTTAGTAGCACAAGATATAAGGGTGGTAATGATGAAAGGAATTATATAGTCCAAGTTTCTTAACCAACGGGTCAAGTAATCAGATAAGGTACAAGGTTAAGCATCTAAGGAAACAAGCATAACACCATCACATGTCCGATCGAAAGAATTGAGTCAAGGCTGGATTTCTAATTGAAATAAGAAGAAATTTAGTATAATGGTAGAGGTTATAGTTTAGCCAGTTGACCAGAAAATCATATCAAGAAAATAGAGTACAAGAAGTCGGGTTTTAGTGGGACATGATATACCTACACGAAGGTGAGCTCGTCTAGGTCTTGCATATAAGATTTGTTAGAGAGTAACAGCTAGTATTACATTCCAAATATCAAAGTCACGATAAGGAACGTCAAGGATCTCAATTAGAAAGTGGGAGCTCAAGAGGTGGTAATTAATGTACCAAAAATAATGAAGATCGAGTTAGTCATCTACTTCTGATACTCTTAAGTTCATCTGGTCATAACTTGCCAATCATATCTTTACCTCACCAGTCTTCATATGAAAATTTAACCAATACTTAAACCCTTACCATGACTACCGTAGGCAATTCCCAATTTCCAAACATCACTCTTGAAGCACGGCCCTCACATTTAGGAATCAAAATTAACCATTTATTTAAATTTCCAAGTTCTTTCACCTTGTCTTAAATTTGACCCAAAACCTCTAAATTTCGTTTACGAATTCCTTGAACTTGTTCAAATTGTTCTCCTCGTATTATTTAATTTAAATCTCTAGGCCTTACAAAACTTATCTTCCATCATAAAATCAACTTCCGTATTTTCTTCGACATACACCCTTGAATATTATTCTCCTAAAAATATTTCACAATAATCTCTAAACTTCCATAACTTTGTGTTCTCTCTATCCCTAGTCATTTTCTCGCAACATCTTATTTAATATCCTTATTAAACACAATTAACTTCTCTTTTCCATTAATAATCTTCTACATAGCCTCAGAGTAAAAGTTTTCCCCAGAATCAATAACCAAGATTTTCTAAGTTATCAAAACTAGGTTGACCTCTGATATCCTCATTAGTTTTGAATACACCTATAAACTATCTCATAACCCCAAAATTTCTCTAAATGTAATTGTTTCCAGATTTGCAGTATACATCTCTTTATTCTATTCGAGACCTTTACCACATTTTTATCTCAAGTTTCCATATGGAACACTCCACATTTGATTTCCTTTAGATCATCATAAAATAACCAGTTACGCCTTCTCTGAGCTACATAATTTACGTCACTTCCTTAGCCTTCTCCATGCAAAAGATACGATGATTCAAGGGTTTCGAAGTACATCTGGTAGGGACGACAAGATATGGGTAATTAATGTAATGAGACAGAGTTTAAGATAAGAGGTAAATAAGAATGCAAGGGAATACTAGCGAGAAAGAATAATGAAGATATGTTCCTTCTCATCGGTTCAAACGAGAGGAACCCATCAAGCTTAAATTCAATAGCAAGAAATGAGGATGAATCCAAACAAGAGAAAAAGGAATTACAATTGAAGTTCAAAATGAGTTTCTCAGGGGTCGTCCCAGAAATCTCTCAAAGAATCCTAAGTGTGATTGAGTACCTTGGATTTAAAAATATTAATCTAAATACAAAATTAAATTAACAACTACAAAATTTTATCAAAATCATCAACTAATACCAGGATTCAAAGTTCTACAATGAATCCACAAAATCAAATTCAAATCAAGGAAAAAGGTGAATCAAAACAAGGAAAAAGAGTTTAAATCGGAATTCAAAATGAAATTCTCAAGGGTCATCCCAGGAATCTCTCAAGGAATCCTAACAGTGATTGAGTATCCTCTCATCCTACATCTTAATTTATATATCCTATAGCAGGCTGGTAGTAGTACAACTAAGTCGTTGCGCTACTACGAAATTACACTAATACGAATCTCGACCTGCATGGGCCACCACTAAAAACGTGTTACGACCCGCACCCTAGAATTAGGGCACGAGAAGTGGGTACGTCCAGCCTACGCAGCAGTGTCGGCGGTAGAACGCTGTCCTAGGTCTCATGCATCTAACAGTATAAGGCTAAACAGTTTATACTCCCCGAATGGGGGTGACATAGCAGGTACAGACTCAATCACATCTAAGGTAAAGCATGATAAGGATAGATAAAACATGAAATTTAAAAGAGGTACAACAGAAAGAAATCTAAGTGTCTAAGATACACAAATCCAGAAATACATCTAAAATCTCCAAACTCAGATACAGTAATCCATAAAGTAAATACAACTCCATACAATTCAAATAACTATCTAAACAACCTCTAATGTGTCTCCTCTAGGCTAGCAGGCAATCTTCAAGCTATCTGTAAAATTTATCAACAGGTCCAGTCAGGACGGGAACGAGCACATATCTCTAAAATAATTTATAGCAGGTTAGGAGTATAAATCATGCAATAGAGTAAAATATAGGAAGTGCTGAATAGGAAGTACGAGTAAACATGAGATATTTTATAACTGAAAGTAAATACATGATAGTAGAGACTGTAAGTGGCTACGTGATTTAGAGCACAATGGTTATGTAAACGGCTTGGGGGCATATGAATACAATTAAGGAGGCACAAGAATACAGCTACTGGGGATAGTGATCACATAACCAATTCTACTTACCCCGCCCCAATCAATACACAAGGATCCGTTCAAGTTATGTCATAAGCACATGAGTACAGCTAAGATACGTGAACTCATGTAATGAGTAGTACATGAGGCACATGATGAGCACATGAAAGCACATGAAGCACATAAAGCACATGGGAACATGTAAAACATGAACTAGTATGAGTACAAGGAGTACCTGATGCACATGATAAAGTATATGAACATGAAATATCCGATGCACCCGTAGAGGGATAATATCTCAGGAAAGGATCCATATAGTACTAATCCGTGAAGATACGTGTCAGCATCATGTATATCTAGAGCATGAATATAGTCCAAACAGGTATGAAAAGATCAAAGAATGTACTCGCCTGATATCTGAATATCCAAGGTAAAGATATTGTCCGAGGAGAGGTGTCTGGCTCCTAATTAGAATAGCACAAGTCACAACATGTCCAGAAGGGTAATATAAAGCACTACAATACATTCTACATGAATCTAGGTCAAACTAGGCCAAAGTCAACCCTTGGTCAACTCTGGTCAACTGCACTAGTCAAACTAGGTCAAACTAGGTCATGTCCTAACCCAGCAAATCTTACTAGGCCTAACCAAGACTATCCTAGCAAGCACACATCAATACAAGGCTATACAAGCCAACATACACCCAACTCTATATAGCATGCAATTATTCAATACTCAAATAGGCAAGAATTCACATTAGATATACACTAGGTAATCTATTACTTTAAGCTATACATGTCTACACATATATACACATGCATATATTGGTATTCAACATTAGGTCTATAATCATGGCATTTCAAATGGCTGTATAAACATATATATTACAATACAATATGCTAACATATATATAATATACATACATAGCTAAGTTAACTATATTCATAAATACTTATTTAAGAGGTTATGTTTGTGTATGTGAACATGGCAAAGGGACAAGTGAGGATTAAATGGGCATACATAGTGTATACATATCAAAGAGTGTCAAAGTGTAAGTGAACAAAGTGTCAAGTGTGATAGTGTCAATATAGTGTAAAGGGGTACATGAGGTAATATAGGATTTGTGTTAACATAGAACTTTACATCTCATTAACTTGTATATTGCATATATTACATCTATTATTACATTACATTCATGCTTGCATTCATTCATCATTCATTTATTCTCTTGTACTACTATATGCACCATATATTACATACTATGGAACCTACATATTCATTACAAGCCATACTTATACATGCTTACATTAGATAGGATACTTACACCTCATACATCATTTATTTAACCATTTAATCATGCTTGCATTCTCTATTTAATTACATAATGTATATACATTAACATGGGTTAAAATCAAATAGAACATTATATTACATACAAGGGTGCACAAAATGCATATGCCGAATAGTAACTCCTACTAATAATCAATACTGTACCAACTCAGCATGAATTAAATTCTAGGATTAAATTATGTTATAGATCAATGTGTTAGCTTTCCTAAACTTCAAACGGATTGCGTTTTCGTTTCCGAAAACTCTCGGAATCGCGAAAACACCGAGAACGCATTTGTCTTTCGTACAGCTGACACTCAAATAATTCTCCAGAAAGTTACAGAATGAATTAGGCCTATTAATACATGTTTTTGGAAATCTAACTTCAATACGCTTCTTTTTAAAAAAACGGGAGATTAAACCGAGCTTTGAGCTAGAAGTTATGACATTTCTAAGTTAGGGCTGAAATTAAAAACGTGGATAAAAATTATGACGGATTTGGGTAGTTTGAGACAAAAGAACACAAGTATATAACATAATATATCAAGAACTCACTCTCTACACTAAGATATATATATATATATATATGAGACACTATAGACCACATCTCAAATACAAAAATATGAGATTAAATATGTAATAATTTATTCATACATAACAACAACACATAGTGTGTCCAAATTTGGGATTTTTCCACATGGACACAACCACAACACAAAGGACACTCCTACGACCTCCAAATGGACACAAAATGGACACAAATAGAGATACAACCAAGGGGGTCATTCCTATGGGTTCAAAATAGACCTATATGCATGAGAAAATGAAAAGGAGAAGGAATTTATACCTCCCGGTAGATCGAATCGAAGAAAAGTCTTCCCCGAGCGACACCGACACGTCGAGATTCCAAAAGGACACGAACGAGCTCCGAATCCTCCCAAACTTGGGTAGCTTCCTCCTTGGCTAGAATGGAGAAGGAAAGAAGAAGATTTGGTGGTAAAATAGAAGGATTTGGTGGAGAAATTTCTAGGAATTGCTCTCTAGGAATTTGGGGAAGAACAAGAGAGAGAGTGTTGATGAGAATAATGTAATAAACTTGAGCCTATCCTCTCCCAAAGTGGCTGGCCATATGGGGCTATTTGTCCTATTATGGTAAGGTCCAAAATGCCCCTACTAACCTATTCTATGAGTATTAGAAAAGGGCTAATTGGTTGGGGCTAAATTAGTCATTCTAAAGTCTCTAATCACACTAACCTTATCCATAATAATTAGTCTAGCCTCTAACTAGAATATTTTTATCATGTGGACTAAAATTAATATCATGTGGGCCATGCCTAACTAGTGTGTGGGTCCCACTAGAGTCAAACTACCCCCGGGTCCCCGTTTCAAGTCGGATTGAGTTGAAATTCGAACCCGACTCAAATAACCCCAAAACAGTATCATAAATAATAAAATAATATCAAAATAATTCAAAGGGGTCAAATGCAAAAATATTCTTAGGCCAAAAATGACATTAAAATATTATAATCACATAGTTAGGCTCTAGGTCAAACAGTCTCTAGGGTTTCACTAGCAAAACGTCAAAACTACAAGTCATTGATTTAAATAATTTTAAAATGATTTAAAATCACCAAAAATTATATCATGAATTAAAATTATTATTAAAATAATTATAAACACAAAATTTCAAAATTACCCTCATTTGGAAAACTGGGTGCTACAACTCTACCCACCTTAGAAAAATTTCGTCCTCGAAATTTAAGATCGATAGTACTCCTTCTAGAGCCTCTAACCTACCAAATATCTAAGGTAACACTTCCTAACACTGGAATAATAAACGGACTTCTAAAAAGTGTCAATCTAGGAATACCTCCAATACTGCTCTGCTGTACGGCGGTAATGGAACTTCAATAAAATATGGACTGGAACCTATATCCAAGGGACTGGACCTATTTTAAAGCGGTCCTAACTAAGGATGAAAAGGAACTGATCTTAGGCTATAGGTATGCTCAAACTATTATCTTCCTATTAACCATCTATTAATACATTCTATTACCATAGGAACGATGCATTACTAAGACATATAGGCCCCTATCTCTTATAACACATTTGTACTCACCAAAAGACTAGTACATCCTATCAAGGCTGATACTATAATCTCTCATAAATCTCATAAACTACATGTTTAGAGACACACATCCCCACATCAAGGACTAACCTATATATATCTACAACTGATACTAATGGGGTGACGTCCCTATTTTTCAACAATCAAGGTCTTAAATTTTTTTTATCTAAATCATGCAATTTGAAGGAATAGTATACAAGGTCAGGGCAAACCGTAGCAGTTGGAAGTCTCACCTAGGTGCACTGGTCATTCTAGGTCAAAACAGTACTATGGTATCAACACACAAACAATCTAGGGTGTCCTAATTGGGAAGGTAAGGGAATAACAATCATCAAGGTTGTAGGGCTGTCTACCATCCTATATAAAAATTGGTCATTAACAAGCAACTAAGAAATTATTAAAAGGTTACTATTCCATAAAATGGCAAAAATTAAAAATTTAGGCACAACAAATCACAAATAGATTTTTGTCTTGACACGATCTAAGTTGATCAATTTCGGGATAAAACGAGATTTGGGCAAGAAGGAAAATCAATGAAATCAAAGTATGAGCACGAGCATCCAATGATGGAGGTTCAAGTCATGATTAAATTTAATTCGAGTGAGTACGAATACGAGGTTCATAGGTGATGAAAAGATTTCAAGGAGAATTGTCAAGGCTGTCGCGAATGAGACTCTAGGGTCAAGTTTACCTATGTCTCCATTCTCGTAGATTGATACATGAAAAAGCGAACCAAAGTGCAATAGGTTGATCAGACCATCATGTACCGGTTCTGATTAGACAATATGTTAGTGGGTGGCCACCCAATAAAATATGTCATGACCAAGCTCGAAAATAGATAAGCTTGCAAAACTAAGGCTAATTTAGCAGAACAAGATATAAGGGTAGTAATGATGAAAGGAATTACATAGTCCAAGTTTCTTAACCAACGGGTCAAGTAATCAGATAAGGTACAAGGTTAAGCATCAAAGGAAACAAGCAGAACACCATCACATATCCGGTCGAAAGAATTGAGTCAAGGCTGGATTTCTAATTGAAATAAGAAGAAATTTAGTATAATGGTAGAGGTTATAGTTTAGCCAGTTGACCAGAAAATTATATCAAGAAAATAGAGTACAAGAAGTCGGGTTTTAGTGGGACATGATATACCTACACGAAGGTGAGCTCGTCTAGGTCTTGCATATAAGATTTGTTGGAGAGTAACAACTAGTATTACATTCCGAATATCAATGTCACGATAAGGAACGTCAAGGATCTCAATTAGAAAGTGGGAGTTCAAGAGGTGGTAATTAATGCACCAAAAATAATGAAGATCGAGTTAGTCATCTGCTTCTGATACTCTTAAGTTCATCTGGTCATAACTTGCCAATCATATCTTTACCTCACCAGTCTCCATATGAAAATTTAACCTTTACTTAAACCCTTACCATGACTACCGTAGGCAATTCCCAATTTCCAAATATCACTCTTGAAGCACAGCCCTCACATTTAGGAATCAAAATTAACCATTTATTTAAATTTCCAAGTTCTTTCACCTTGTCTTAAATTTGACCCAAAACCTCTAAATCCCGTTTACGAATTCCTTGAACTTGTTCAAATTGTTCTCCTCATATTATTTAATTTAAATCTCTAGGCCTTACAAAACTTATCTTCCATCATAAAATCAACTTCCGTATTTTCTTCGACATACACCCTTGAATATTATTCTCCTAAAAATATTTCACAACAGTCTCTAAACTTCCATAACTTTGTGTTCTCTCTATCCCTAGTCATTTCCTCGCAACATCTTATTTAATGTCCTTATTAAACACAATTAACTTCTCTTTTCCATTACTAACCTTCTACATAGCCTCAGAGTAAAAGTTTTCCCCAGAATCAATAACCAAGATTTTCTAAGTTCCCAAAACTAGGTTGACCTCTGATATCCTCATCAGTTTTGAATACACCTATAAACTATCTCATAACCCCAAAATTTCTCTAAATGTAATTGTTTCCAGATTGGCAGTATACATCTCTTTATTCTATTCGAGACCTTTACCACATTTCTATCTCAAGTTTCCATATGGAACACTCCACATTTGATTTTCTTTAGATCATCATAAAATAACCAGTTACGTCTTCTCTGAGCTACATAATTTACGTCACTTCCGTAGCCTTCCCCATGCAAAAGATACGATGATTCAAGGGTTTCGAAGTACATCTGGTATGGACGACAAGATATGGGTAATTAATGTAATGTGACAGAGTTTAAGATAAGAGGTAAATAAGAATGCAAGGGAATACTGGCGAGAAAGAATAATGAAGATATGTTCCTTCTTATCGGTTCAAACGAGAGGAACCCATCAAGCTTAAATTCAATAGCAAAAAATGAGGGTGAATCCAAACAAGAGGAAAAGAAATTACAATTGAAGTTCAAAATGAGTTTCTCAGGGGTCGTCCCAGAAATCTCTCAAAGAATCCTAAGTGTGATTGAGTACCTTGGATTTAAAAATATTAATTTAAATACAAAATTAAATCAACAACTACAAAATTTTATCAAAATCATCAACTAATACCAGGATTCAAAGTTCTACAATGAATCCACAAAATCAAATTCAAATCAAGGAAAAAGGTGAATCAAAATAAGGAAAAGGAGTTTAAATCGGAATTCAAAATGAGATTCTCAAGGGTCATCCCAGGAATCTCTCAAGGAATCCTAACAGTGATTGAGTATCCTCTCATCCTAACATCTTAATTTATATATCCTATAGCAGGCTCGTAGTAGTACAACTAAGTCGTTGCGCTACTACGAAATTGTACTAATGCGAATCTCGACCTGCATGGGCCACCACTAAAAACGTGTCACGACCCGTACCCTAGAGTTAGGGCACGAAAAGGGGGTACATCCAGCCTACGCCGCAGTGTCGACGGTAGAACGTTGTCCTAGGTCTCATGCATCTAACAGTATAAGGCTAAACAGTTTATACTCCCCGAATGGGGGTGACATAGCTGTTCGCCATTGATTTTAAAAGTACAGAACAATTATCGGAGGACTGAACTTAGACTCACAATACAAACTCGCTTGTACAAAGAAAGCCTAGGGACAAAAACCTAGGTACAGCAGTCTAAGTACAATTGTTTATTTTAGATTCTGGGGGGTGACGATAGAGGCTCGGAAAGGCGACGGCAGCCCTGCCTTACTCCTTGGACGATCGGTATGCAGCCTTGGCTCCTTGTGAAAAGATGGTTGGCGTTGACGAAGAAGTGCTCTTTTTGCTCCTCTGTTGCTCTCCTGGCTTCTCTCTCTCTCTCTATGTATTCTCTCTCTGACTCTGTATATTTTTTATTCTTTTGTTGCCGGTCCTTGTGCAAAAAAATGATGCTGGCTATTTATAAGAGTGGGGTATGATCATTAGGGTTTGCTAATGATCATTGTTTTGGAATGTCGGCGCTCCTTCAATCTATCTGAACTCTTGGTCCTGATTATAATGAATCTCGGCCATTAATGAGGATAGCACCGAATCTTGTGAGCAATTAATGCTAACTGCTTTAAATCTTCGTGATTGATTATGCCAATGTCTGATTGCTCGCCACGTGTCCCATTGGCTTGATGATAAATGATATGCCCTGATCTCAGTAATTATGACGATGATGTTAAATATATTTGTTGGGATTCGGTTGAATCCTTGATTGATCCGATGCCACGTGTTTTAATTATGGGTCCCGCCAGAGCCGCATGGTATAGGCAAGACTTGAATCGCAGGGAGATAATCTTCATGAGCCGTATGGGACAGTGCTTCGTTGAACCGCAGGGAACGAACTCTCAATGAGCCGCATATGCATAGTCTTTGCGAGCCGCATGAGCTAGCGTTGTATTGAGCCGCAGGGGCTGAGCTCTCAGTGGGCCGCATATGGCTGATTTCTGCTAGTCATATAGGGTGACTTCTCCGTGAGCCGCATGAAGCTGTTCTCTATTTAAGCCGTATGATATTTGCCACGTGGCAACCTAAGATTTCTGACGGATCGGGTCAGAGATCTTCTTATTTTCCCGAAGAGTCTGTCATTATGGCAGAGTCATTATGACACTTTATGCCAGAGCTGCCACAGTCGTCAAATCGTGTCAGAGCATTAAATGAGGCCACTATTCAAAGGGCCAGCTGTAGGAAAGGATCTCAGGGGGACACGTGGCATGGATCGAGCCGCATATTCCTGCTGAACCGCATACACTCTCGAGCCGCATGAGACGGAGAGTCTTCCTTTGGACTGTATAAGACAGCTCCCATATGAGCCGCATAGGCTTCGTATCCGGAGCCGCATGGACCATTATTCTGATATTTTTCATGCTTCTACAATAGCAGGTACAGACTCAATCATATCTAAGGTAGAGCATGATAAGGATAGATAAAACATAAAATCTAAAAGAGGTACAACAGAAAGAAATCTAATTGTCTAAGATACACAAATCCAAAAATACATCTCAAATCTCCAAACTCAGATACAATAATCCATAAAGTAAATACAACTCCAGACAATTGAAATAACTATCTAAACAACCTCTAATGTGTCTCCTCTAGGCTAGCAGGCAATCTCCAAGCTATCTGTAAAATTTATCAACAGGTCCAGTCAGGACGGGAACGAGCACATATCTCTAAAACAGTTCATAGTAGGTTAGGAGTATAAATCATGCAATAGAGTAAAATACATGAAGTGCTGAATAGGAAGTACGAGTAAACATGAGACATTTTATAACTGAAAGTAAATATATGATAGTAGAGACTGTAAGTGGCTACGTGATTTAGAGCACAATGGTTATGTAAACGGCTTGGGGGCACATGAATACAAATAAGGAGGCACATAAATACAGCTACTGGGGATAATGATCACATAAACAATTCTACTCACCCCACCCCAATCAATACACAAGGATCCGTTCATGTTATGTCATAAGCACATGAATACAGCTAAGATACGTGAACTCATGTAATGAGTAGTACATGAGGCACATGATAAGCACATAAAAGCACATGAAGCACATGAAGCACATGAGAACATATAAAATATGAACTAGTACGAGTACAAGGAGTACCTGATACACATGATAAAGTACATGAACATGAAATACCCGATGCACCCGTAGAGGGATAACATCTCAGGAAAGGATCCATATAGTACTAATCCGTGAAGATCCGTGTCAGCATCATGTAGATTAATCTAGAGCATGAATATAGTCCAGACAGGTATGAAAAGATCAGAGAATGTACTCGCCTGATATCTGAATATCCAAGGTAAAGATACTGTCCGAGGAGAGGTGTCTGGCTCCTAATTAGAAAAGCACAAGTCACAACATGTCCAGAAGGATAATATAAAGCACTATAATAAATTCTACATGAATCTAGGTCAAACTAGGCCAAAGTCAACCCTTGGTCAACTCTGGTCAACTACACTAGTCAAACTAGGTCAAACTAGGTCATGTCCTAACCCAGCAAGTCTTACTAGGCCTAACCAAGACTATCCTAGCAAGCACACATCAATACAAGGCTATACAAGCCAACATACACCCAACTCTATATAGCATGCAATTATTCAATACTCAAATAGACAAGAATTCACATTAGATATACACTAGGTAATCTATTACTTTAAGCTATACATGTCTACACATATATACACATGCATATATTGGTATTCAATATTAGGTCTATAATCATGGCATTTCAAATGGCTGTATAAACATATATATTACAATACAATATGCTAACATATATATAATATACATACATAGCTAAGTTAACTATATTCATAAATACTTATTTAAGAGGCTATGTGTGTGTATGTGAACATGGCAAAGGGACAAGTGAGGGTTAAATGGGCATACATAGTGTATACATATCAAAGAGTGTCAAAGTGTAAGTGAACAAAGTGTCAAGTGTGATAGTGTCAACATAGTGTAAGGGGTACATGAGGTAATATAGGATTTGTGTTAACATAGAACATTACATCTCATTAACTTGTATATTGCATATATTACATCTATTATTACATTACATTCATGCTTGCATTCATTCATAATTCATTTATTCTCTTGTACTACTATATGCACCATACATTACATACTATGGAACCTACATATTCATTACAAGCCATACTTATACATGCTTACATTAGATAGGATACTTACACCTCATACATCATTTATTTAACCATTTACTCATGCTTGCATGTTGACACAAAGTCACAGTCAACCAAATATTGACTACATTGACTAAATAATATCTGTATTAATTCAATACGACACACGACGTCTGTATAACAGTTCAAGACAGACGACAGCTCAGTCTCCGGCTCTCAGTGTGTTTTCGAGTCTGTATTTTATATTTTCATTGAGTCTAGACTTGTGTACTCTGAGTCTTGCTGAGCTCTTGACACTTAGTCTACAGCCTACCCAAAATCCCAAGCTCCACTGAACCAAACACTGCCCAAAAATCCCCTTAGAACCACTCTGTGCTCTGGAGACAGAGTTCGCCGAACTCTGTCCCCTAAAAATCAGGAACCCTAATTTTAGGGTTAGCTGGTTGCTAGTTGTCCAACGGCCAAATTTTTGAATTTTCCTACCCGAATTCTGGCCGAATTCTGCCTATAAAAACACTATAAATAGGGCATGAATTCTCTCATTCCAATCCATCCAATCTTCTTTTCTCTTCTCTCTTATAAGCTCAAGTAAGCCATACCCTTCCCATCTACTAGCCACAAGCCTCCTAAGTGTCGAGTGCTCAGCATCTCTCAGTTAGGATTCTTGTGCAAGAGTCGAAGAAGTCGCTTGGACAATTCCAAGCAAATTGCCACTGCGATCATCTGTTAGAAGTTGACGTGCTCTTCTGAAGAAAAGACACGGGTTGTAAACTACTATTTCACAAATAGTGGATTTAATCCCGAGCTAGAGTTCTCAGGCCTGGACTAGTCCTCCACGAGGGAAACCAGGTTAAAATCGCTGTGTTTGCGTATGCTCTTCTGTTCTTCATTTATTTTCCGCACTTTACTCTGATTATTTATTGTTGGTGAAAGAGTTATTTTTAATTGGCTATTTTTCTATATAAACTCTATTCACCCCCCTCTAGAGTTGCCATACTGTTCTTCAATTGGTATCAGAGCTCTGTTCTCTTTATAAGGACTAACATCCTAAGAGCTGATCCATGGCAACCACACAATCCTTGATTTCCAATCATGGTGAAGGTCAGTCCACTCATAGGCCTCCCCTATTTGATGGAACTAACTATACATATTGGAAAACAAGGATGAGCTTCTATCTTAAGTCTCTAGACTTTGACCTGTGGACTGTCGTCACTGACGGTTACAAAAAGCCCGCCAGGATAGTTGTCGATGGTGACCTCATTGAGAAACCACACGACAAATATTCTGTCGAGGAGAAGAAACAGGCAAGTCTAGATGCTAGGGCTATTAATGCTTTATTCTGTGCTATAGACAGGAATGAGTTCAACAGGGTCTCTACATGCACCACTGCTGATGAAGTATGGAGACTTCTAGAAGTGACGCATGAAGGAACCACACAGGTCAAAGAATCTAAAATAAGCCGTCTCACTCAAGAATACGAAGCCTTCAAGATGAAGCCAAGTGAGACGATCACTCAAATGTTCACAAGATTTCTCGACATCATCAATCCTCTATCCTCGCTTGGAAAGCAGTACTCAAACCACGAGAAGATTCGTAAGTTGCTCAGAGGGCTACCAAAGATTTGGAACCCTAAGGTGACAGCCATCATAGAAGGGAACGATCTCACAATAATGTCAATGGAGACCTTGATGGGTAAACTCATGACTCACGAGCTTGACCTCAAGGACTTCGAAGAGCCCGCTCCGAAGACCAGGGAGATCGCACTCAAAGCTCGTCAACGAAGAGCTAATCATGATGAGACCGAAGAAGATAATTCGGATGATGAAGACCAAGCTCTCATGGTTCGCAACTTCAGGAAATTCCTTCGCTTCAATCGAAGGAAGAAGAAATCTCAAGAAGACGATGAAGAAGAGCCAACTTGTTACGGTTGCAAGAAAACTGGACATGTCCGAAAATACTGCCCATTTCTGAAGAAGAGCAACTGCCATGAGAAGCCATACAAAAGGAACTCATCAAGGAAATATGCCAACACAGGCATTTGGCATGAAAGTGAAGCGAGTGACTCCGAGGAAGAAAAGGACTCTCCTCAAGATACAGCTAATGTGTGCCTAATGGCAACTTCCAACAAGGTATCTAACGAAACTCTAGATGACTTCTCTTTTGATGAACCTGGCGATGCTTTCAATGATTTACTCGATGATCACAAAAAGGTCATCGGTAAATACAAACATGCCAAGGACAAAATCAAAAGTCTTGAAGATGAGATACAAAGAGTTTCTTTACTTCTTGATAATGTTAGAAACACGACACCCACAAATGACACTAATGAAGTATCCAAGCTTAAATTAAGCTTACATGATGCTGAAGCACGTATTGAGCAACAAACTCAAGAAATCACTACACTCAACACGTTGCTTGCTGAAGAAAAGAGTAGACACAAGATTTCTATGACTAAGATATATGGCTTAAATATTAAGGTTGATGAACTGCAAGCTGTTTCTAAAAGATTAGAAACCAAATTGGGTAAACAGGTTGTTCAACCTCAAACCCAATCACATGGGCACAACACCACTCATGCTAGTCAACCACGTCATTCTCATGCAGCACATAACCATGCATTTATATACACAAACTTTCCCAAACTACGTGCACGTAAGAACAATTCTCACTCAGTACACAATCATCATGCACAAAGACACAATCAACATCACTCCACACATAGAAATCATCATGCCATGCCATATAGACAAAATCATCATGCCATGCCATATAGACAAAATCATTATGTCATGCCATATAGACAAAATCATCATGCCATGCCATATAGACAATATCAGCATGTCACACATCATAGACAATACCATCATGATATGCCTCATAGACACCATCACCATGCCACTCATTCTGTGCATAATCATCATCACCATGCCAACTCTTCACATCATGACCATCCTCATCCTGTTGCTTATAGATATTATCCTCATGCTCCTAGTATAAATAAGAATGCTATCTGTACTTACTGTGGATTACATGGACACATCTCACCACAGTGCAAATTTAGAAGACTTGTAGATAAAAAGATATATACTTGGTTTCCAAAGACTAACTTTTCAGGACCCTCAAGAACTCGGGTACCAAAGGTCACATCTACTCTTGATGTAGGTGGACCTTTCCTCTTCAACTGAAAGTAACTGGATTCTCGATAGTGGATGCTCGCGACATATGACGGGAGACACAAATCTTTTTGTATCACTATCGATGAAGAGAGAAGGATACGTATCCTTCGGTAACAATCACAAAGGGCACATAATAGGTAATGGTATCATTGGTCATCCTCCTTCTCCTGTAATAAAGGATGTCTGCCTAGTGACCGAGTTAAAGCATAACCTGCTCAGCATTAGTCATCTTGCTGATCATGGATATGATATTAACTTTGGACAAAATAGTTGCTATATCTATGATAGGTCAACAGGAGACATTGCTTTTGAAGGGAAAAGAGAGGACAATATCTATATTTTCTATCTTTCTGTAAATACTAATAATACAGGTAGATGTCTATATGCCCACAAAGACGAACGACTACTTTGGCACCAGCGTCTTGGTCATGCCAATATGGATGCTATATCCAGGCTTTCTACCAAGAAGCTAGTGAGAGGATTGCCTGACATCACATTCAAAAAGGACACGGTATGTGCCGAATGTGAACTAAACAAGGCAAATAAATCCTCGTTTCATTCCATCAACTCTGTAAGTACTACAGACCCTTGCAATTACTTCATATGGATTTATTCGGTCCTAGTAGAATAGCTAGCCTTGGTGGCAAACTTTATGCATTTGTTATTGTTGATGATTTTTCAAGATTTACTTGGGTTTTCTTTCTCGCTAATAAGAGCGATGCTATTTCTGTTTTCAAAGTTTTTGTGAAGAAAGTTCAAAACGAAAAAGGCTACATGATTACTCGAATCCGAAGTGATCATGGAGGCAAATTCGTAAATTATGATTTTGAAAATTTTTGTAATGCAAATGGTTTTGATCATGAATTTTCTTGTCCTAGAACTCCTCAACAAAATGGTGTTGTGGAGCGGAAGAATAGAACTCTCGGCGATATGGCCAGAGTCATGTTGAATAAATTTTCACTTCCAAAATACTTTTGGGTAGAAGCTGTCAGTACAGCATGCCACATTTTGAATAGGGTGCTAATTCGTCCCATTACGAAGAAAACACCCTATGAGCTTTGGTTTGGGAGAACCCCCAATATTTCTTATTTTAAAGTTTTTGGTTGTAGATGTTTTATCCTTAACACCAAAGACAACCTAGGTAAATTTGATGCCAAAGCTGACGATGGTATCTTTCTTGGTTATGCCGCCAAGAGTAAGGGATATAGAGTTTTTAATAAACGCTCACTTATTGTGGAAGAGTCAACAAATATGACTTTTGATGAAGACAACAGTGTAGTAAGTACTCTTGATGATGACGTTGAGCCATCAACTTCTACTCCAATGAATACTTCAACCGAAACTAATTCTCTGGAGGGTTTGCCTAAGAAATTCTCTTTCAAACCTTCTCATCCAGAAAATTTAGTTATAGGAGAAGTTTCACGTAGAGTAACTACTAGATCATCACTAAGAGACTCCGTTGCTAGCACTGCCTTCATTTCACAAGTAGAGCCTAAAAATATTTCTGAAGCTTTTAATGATGAATTTTGGATTTCTGCTATGCAAGAAGAACTCAACCAATTCGAGAGAAGCCAAGTATGGGAACTCGTTCCTAGACCGGTTAATCACTCGATAATTGGTACTAAATGGGTTTTTAGAAACAAAATAAATGAAGATGGTTCAGTCACACGTAACAAAGCTCGTCTAGTAGCTCAAGGATACAACTAAGAGGAAGGTATCGACTACGATGAGACGTATGCTCCTGTTGCTAGACTAGAATCCATTCGAATGCTTTGTGCTTTTGCTAATTTTCAAAACTTTAAATTATTTCAAATGGATGTGAAAAGTGCTTTCTTGAATGGTTTTATTAAGGAGAAAGTTTATGTGAAACAACCTCCTGGCTTTGAAAATCACAAATTTCCCGACCACGTGTTCAAGCTAAAGAAAGCGCTTTATGGCCTCAAACAAGCCCCTAGAGCTTGGTATGAAAGGCTAAGTAGCTTCTTACTTGAGAAAGGTTTTTCAAAAGGGAAAATTGACACTACACTGTTTATAAAATCTTTTAAAGACACTATTCTGTTGATTCAAATTTATGTTGATCATATCATTTTTGGTTCTACTGATGAAACCCTCTGTCAAGAATTTGCCAAGTGTATGCAGACAGAATTTGAGATGAGCATGATGGGAGAGCTCAACTACTTTCTTGGTCTGCAAGTGAAACAAATGGCTAATGGAACTTTCATCTGCCAATCGAAGTATACCAAGGACATGCTGAAGAAGTTCGATCTTGACAACGTCAAACCAATCAGCACGCCAATGGCTACTTCAACCAAACTCGAACCAGATGAGAGCGGCAAACCCGTTGATCAACGTAAGTATCGAGGTATGATAGGCAGCTTACTCTATTTAACTGCTAGTCGTCCCGATATCATGTTCAGTGTTTGCCTATGTGCTAGATATCAAGCTAATCCTAAGGAATCACACATGACCGCGGTTAAGCGTATCTTTCGATACCTTAAGGGTACGGTTACAGTGGGCCTATGGTATCCCAAGTCAACATCATTTGATCTTATTGGTTATTCCGATGCTGACTTCGCTGGATGCAAGGTCGACCGTAAAGTACGAGCGTCACGTGTTATTTATTAGGAAAAGCTTTAGTCTCCTGGTTTAGCAAGAAGCAGAACTCTGTCGTACTATCCACAACAGAAGCTGAATACATAGCAGCTGGGCGTTGTTGTGCACAAATTCTGTGGATGAAGCAAACCCTTGAAGACTATAAGTTATCTTTTATGCATATTCCTATATTCTGTGACAATACTAGTGCCATTAATTTGACTAAGAACCCTGTCTGTCACTCACGCACTAAACACATTGAGATCAGACACCACTTTTTGCGTGATCATCAGCAAAATGGCACGATTCACTTAGAGTTTATTGACACTAATCATCAGCTAGCAGATTTTTTTAATAAGCCATTATCCGAAGAGCGCTTCAATTTTCTTTGTCGTGAACTTGGAATTTTGGATGAAGCAGTTATAAGTTGAGACTCACCTGCGTAAATATCGAGTATATTTTGATTCTTTTACGACGAATTTGGTATGGGTACAAGCCGAAAGGGTCCTTCTGACAACAAGGCGTAAAAGCCTAAGCGACACGGTGCACTAGTCCTCAGGACTACCGCTAGCTGGGATCCGGCCCCTGCAGCTAACCCATGGCAAATTTGAAATATTGAATTACAATATATTTCCTTGTTTGTTATATGGTTTGTTTCGATTTAATATTGCCTAATTGATTTTTCTAAAGTTCATTCTGACTTTTGTGTACCTCTCTATGTACTTCATTGAATTTATCAAACTTTTTTCTTCAACACTTAACCAATTTTTCTATCTTTTCAGCCTGTTTTCTGTTCTGGACCACTAATCCAGAACTCGGGCCGAACTCTGCCCCCAACAGAGTTCGGGCCGAGTTCGGTCCAATTGTTCCAAAGTCAGGATCAGCCTCTGCCGTTGGATCATTTTAGATCCAATGGTCAATATTCTATCCGACCAAAGACAAACCCCTATTTTATTTCGGGATTCCTTCTCTTTCCTCCCATATTCCCTTCTTCTCCACCTCTTCAACCTTCTTCCTTCCAAACCCTAACCTTAGTTCTTGATCTAGAAAGCTCCATTTCTTCTCAAAATCAAGGGAAAGGGGTTTTTCAACATTCTCTTCCACTGTTTGGTATTATTTTCAGGTATAACTCTCTCTTTCTATCATTTTCAAGTTCTCCTATTTCTTTGCAAATGGCATCTCGCTTGTCCAAACGAGGGAGAAGGACTCGACATGAGGGAGCTTCCTCTTCGGTTCCTCCTCCTCCGATTGAACAAGTTGTTGAACAACACCCCATTCATCCGTTGTTCAATCCGTCGCGTCCCAATGACCCTAATACATACGACGACCGTCTATTTGTGTCGCTAGACGCCTCTAATGAATGGTTTAGCGATTTTAGGACTCGTCCGGTGTTTGGGGTCCATCCCATCAATTTCATAATATTTTCTCAATATGAATCTTTATTTCGTGATTTTTGTTTGGATGAACTAGTTGCTTCCAACTTTGTCATTTACCGTAGCGCAATCCAAATGTTCTACTGTAATCTGACTCACGATGCAACCCACATCTATTCCCGGGTTGCTGGCATTAACATTGCCTTCAATGATTCTGAGTTGAGAGACTTTCTTGCTCTCCCGGATCTTGATGTGTGGGACAAGCTTGTGGAAGCACGTCAACTTCAATTTGTTGGCGATACTTCCCTTGAAGGATTCAAGGAGGATTTATGTGCTCCTAACGTAAGTCCTCGTAAGCTAAAGGCCAAGCATCTCACCCCCTACTTTTATGAACTTCATCGCATCGTGTTCAATACTATCTTACCAAAAGCTAGTTCAACTGATGAAGTTACCTACTTTGAGATCTCTGCTTTATATCACCTTCATTTTCGTATTCCCTTCAATCTTCCTAGGATAATGATGGACTGGATGATAAATTGTAGGAAGAAACCAAGAGCTTTGGTTTATCCTTTATACCTTCCTATGGTTTTTCGTACATTCATCATTCCTATTCATGACTGTCCGTTCCTGCCTGCTCCTGCTTTCCTGTCCAAGGCACGACGTACTCAAGCAGTCGTCGCCTCTCCTAAGGCTTCTGAGCATTCTGATGATGAGGAGCCAGATGCCCCTCCACTCGGTCAGGATGCACCTCCTCCACCTGCCACTCTTGACTCCATCCAGACCATGCTCCGGGATCGTTTCGACTTAGAGGACGATCGGTGGGCTCAGATGGACTACCGTACTACCCTGCAGATGAGTGCACTCAGCAACTCGCTGCATGATATTCGGTACTCCATGTCCCATCATCCTACTGTGCCCATTCCCATGTAGCGGGATCCCGATCGTGAGGGCTATCGCATTGATGATCCGTGGGTCATGCGTTACCTGGATCCGGGTGCTGCTTTTGTGGATCCCAGACGTTCTTACACTCCTGGACCATCTCGTGCTCCATGATGGAGATTGGCTACTATCTGCTGCTGCTGCTACTGATGATGATCTTAGTTATTGCATTTTCATATCTAGTTAGTTAGTTTCAGTTTTATATACTTGGATGCTTTTAAACTCTGGTTGTGTGTTTGACATTTGGTTATGACACTTTATGCTAGTACTTCTTTTGATTATTTCTATACTGTTTCTTCTCTGCTTGGTGTGGTTGTATTACTATTAATTGTCTACTGCAGTTTTCTTTTATTATTCATTCATCTGCAGTCTATATTGCTAACTGCCAAAAGGGGGAGAACTATGTATATTCTGCCTAGATATATATGGCTGGATATACTTGTTTGGTATCATATCCTATCTTTTCGTATTTCTGTGCTTGTTTGTGCTTTTTGGGAGATATTATACAGGTTTCCATGCACTATTTACGGGGGAGCTATTGCTTCTAGCTCAGCACCATTCACTGATTATGGGGGAGCTATTACATTCTAGCTCGGCATCAAGTATGGGGGAGCTATGTTGCTATAATCAACTGTGTCCAGGTATGAATATTGAATATACATATATTATTTTGTCAATTATCAATATGGGGGAGATTGTTGACACAAAGTCACAGTCAACCAAATATTGACTATATTGACTAAATAATATCTGTATTAATTTAATACGACACACGACGTCTGCATAACAGTTCAAGACAGACGATAGCTCAGTCTCCGGCTCTCAGTGTGTTTTCGAGTCTGTATTTTATATTTTCATTGAGTCTAGACTTGTGTACCCTGAGTCTTGCTGAGCTCTTGACACTTAGTCTACAGCCTACCCAAAATCCCATGCTCCACTGAACCAAATACTGCCCAAAAATCCTCTTAGAAACACTCTGTACTCTGGAGACAGAGTTCGGGCCGAACTCTGCCTCCAAACAGAGTTCGGGCCGAACTCTGTCCCCTAGAAATCAGGAACCCTAATTTTAGGGTTAGCTGGTTGCTAGTTGTCCAACGGCCAAATTTTTGAATTTTCCTACCCGAATTCTGGCCGAATTCTGCCTATAAAAACACTATAAATAGGGCATGAATTCTCTCATTCCAATCCATCCAATCTTCTTTTCTCTTCTCTCTTATAAGCTCAAGTAAGCCATACCCTTCCCATCTACTAGCCACAAGCCTCCTAAGTGTCGAGTGCTCAGCATCTCTCAGTTAGGATTCTTGTGCAAGAGTCGAAGAAGTCGCTTGGACAATTCCAAGCAAATCGCCACTGCGATCATCTGTTAGAAGTTGACGTGCTCTTCTGAAGAAAAGACACGGGTTGTAAACTACTATTTCACAAATAGTGGATTTAATCCTGAGCTAGAGTTCTCAGGCCTGGACTAGTCCTCCACGAGGGAAACCAGGTTAAAATCGCTGTATTTGCGTATGCTCTTCTGCTCTTCATTTATTTTCTGCACTTTACTCTGATTATTTATTGTTGGTGAAAGAGTTATTTTTAATTGGCTATTTTTCTATATAAACTCTATTCACCCCCCTCTAGAGTTGCCATACTGTTCTTCATTGCATTCTCTATTTAATTATATAATGTATATACATTAACATGGGTTAAAATCAAATAGAACATTATATTACACACAAGGGTGCACAAAATGCATATACCGAATAGTAACTCCTACTAATAATTAATACTGTACAAACTCAGAATGAATTAAATTCTAGGATTAAAGTATGTTATAGATCTATGTGTTAGCTTTTCGAAACTTCAAACGGATCGCATTTTCGTTTTTGAAAACTCCCAGAATCGCGAAAACACCGAGAACGCGTTTGTCTTTCGTACAGCTGACACTCAAATAATTCTCCAGAAAGTTACAGAATGAATTAGGCTATTAATACATGTTTTTGGAAAGCTAACTTCAATACGCTTCTTTTTAAAAAAATGGGAGATTAAACCAAGCTTTGAGCTAGAAGTTATGACATTTTTAAGTTATGGCTGAAATTAAAAACGTGGATAAAAATCCTGACGGATTTGGGTAGTTTGAGACAAAAGAACACAAGTATATAACATAATATATCAAGAACTCACTCTCTACACTAATATATATATGAGACACTATAGAACACATCTCCAATACAAAAATATGAGATTAAACATGTAATAATTTATTCATACATAACAACAACACATAGTGTGTCCAAATTTGGGATTTTCCTACATGGACACAACCACAACACAATGGACACTCCTATGACCTCCAAATGGACACGAAATGGACACAAATGGAGATACAACCATGGGGGTCATTTCTATGGGTTCAAAATAGACCTATATGAAATGAAAAGGAGAAGGGATTTATACCTCCCGGTAGATCGAATCGAAGAAAAGCCTTCCCCGAGCGACACTGACACGTAGAGATTCCAAAAGGACACGAACGAGCTTCGAATCCTCCCAAACTTGGGTAGCTTCCTCCTTGGCTAGAATGGAGAAGGAAAGAAGAAGATTTGGTGGTGAAATGGAAGGATTTGGTGGAGAAATTTTTAGGGATTGCTCTCTAGGAATTCGGGGAAGAACAAGAGAGAGAGTGTGGATGAGAATAATGAAATGAACTTGAGCCTATCCTCTCCCAAAGTGGCTGGTCATATGGGGCTATTTGTCCTATTATAGTAAGGTCCAAAATGCCCCTACTAACCTATTCTATGAGTATTAGGAAATGTCTAATTGGTTGGGGCTAAATTAGTCATTCTAAAGTCTCTAATCATACTAACCTTATCCATAATAATTAGTCTAACCTCTAACTAAAATATTTCTATCATGTGGACTAAAATTAATGTCATGTGGGCCATGCCTAACTAGTGTGTAGGTCCCACTAGAGTCAAACTACCCCCGGGTCCCCGTTTCAAGTCGGATTGAGTTGAAATTCGAACCCGACTCAAATAACCCCAAAACAATATCATAAATAATAAAATAATATCAAAATAATTCAAAGAGGTCAAATGCAAAAATATTCTTAGGGCAAAAATGACATTAAAATATTATAATCACATAGTTAGGCTCTAGGTCAAACAGTCTCTAGGGTTTCACTAGCAAAACGTCAAAACCACAAGTCATTGATTTAAATAATTTTAAAATGATTTAAAATTACCAAAAATTATATCATGAATTAAATATTATTATTAAAATAATTATAAACACAAAATTTCAAAATTACCCTCATTTGGGAAACTGGGTGCTACAATTGTGTCTCGGCTTCGGGCCATGTCATAGCGGTGTAGCACCACAAGGAAGCAAAATGCTTAATGCCAAAGACTCTTTAAAATAACTCACTCACAGTGTATAAATAGAGATGTAGGCCGTCTATTGAGAGAAATCTTGTAGACACCCAAGATACATACACCGAAACCAGGCTGGCACAAGGCCTTTAATGTGCTGCCAGAAGCACAGTTGTTGTCATTGTGTGAGTGTGAAGAATTACAGCTATGGAACAGAATTCAAGGCTTAGTCTATTCTTGTATTATGCTGTTATTTAAGCCATGCGAGAAGATTCCGGTCGTAGTGACATCTATCCTAATGTATGATGGACATTCATTATGGGGAATGCTCAACCCATATATAGAAATATGTGGAGAATTGTTGGTATTTTTTCTATTGTTGGTGTTTTTACCTTAGAGACTAGGAAGATAGTCCCACATTGCCTAGGAGAAATGGATTGTATCTCTATATAAAGCTTTGCTTGTGTTGAGAGTATCACATGAGGTATGGAGAGGCACATGGGTGCCATATGGGGGGATTTTTCTAGTGGAAAGAATGCTAACACAACAAAGAAGCATTAATGCTTTTTGTCATGCTCATGGGATTATTTTCCTATGGAGCTAAGCCCCGAAGGGGCTTAGCGACTCGGACTCGGGCTTAAGGGCACAAAGTGGCATTTTATTGGCGCACTTAGCACGTCAGCATCGACGCATGGCACCTCGTGCGTAGTTAATACGCTCATGTGCTTGTCTTCTGCGTGAGTCACATGTGCTGGTGCATGCACAGTGGTTGCATAATGTCTTACAGTGGCTCACAGTAGCAGTGCAGTGGCTATGCCATGACAGCAAAGTGGAAGCACAGTAGAAGCGCAGTGGTAGCACAGTGGAAGCGTAGTAGAAGCGTAGTGACAGGGCAGTAGAAGTGCAGTGGCTGTACGGGCTACGCACAACTATGTGCTACTGTGATGCTGTTGGTGGACTATACGTCTGTGCTGCTAAGGGGCATAGGCGGCTAATGATGTGGATGATTGGAAGATTTGAGCGGTTATAGAAAGGTTGAGTCAATTGATCAGATCCATTTTTTGTAGGATTTGAATTTAATCAATTCAAATCTTTCCATTATTCGCTCCTATCTTTTTGCAATCAGTTACGCCCAGGATTATGATTAGGGTTTTGGCCCTTCTCTATAAATACTCCATTCGTGCCTTCATTGAGGACTTATGCTAAAATCAAGAGATGAAGAGAGCGGTGCCGCCATTGCCATTGGAGTTCTTCGAGTTCATGAAAGGAGGTGACAGGGAGCGTTCCAGAAGTTCTTCCAATCTTGCTGGTTCTTGGGAGCAGATCACAATAGGGTAAATCTTGCTTTGAGCAACGGTGATCATAATTACCCCAACAAAGTTGCCTTCAACAACTCCCATTCTCTTCTGAGACCGTGACTTCAACTCGTGTTGGTTCAATGGTAAGTAGGAAGGCTATGCAGTAGTCATTCCTGGGTTTCATAAAGGCACTATAGAAATGAAATATAGGTATAGAAACACTGAAAAAAGTAATGACTGTATAGGATGGTAAGTTGAGTTATTGGATAACTTGTGCACAATAGCGAGGGTTCCTCGGACAGTAGCCCGGGGCCACGGAACAGACTTGATCCTAGAGGAACGCGAGATAGCTGAGCAAGGCACGCTCTGGTAATTCGGGACCTTCCAAGGGGCTCACTACCCTGGCTAGATGATTTGCCATCTAAACCAAGCTATGAAGTCCAAGGATAGCTAGACTTGCTAATGACCTTTCATATAGATGAGTCAACATAATAGCGACGGTCCGCATGCATGTCTTAGATTGAGTCAAGAAGTGTTTACACAGTATGAATGATTCACAAAATGTTTGCATGGTATAGATCACAAATATTGAACCTAAGATTTGGCCTCAATGGAGTCGTGTGTCTAGATACAGTCTGCAACATCTGGTTACTAAGGAAGTTTTACACAAGGTTCATAATTATTGGTTGAGTCGATGGCATACCGAAATAGCAAAGCCGGTTGTTAAGTAAAGATGATTTTGCACTATATTGTGAGGCACGACTATGACATTACACAATTGGGTTTTATGGAACGGTCACAATGTAAACCCCCTAAAATTTTACTATAGATTTTTTTAGTCCAGTACGAATACGTTTATACGAAGTATTTAATTATTTTTTATATAAAAGTTTTATTATTAGATTTTTATCAATATAGAAATAAATATATTTTTTGATAAAATATAAGGTAAATATTTTCTATATTTGTTCGAGTATAAATTATGTCAAACCAAATTTGCCAAAGTTTATTTTAATAGTATATAAATACTATTTTATTTATTATACAAGTATAGGTACTAATTTTGACGATAATATTTATGTAAATAATTTGCGTGCGATGTACATGAAAATAAAATCATGTATATTTTGTAAAAATTTAATTTTTTGAAAATTATTTGAAATTATTTTAATTCTATAAAAATGGTATTTTAAATTATTTTTAATGTTTGAATATTTATAAGTGATTTAAATTGTGATTAGATTTTATTAAATTTATTTTAAATGGATTTAAATAAATGTGAGATTTATCTAGTATGGTTTTAAAGACTATTGATCATTATGTAACTAGGGCTCCTACCTCCTATATAAGGAGAGACCCCATGCTCTTTTTTCAAAAATCCGAACAAATTCTATAGACACATCTCCATCATCGTGTCGTGTATCGTGTCCGTGTCCACCATTTCTTTGTGTCAGCCTATGTTGGCCTCGGGTCCAACCCCGGGTGTCTTTCCACTATATTGTATACTTTATATATATATTTTTTCTCTATGTCCGACAACCCCGGATACCGATGTGGACACACACAAAAAGAAGAAAAAATGATGTCTTTTTTATTGGCATAAGGCACCACAAATCGAGTACGCCTGAGAGATCCGGCGCTGAGGATCCCCGAGTACAAAAAGAATTCTGGGAAATGGGACGATGGAGATCGAGCGGCAGTTGCTCCTGTACTTCGTTGACACTCCGATTATAAAAGTGGGAGAAAACTAAAGAAAATTTTTAACTCTCAGCTCACAGGCAAGAAGTGCAGCAATTTGGCTCTTGAAAATGCTCTCCGTTCTGTGTTTTGAAGAGGGATGAGACCCCTTTTTATATTCGTTCTTGAGCTGAAATGATGTTATGCGCCCACATAAGGAAATACACTGGTTTTTATATGGGCGCATGGTCCTACTTTGGACGCATAGGATATAGGCGCATGCAGGCTGTATGATCGTGGGTTGATCGTGGTGCTGACGTGGCCGTATGCTTCGGTGCACGACTTCTCGTGGAGACTGACGTGACCATATGCTTTGGTGCACGTTTTGATCATGGGTTTGACCGAGTCAGGGGCTGTTCTGGCTTGGGCGTATAGCCTGAAACAGGGCTATATGCCCCTTCTGGAGTAGTCTAGAATGGGCGCATGGACAAAAGGCTTCACTGGTGACTTTGGTGCATATGTCTTCACTGGAAGCTTGGGCGCATATGTCTTTATTGGTGGATTGGGCGCATAAGGCTTTATTGGTGACTTAGGCGCATATGTACAGTCTGCTGAAATATTCATGCTTCTACAAGACCCCCTTCAAAGTTTTCGTTACTTGAACGAGTTCGAAATACTTTGAAAGAAGCATGGACTGTCTTCTCCTGATGTAGTGGGCGCATAGCATGGCTCTCTCTTTGGGCGCATAGAGTTTAGCCAGTCTGTCAGAGAGATGGCTGTTGAGATCTTCTTCGAAAATCTAAACTGACAGATTCATCGGGGTGTAATTTGAAGAGGTCCATCCTTCATGCGTTGTCCATGTCAGCACATGGCAGTCGTATAGTGTGCAAGAAACTGGGTCTTCACGTGGGCGCATAAGCCATAGTAGGCGCATAGTGCACAGTGGGCACATAGGTGCATAGGAGTAGTGGGCGCATAGGGTATGACCCATGCCTATAAACAGGCTTTGAAAGAGAGAGAAAATTCATTATTCTCATTTCTCTTAGAACTTCCAAAAGAATCTTTATCTCCTCTCTTTACGAACCATGTCTCCCAAGGCCGCCAAGAGATCTGCGAAGGGTAAGAGGGCTGCACCGAGTAGCTCTCCTCCTGCAGCAGCGTCCTCACCAGTCCAAGACCCGATTCTGGGTGAGGCTACGCCTCAAAAATAAAGTCTTGGGCATTAATTTGTGATGCTCAGAGTTTTCTTCTGCCTGGGCGCATGCGTCTAAGGTAACAAACATTTGTGAGCATTCTTATGCGCCCATAGAAGCATACGCCAACACTATGGTGTGCAATGCGCCCACATGTTGTTATATATTATGCACCCGCATGCTGCTACATGTTATGCGCCCACATACTTTGTTATGCGCCCATATGCTGCTTTAGGCGCATAACCATTTGGGCGCATAGCCCTTTGGGTGCATAGCCTTTTGGGCGCATAAGATTCCTCCAGCATTTAGTTTTTCTTGCGGATCCTGAGTCTGACTTTCTCTTCTATCCTTACAGTTAATATATTTGTCCCAGAACTTGGTGGTATTCCTTTCGGCTCTGCTTGCCACGTCCTCGACACAAGCCTCATAACCAACATGGTCAGTAATGTTCAGGCCAAGATCAGTCATGACCAACCTACGGAACGGACGATTGCCATAATTGAACAGGACAAAACCTTTCTGAAGCAGATGATTGATGATGAAAAGCTCTTGCTCGGAGGGATACGCTGTTTGAAGAAGCCGTACTTCCTATTCGGTGATAGTGTCAAATTTGAGAATGACGAGATCATGTATAAAGGACCCTCTGGTAGTTAAGTTAAATGACCAAAGAATAGGGTTGCCATTGATGAAGCTCCAATACCCTTTGTCAGCATTTGTTGATCTGGCTGTGTAGAGGAAGATGAAATGGGAGCTAACTCCTGAGCTGCATGGGGTTGTTTCTGGCAGGATCCAATTCAACTCTGGTGACCGAAAGGGGGACACGTTCAAGTATGTCAAGGGTTTCACGTCCTACTCTATGAGGGGGCTACAACCTGGTGTTATAATGAACGATGTCCCGACTGATCTTCACCCCTATGTTGCTGAGACTCTCTCCAACTTAATATTGTCAAGGAAGGAGTCATACCCGAAAGAGACGCAGCGGATGGAAGGTTGGAGACATTATGTCCCATTCTGGAGTGACCTTACTGGATTTGTGCTCTCGACTTACGTGGCTACCCTAAAAGCTGCTGGTCTTCTTTATGCCGTTAGAGCCACCCAATATGGCATTAAGGTTAACTGGCTAATATTTATCTCCTTGGCAGAGTTATACAACCATCACACATGAACCTTCTTCACTCCAGGTGGTGAGATGGATTTGGCTCTTCACAAGATGCAGGTGATATCCAACCTTTCCTTGGAAACAGAGCCATACGCAGAATACGTCTCCTGTGATGTAGAGCTCTTGGATCTGGAGAAGGAGAACTTCGAGATGATGGAGGTGTACAAAGAGTTACTGTCATTTTTTTATTTCTCACCAGATTACGAAGAAGGGTAAGACTGAGGGGTCCCTTCCGTATACGAGGGCCTGGACTAACTATGTTTTCACCAGAGAAGAGGGGGACGGCCCAGTCTCCTTCTCGTCTCGCAAGCCCTTGACGAGCTCTGAGATAGAGCAGTTGATGGCAGATCACAGATTTATGGATGCCGAGGATAGTGATGATCTTGAGGGAAACTTCTCGATTTGTCGTTTCTTCAGGCAGGCCGAGTTCAAGATATTAGAAAAGGTGGTGCTAGCTGCTTTCCTGATGATATGGCTTCGTGATTGCGTAGTCCCTAGTGGTTTAGGGTCTATTGAGAGAATAAGCCGGGGTATGATCCTTCCGGCTATAAAGCTGGCCTTTGGACTCCAACTTGCTCTACTTCCAGTGATGGTTTGCACCATCCAATGGGGTTTGCAACATTTTATTGTGAACACGATAACACCCGATGGCAGAAAGGACTTTGCTAGGACTGAGTTTCCCTTTCACTATCTGATGGGATGGCTGGTGCTGCATTGTCCCAGATTAATGAATACCGAGATGATAGCAGACTCTTCGATGGGGGATGCCTTCCTTCGAAGATTTAGAGATACAGATTGTACCGTTACGGTGGTGCCTGTTTGCAGGAGGGCTTCGAGTTTTCTGTAAAACTATAAATTCTTCAGAGTATCACCTCCGTCTTGTAGTGGTCGCGCAGAAGACACCCTAGTAGATGAGGGAGCACTCACTACTAGCCTTCCTATTGGGTTATTTCGTTGGCTCCAGTCCATTAGGCATTCCCATCTGGTGTTCTGGAATAGGAACCACACTTTCCTGGAACCTTATTTATCGAGCCACTTTGTACGGCAATTCGGCTACAGCCAGCTTCTCCTGGGTAATCCTAGTCCTCATCTCCAGTCGATAGGGAGTCTGATTGACGAGACATATGCATAGGGCTACTACAATATTGGATGTACGAGGGTAGTTTTTACCTTGCCAAAAGATAAACCTAACACCCATATTCTCTTTATTGCTGCTAAGTTCTATATTTAGGTCAATACCATTACTTCTTGGTATAACTGTGAGCAGATTTTTATATCGGGGACTAGGATTGCCCCTACTCTCGCTGATATAGGACGAGTGCGTGCAATGGGTGGTAACAGAAAGGAAGGTGCCGCACCCACAGTTGAACCGGCTACAGCACCGCAGCAGAGAGTTATTGTTGAGGAGCCTATTATTGCAGCGCCTCGGAGAGAGGATACTGAAGAACCTCTTCCTGACATTCCTCATAAGAGGAAAGCTTCCACCGAGCTAGTTCCATGGCCCAAAAGGAAGAAGGTAGTTATTTTTCGGGGAGAAAGAAGGTCGCGGACGTGGGTGCCGGCTCGCCTCCTCCCAGAAGATTTTCTCGGCAGACGGCGTTGCAGGCCGTTACCATTCGTGAGGTAGATCCCTTTCTAAACTCCATAGCCGTTCTAGTCAAGCCTTTATAAGCTTTTTCACCCTTGTGTTTGTCCTTTGAACAGGTCCCTGATGTTATAGCTGAGGATGGTGCCTCCTTGTTTGAGGAGGTGGACATGACGACAGTATCCCCTGCTCGTCTTCGACCAATGGATGAGGGTGGGTCTTCTTCAGCTGTAAGATTTGAACGACGGAACGATCAAGGCGAAGGCCCAGACCATGACGGCAATCAAAAGATCAGTCCCTCCTATGACATTTCTTTGGGGGATATGTCTTTAATAGGAGCCGTAGTAAAGGACTTGGATGAAAATCAAGTCCAATCGGCTCAAACACCTGCGGGTACGTTATCTTTGCGTCTCTCTTCGGATGAGATTTTTTGACTTTTATTTTGCGTGCTCCTCGTGAGGCTGACCACGACTGTATGTTCCCTTGTAGACAAGGAGAAGGAACTGAAGATAGCTCCAAGCATTGGGAAAGGAACAGAAGTTGTTTCCGGCTCCTTCAAATTTGCTGGTGCGGAGGGTGCTGTTAGTAAGCCGGTATCGGCTGCAGGAGGAGGGGTTGAACAGCCTAATGAGGGGGCTATTGCTGAATCTGCTTCCGTTCCAGCTGGAATTGTGGAAGATACCAGGCCTGACGCCGCTCGGGGCGTTGAAATTATTTTTTTTGAACATCCTGGGCCTGCTCTCAGTTTTCTTGTAGCCAAGAATGATGGCGTAGCCCAGGCTGGCACGAGCATGCCGAAGGTACAAAATTATAACTCTTTTGCTTTTTCTTTTTTTTTTGGTTACTGATGTATATATTGTTTTCTCGTCAGGTTCAGCTTCTTGTCAGGTATCCCTTCCTGGAACGGAAAAAACTCTTCAAGCATCCTCCCCGACGACCTCCATTGAAGACGACGAGATAGCCCAGGAAGTCGTCAAAGCTTTCTACTCTGTGCTGAAAGTAAAGCTTTCTGGAGTCCTAAATCGGAATACTACCCTTGGCCCTGTAAAAGCTGTTGCCGAATGCCAAGTGGCGGCCCTTGAGAGCATTGCCAGCTATGAGGAGCGGGCTATTACTCTGAGGAAGGTCAGCTGGCTAGATTTCGGGATGCCAAACAAGGAAGCCCGATATCGCTGTTCCGTGCAGAAGATGAGGCTTTGATCACGGCTCTCGCGGAGGAGAATGCTACTTTCCAGGCAAGAAAAGATGCCCTCATTCAAGAGATCAGCAAATTGGCTGATCAGTATGGTCATTTCAACGCTGCAAGTTAGGCACGTGCTACCTCTAAGAATAAACTGGCTACGCAGATTACCGAGAAATATAATCACATCGCGCAGATCCAAAGTAAGATTGCTCAACTGGAAGCTAACTTGAGGACAACAACATCTGAGCAGGAGGGCTACTTGGCTCATGCTGCCATGACCGCCACAACTTTTGCCTATTTAAAAGAATAGCTGGTAAAGTTGGAGGGAGAGCACATGAGTCTGATCCTCTTTCAAGATGAAGCCGCTCGTCAAGAAGAGGTGCGCTGTCGAGCTACCGCGAAGTCTGAAGCCGAAATTGCGGCTCTAAGGGACAATATCAATCGACTATGTATCCCCTAGATTTTTTGTTTGTGACTGTTTCTTCTAGCCGTCAAGGCTCTTGTATCAATTTTTTCCCATCTGTTGATAGACATTTAAATAAGGAATAAAGAATCTTTTGGTTTTTAAAATTCATGAATGTGATTTTGTGAAATATCGGAACTAGTAGTTTCTTGTATATGTCTATTGTTTTCAGTTTATCTACATGTTTCTTTATTTTCTATTGCATCTCTACTACTAGCTTATTTTGTATTAAGTTATATTAAATGTAATAGGGTTGTACTTTGCTCCTTTTCTGACTGGATCATTGTAGGTGACTTGGCATGCTTCCTACTTTCGCACTATGGACTATACGGGGGAGCTAGAGACCTTGGAGGCCAACTTTAGAGTCTAGATAAATTAAACACTTCTTGTATTTATTTATTTTAGCATGTTTTTGTATTATTGGAATTGTAAATAAAATAATTATTGTGAAAGAGCAATTAGTTATAATTTTACTGTATTTGAGATTGACAACAAGACCTAGACCGTGTACTACCACCGATGATGCGGCGTAGGCTGGACTTGGCTACGTACTCGTATCCCAAAAAATGAATGTTGGTCACGACAAGTTTTTTTGGTAGCCCATGCAGGTCAGTTTTTACAAAAGATTGCGAACTCGTGGTAGTACCTATATTAGTCGTGCTACTATGGGCCTGCGACTATGAAGTCCTTATTCATAATTATGATTGATTTGATTTTTATGTGAATAACTAGGACTACGAGTCCCTTATTCAATTCCATTGTTGAATAGTCAAGGTTGCTACATATGCCATGTGATTTAGGTAGAGATTTATTGAATTCTAAAACCCTATTAGATAAATTGAGGAATTTTTCAAGGAGAATATGTTATTTTATTTTTATATGATGTAGGAATAAAGATGGACATACTATTTGCTTGGTAAATTAGGCCTTCCTATGATTCAATTCCTAATCTTTATCATTTGTGCAATCTTGTTTTTCTCCTCTAATCATTATCATCCTACCGTAAAGTATGTATTTAATTTCTATTGGCTATAGAATTATTTTTTTCTAAGAGTCAATATTCTATTTCTATCTATTGAGTTTTGAGCCTAACTTGATTCAATTATCCATATATTACTTTTAGTCAATTTTTTTTTGAAATTCAAGATATATATGATTTATATTTCTCTCTTCTTCGATTGTTTTCTTTCTAATCGATCATTTGATTTTCAAAATTGATACTTTCATTTTAAGGATAGATACTTACACTTTTCCTATCATGATCGACTTGTTTGAATTTTTAAAAGCTCCTTTGAAATTCTTATGGTTATAGTTAGAATAATTTTTGATGATTAACAATGGCAAGGCAGATGTGAACTGTCCCCATCTATTTGAATTATGGAGACCACGGATTCATTGCAGCCAGTAGCGCACTGGCAAGGCATGACCCCTAAGTTGAAGTAATTTTAAGTAAGCATAGGTTATCAAATAATATTAAAACTATATCCAGTTGCCCTATTTTGATATTTGAGTTGTTATGTCAATATTGGAGAGAGTTGATAGAGCATTCAATACCATATTCTTATTTGAGTAATGGAACCAAGGGTTTACTGCAGCCAGATGTACACTGGCGAGACATAAATTATCGGTAAAATGACTTCGAATATGCTTAAGATTTTCGAATATTATAGAGACTACATCTTTTTGGCATATGGCTATTGATTTTCATGGTTCACAATTTCATGCAATTGAGTTAGTTCTTATCCTTTCTTTTCTTGAACCTTTCTTTCTTATCTTTTATTTTCGTACTATTATTAGATTTCCTAGTGTCTTTTAACCCTATCTTTTTATTCTACTAGATTCATAATCATACTTAGATTTTGAATCTATGTGTTTGCAAAAACAAAAGTTTGATTACAAACTAAGAAAAGTGTACAAGAGTATAATTGATTTTTGGGGAAGTACAACTGTAGAAATCTGATCTGAAGACGATCTCTTTACCCTTGGACTATGTGAACTCGAAGACTAGAGCCTCTGGAGAATGCAGCAGCAATTTTTGTAAGAGTTCCTGATCTTTGTGATGCTTTAACAATGATTGGAAACTCTATTTATAGAGTTCTGGAAAATAACTATTTTAGCAGTTATTCTGATGTGCGCGAGGCTGGACTACGCCACATTGGGTTGCGCCAATCTTATGTTGCGCCAACTTTTATTCGGTTATTCAATTGTTTACTAACTGTATTTAGACACGTGGCATCATGTGATTGAGATGCGCGTGGTCGTGTACAGAGTAGTGGACAAGTTTTGAGAGATTAGTGGCATGTGCGCCACATCATCCTGCTTTAGAATGAAAGTTGTCTCAACTATGTCAAGTTGCGTGAGCTTCAGTCAACGAGTCAAACTGTGTCGGATTAGATTGCACCTAGACACGTGGCAGCTTTTGAATACATGATAATAATTTATCCATATTGCGCCTAGACATGTGGCAACTTTTGAGAAGAAGTTATTCAGATTGCGTCTAGGCGCAACTAAGGAATTTATTTAGATTGCGCCTAGGCGCAACTCACAAGATATGCAGGACAGTTGTCAATTAATTCTCCTCGAGCGGCACATTTTAAGGGATTCGAAGAGATTTTCTTTGTTTACTGTGCTGTCAACAGTCAGTGCTGTCAGGCAATGATGACAGTTAAATGTCAGATGCCACATAGGCTTGGACGTAATATAGATTGGGGCGCAGTCTGATATCAGGCGCAACATAATCAATGGCGCAGTTTGAGTTCTGGGGCGCAACTTGATTTCTGGGTAGTAAAAACATGGCGTAACTTGATTTTAATGCTCTATAAGACCCCCTTCAAAGTTTTTGAAACTTAAGAATACTTCAAAGTTTTGAAATACTTTAAATTATACCTATTCTGTTTAGATTACGTCAGTCAATGCTCAACTGTCATAATAAATTTCTTCTCGAAAACATTCGATCTCCTCTTCGTCTTCCCGAGTTTTATTGATGATTTTCGGTTTCCCATGAAGAATATGAAGAGTTGGTTGGTTATAAATATAGGGAGAGTTCCTTGTACTCATTCTTTACTTCTGTACTTCCATGGCACCTAAGAAGAAGGAAATAGGGACCAGTGCTGACAGTGAAGTCAATTCCCCTGAAGCAAAACCTGATGTCACGCCTACGACTTATCTGTTGGAGGCTGACCCATCACTAAGGGCAGTGAACTTTCTAGACTGTTTTGGTTTAACTCCAATAGTCTTCAATCACTCGAGTGGTGGGCCATCACTTTCTTCTGAAGAGTACGGTGATTCGGAGGGATTCCTTAGTCTGATACATCGCTCGGGGATCCACAACATGCAAGAGTTGGGCGCTGCTCTTCGTCAGACCAATAATGAAGAAGAGAAAAAGAAGCAATGTTAAGCGTGCCAGATTTTTATTTCTTTTCATATGTCATGTCCTATTTGTCTGTAGGGGTCTACCCCTTCTTATGAAATAAAATTTATAATTTCTGGCACCTTTAAATTATGTAACACCCACTTTTCTAAAATGAGGATAATTTTGAACTTTTGTAAAAGTTTATTATTTAATAATAGGATTTATGATTTATGGGAATTTTTAATTAATTTAATACTATTTAAAATTGGTGAATTATAATTTTGATGTGTTAGCTAGTGAACCCTAGACTTGTTGAGCCTAGAGACTAACCATGACCATAAGGACCTAACCATGTGATTAGAATGACTATTTACAACTTTTTAGGCTAAGGGTATTTTGGTCATTTTGTGACTTTTGAATTATTTAGAATTTTAATTAATTGGTGAATTTTAGATTATTTTAATAATATTTAAATTGGTGTATTATAATTTTGGTCATTTTTTATATTTTAATATTTTGGGAATTTTTATATTTTAATATTGATTTTACGGGATTTGTTTAGTCGAATTTGAGTTTCGTTTCGTTCCGACTTGTGTTAGTGACCCGGGTAGCTTAGACTGTAGACAGGATCACAAGATTAGTTATTTATGGCCCACAAACCCTACTAATTAAGTTAATGAGTTTAGACTAATCCCACTTGTTAGATTGGTTAAGTTAGAGGCTTAAATTTAACCCTTTTGATCCCAAACTTGAACCTAATTTAAAATTAACCAAGAGGACTAGTTGAGACTTTATTGGGCTTTCCCCCAAGGCCCAAATAGGGTTTAATGGCAGCCACTATAGCTAGGTTAGGCTCCCTTCCTTTCATTTCATTCTATCTTGCCTCTTTTCCTTCACAAAGTGTTCTTCTCCAAATTAGAGAGCTTCCCTCTTTGATTTGATCTCCAAATCCTTACATCCCTCCACCAAAACTTCCATCCAACCTTCTCGTACTACCAAGGGAGGGTGCTAGCAAAGATTTGGAGCAAAGTACAAGGAAGAGTGTCCTTTTTGGAAGATCTTCGTGTCGGAGCCGTGTCCTTGGGAGTATCATTGGGATTCTACTACTAATAGGTAAAATCAACCCTCTAAATTGATTTCCTATGCATAATAGTTAGTTTTGAATCCATAGGAGCCACCCCCATGCATGTACCCCTTTTAGATTCAAATTTGAGGCCATTTGGAGCTCTTTTAAGGATTTTAGATATGTGTCTTGTGTCCTACTTGATAGATCCCAAATTAGGACACCCCATGTGTATGTATGTATGATAATAGTTTAAATATATATTTAAATTCAGTTTTAGAACGGTTAGAGAGTGGATTGATCTTCGTTAGGATGGTTAGAATGAGTTTCATTTGGATACCTATGTTGGTATCCAAGTATCATGGCCTACATGTGTTTCTTTTGCCCAAAGCAACTCAAATTCGTCATAATATTCATCCACGTTTTTATTAACCAAAACAACTTAGAAATGTCATAACTTTTAGCTTAGAACTCCGTTTAATCTTCCGTATTTTTTAAAAGAACCATATCGAATTTAGCTTTCCAAATATATATTTTAATAAGCCAAAAAAATTCTGTAACTTTGTAAAATTATTTGAGTGTCAACTGTCCGAAAGACAAACGCGTTTCGGTATTTTTGCGATTCCGGAAGCTTCCGCATACGAAAATGTGATCCGTTTGAAGTTTCGAAAAGCTAACAAAAAGGGCTACGACATACTTTAATCTTAGAATTTAGTAAAGGCCCAATTGGTACAATATTGATTTTAAGTAGAAGAGTGACTATACCACATAGGCATTTTGTGTAACCTATGAGCCTATGTAGTATGGATATTAAATGAATGTAGAGTATGTAATGCATAATATGTTAGATGAATAAAATGATATATATATGATATGTATTCTCTTTACATTAATGTATATACATGATTGAATGCAAGCATGTAGGAATACAATCAATGTAATGTATGTAAGCAATGCATAAATGTATGAATGAAAGAATGATATACAATGTATGCATGAAAGTATATAAAGAATGCTGGATACGAATGCAAGGTATACATGTAATGATAGATATGAATGCATAATGCATACATAATATAATGTAACATATAATGATAGCATGTATGGTAATGTAGAATATATGATGCAAGCATGTATATGTCCACTGTTTTCCCTTTTTCTTACATTTTTCCCTTTTCATTTCAATTTTTCTTCTTTTTTTCTCCTCTTCTATTTTTATATGTTGTATACAATGTATATAATGTACAGACGCATATAAGTATGTAATATGCATGAATAACATGTATGTAATAAAAATAAGTATATGTATGCAACTTAATGATATGTGAATGGATATAATACATGAACTGAAGTATTCATGTATATGGGATATATATATATATATATATATATATATATATATATATATATATATATATATATATATATATATATATATATATATATATATATATATATATTTTATATTTATATATATATAATTCTGACTTGGAACTTACGCATATATATATACAATCAAGTATACATATATATATATATACAATCAAGTATACATATTTATATATATATATATATACAATCAAGTATATATATATATAAAATATATATATCTATATATTATCACCCCCATTTCCTGTAATTTCGTATTTGTACTCGTAATTTGATTTTGGCACGTATTTTATTTTCTCGACTTGTGGAATTTTGGTATTTCTCGTATTTGGGTTTGGCATTGGCTCGGTTTTATTGGTTCGGTTTATGTGTGGAACACCCTAGCTCTAAGCTCCACCCTCAAGCACACCACAACACCCTCTTTATAACTCCACCAACCACTTCCCTCTCTTCATAACCACCATTAATTTCTTCTTCTTCTTCTTCTTCCTCCACACAACTCCCAACCCTAGGTAAGTGCATCTTGCCACTACATGAGAACCATATTTTGTTTGTCCATTAGCTAGACTAGGACTTGGTGATCAACTTTAGTTCTTGGCAGTTTGTGAATTGGAGCCTTCATTGTCCTAGATCTAGTTATTCCTATTTTTGGATTTTTGCATGTTTTGATCTATTTCGGTTGGAGTTTTGTGGGTTCTGATGTTTCTATGTGGAAGTGCATTCGATTCCACCCAAGTTGGAACTTTGGAAATCCGGATTTGGAGTTCGGATGACCAAGTTATGTTGTTTTGAAGCCCTGGGTTCATCCATGGTATTTCTTGCTGTCTGGAGAAGACAGTGAGCAGTGGCTGAGCTTCTTAGCTTACGCCACGCAGCCTTGGGTACGCTTCCTATTGGAAGCGTGTCTTCCTTGAGCCTGCATGACTTTTCACGCAGCTGCTTCCTCGAGCGTGCGTGACTTTCACCACGCTGCTCCCTGTAGCGTGCGTGACTTTTCACCACGCTGCTCCCTTCAGCGTGCGTGACTTTTCACCACGTTGCTTTATATAGCTTGCGTGACTTTTCACCCACGTTGCTCTCTGTAGCGTGCATGACTTTTCATCCACGTTGCTCTCTGTAGCGTGCGTGACTTTTCACCCACGTTGCTCTCTGTAGCGTGCGTGACTTTTCACCCACGTTGCTCTCTGTAGCGTGCGTGACTTTTCACCCACGTTGCTCTCTGTAGCGTGCATGACTTTTCACCCACGTTGTCCTCTGTAGCGTGCGTGATTTTTCACCCACGCAGCTCTCTGGCGTGCGTGACTTTTTACCTACGCTGCTCTTTCAGCGTGCGTGACTTTTCGTACGCTGCTCCCCTGACCCCTTGTTTAACCCATTGACCCTTGGAGTTTTGGTTTTATTTCTTTAAGCTTGGCTTTTCTATGACTCTGTATATTGATATTTTATTAGATATTTTACGCCCATTTTATATCCTTACGCCTTTTGTCATGAACTTGATTTTACTTAATATGTTTGGAATGACTATTGTACATGGCTTGGTATGGCAAGGAACTTGCATAACACGACAGTGACCCGTAGTGGTGCACTCCTGACATGACCGACCTGACATGATAGTGGCCCGTCGTGGCGCACTCCTGACAAGTACCCTGATATGATTTATTTTAATGCAATTTAACTTGACCTGTCTTGACACCGTGGGTGGTTCTTCTTGCTTGCTCGTTAAATCCACTTGTCCAGTCTTGCATCATGTCTAGGATGGGACTCCTGAGTACCACGGTCAGGAGCTCCTACTAAAATGGATTAAGGTTAATAACTAGAATAACACAGTAGTCATGAAGAGATGACACAGCTACAGGCAATCCCGTTACCTGGGCGCTCTTGGGATCTGTAGCCTGCCGTCGAGTAGGGCACATTTCCAGCACACCGTCGCGTGTTGTACTCTCTAAGTCACCTAAGGGTACATTTGTCTCCTGGACAATGTACCCACCTGAATTCAACCCCTAATTTTCGACCTGGGTAGCCTGGATGGTCTGCAGGGCTTGTGGCTGTGGAACAATCTCACTGCATCTTGTTAGTAATTAGGCTTGTGATAACCCTAGTTAGTTAAAGTAGTAAGCCGTACTATCTGCTTGGCCGTGATTGATTGAACGAGGTATAACCAGTTTGGCTATGTCTTGATCCCATGCAAGATTGCTTCCTGTCTTGATTACTTACATTACTTATCTTGCCGATAAATGGTGGGAAACCAAGCTCTGTTCAGATGAAGGGTCACAACCCGGTCCTTGTTTGGTTTACGGGTTGTAACCTGGCTATCGGAATAGTTCCATGGTTATCTCGTCGTATATCATCCTGACATGTTTTCGTAAATTCTAGTTTTAATATTAGATTTTCTTGTGCTTATGCTAGCTTTTGTTCTTATTTCGTGGCCCCCTTGTGGCACTTGCTCTTTCTGGGGTTGACCCAGCTAGTTTTGTGTGGCCAGATTTCGGAGCAGCTCCCGAGGATCTACCAAGCTTCCAGCCCAATGGTGAACACTAGACGGAATCTGGGCCAAGAGTGTGTTTTCTATTTTGTTTCGCTCACTCTATTGTAAAAATTATTCTTTTGAGGCGTTTAGCCGACGAGCACCTGTTAGCTCGATGCACTTTTACTTACTGTCTGCCTACGGGCTGTAAACATGATTGACAAATCCTAGGGTTGATCATGTATGACTAAACTCTTGCTAGTCCTAATATTTTGTAACGACTAGCTTCATGATCAGCTGAATATGTAATATTTGGGACGCCTTATTATTGTATATTTAATGATCATACATCTTGCAACTTTACTTACTTATGGTGATTGAGACACTAGGCTTGTTCATGACCATAAGAGACTGTTGGCTTGTAGAAAACCCTCACATATCTAGACAGCCGTGACCGTATATCGAGGTGATTTCTATTTCAATATACGTAGCTGGCTATGTCTGCCCCCGCTCTCTAGTATTCTGGTTCTGGGGCGTGACATGGTTTAAGTGGTGGCCCATGCAGGTCTTGTAAATCAAGATGTATGGGGGTTTACCAGATAGATGTCTCAATCAGTACTCGTCCTTGATCTCTGTTCGTATCCTCTGAATCCCTGGATTCTTGTCCTGATCCTGTGCTTATATCGTTGATCTGTCCTGGTCCTTTCCTTATTGTTCTTTGTGTCGTCTTCTTCAGCGGCACTGTACCTGGTCATCCCGATCGACGAGGTGGAGCACTTCCCATGGACCAGCAGCAACCTGTAGATCAAGCCCAGCATTCCAGAGTCGCCTCCAGAGTGATACCTACTGGAGGAGAGTCACCAGTTCGGCCCGTCCAGCCCGTAGAGCCAGATGATGGTACCTTGGTAGGTCTCATCAGGACCTTGATAGCTTCCCAAGATCGTCGAAGCGATGCCCTGCACCAGACAGTTCAAGATGCCTTGACCCGAGGCGGACATCCAGGGAACCAGGCGACAAACAGCTTCAAGCGATTGAACCCTCCTTTCTTCGACGGTATCGAGGATGCGATTGCCGCGGATGCATGGCTTCAGGATACCGAGGTGATTCTAGAACCAGCCAGGACACCTGAGAATAAGAAGGTGGCGGTGGTATGCCTGCAGTTGTTGGACTTGGCTCATAATTGGTGGACGACACAGGCAATGGGATTAGTGGCACTCATTGCTTGGGCCGTGTTTAGGGAGAGATTCCAGACGAAGTACTTTGATGCTGTGGCTCGGTACGACCTGCAGACCAGATTTACCAACTTGAAGCAAGGAGGCAGAACAGTTGACAGTTATGCATCGGAGTTTTCTAGACTCAATAGGTTTGCCCCCACTTTGGTGGCAACCGAGTTTGATAGGGCCCAACGGTTCCCGCAGGGGCTGCATTTGGAGATCTTGTTGGCGGTGGAGCAGTTCGAGCACCAGATGTTCGATGCAGTCTTGAGAGCAGCTAGGAGGCATGAGTACACCTCCCAGAGGATCGTGGATAGGACCAGAAGTAGGAAGCGGTCCCACAGCCAGATGCACCAATCATCAGCTCCAGCCTCGGCAGCTAGGGGATTGACCATTGGAACTCCGAGGCGGGCAGCCTCAGTAACGTCGGTTCAGCATTCGACCCCGACGTACCCGCAGCAGCAGAAGCAGAAGCAGACTTCCGCGATGGGATGTTCTCATTGTGGAAAGCCAGGGCATGTGGTGGCAGACTATCGCAGGGCGCAGAGATTGTGCCTAGCTTGTGGAGCAGCAGATCATAGGATAGGGGCTTGCCCGAATAGGGGTGGTTTATCAGCATCCAACCCTTCTAGTTCTTCGGTGAGAGGACCGGCCCCAGCACCAGTTCAGCAGCAGCAGTATCAGTCTTCGAGGCCCTTGCCGCCTCAGTCTCAGGCATTCCAGCAGCAGCACCCCCAACAGTATGCACAAGCCCAAGCTCAGACCCAGAATAGGCATAGAGGTTTCCAGCAGAGGGGACCAGCAGCCAGAGGACAAGGTCAGGCCATGATAATGGCTATGGAAGAAGAAGTTGTACCAGGTGAGGTTGTGGCAGGTACTATTCTCGTCAACTCCTCTCCAGCATCTGTATTATTTGATTCTGGTGCATCGCATTCATTTATGTCTGCACGATTTGCGACACGGATAGGATTGGAGCCCGAGTCATTATCAGTGAGGCTCAATATACTTACTGGTAATGGTCTTGTGGGAGTAGATCGAGTGTTTTTCTCGTGTCGGATCGTAGTTAGCGGTAGGGAGTTCCCCGCTAGATTCATAGAGTTTTCTATGGTAGACTATGATGTAGTCCTAGGCATGGATTGGTTGAGGAACCACTATGCTAGAATAGACTACCATATTGGCAGAGTTGTCTTTAGTATCCCCGGCGAGCCAGAGTTTTCGTTTTCCAGAGGCGCAGTGGAGCCATCTTCCCCAGCATTGCGGATGGCAGTAGCAGCAGTGCAGTTACCCCGGATAGTTGAAGAGTTTCCAGATGTCTTTCCAGAGGAGCTTCCAGGGATGCCGCCAGAGCGGGAGATTGAGTTCACTATAGACTTGATTCCCGGGACAGCACCAGTATCAGAGCGAGTCTACAAGATGGCGCCTTCAGAGTTAGAGATTTTGTACAAGATGATTGAGGAACTGAGGACCAAAGGATTCATCCGTGCAAGTGGATCGCCTTGGGGAGCCCCGATGCTTCTTGTGAAAAAGAAGGATGGTACGTCCAGGCTATGTGTTGATTATCGTACCTTGAATTCGGTGACAATCAAGAACAGATACCCTCTTCCGAGGATAGATGACTTGTTTGATCAGCTCAGAGGGGCTTCAGTGTTCTCGAAGATCGACTTGCGGTCAGGATACCACCAGATCAGAGTCAGAGAGCAGGACATCCCGAAGACAGCATTCAGATCGAGGTATGGACATTAGGAGTTCCTTGTTATGCCCTTTGGAGCGACCAATGCGCCGGCCGTATTCATGGACCTCATGAATCGTATTTTCATGCCTTACTTGGATCAATTTGTGATCGTGTTCCTAGATGACATTCTGGTCTACAGTAAGAGTGAAGCAGAGCATGAGCAGCATCTCAGAGTCGTCCTTCAGACGCTTAGGGAGCATCAGTTGTACACCAAGTTCAGTAAATACGAGTTCTGGCTCGATCGTATATCATACTTGGGTCACATCACTACCCGAGGAGGAGTGGAAGTGGATCCCCAGAAGATTGTGGCTATCGAGTCGTGGCCGGTACCCAGCTCAGTGGCAGAGGTTCGCAGCTTCCTTGGATTGGCCGGCTACTACCGACGGTTTGTTTCAGATTTTGCAAGGATTTCAGCGCCGATGACCCAATTGACCTGCAAGGATGTGCCGTTTGTTTGGACAGCAGAGTGTCAGGAATCATTTAAGAAGTTGAAGCGAGGTTTGATAACGGCTCCCATTCTCACCCTTTCAGATGGGACCGGAGGATTCACAGTTTATTGCAACGCTTCAGGCAGAGGATTGGGGTGTATCTTGATGCAGCATGGGAAGGTAATATCTTATGCGTCACGTCAACTGCATGATCATAAGAAGAATTACCCGACCTACGACTTGGAATTGGCGGCGGTAGTGTTTGCTTTGAAGTTGTGGAGACACTACTTGTACGGAGATAGAGTGGAGATCTTTACTGATTATAGGAGCCTGAAGTATGTTTTCACCCAGAAGGACCTTAATATGCGGCAGAGAAGATGGCTCGAGCTATTGGTGGATTATGATATGGATTTACAGTATCATCCCGGGAAGGCCAACGTTGTAGCAGATGCATTGAGCAGGAGAGCCGGAGTTTATTTTCTGACGGCGTAACCAGAATTATTGGCAAATCTTCAGAAGATGGGAATTGAAGTGGTTCTTCCAACCAGCGTGGCATTGATGGCCAGCCTACAGGTTCACTCTAGCATAGTTGAGAGAATCCGGGTGGCACAGTCAACAGATTCTAAGATCCAGCGATTCAGAGCAGAGTGTGAAGCATGAAGAAGGCCAGGGTTATGTATCCATGAAGACGGTACACTTCGGCACGACACTCGTCTTTGTGTACCCAGTGGAGATATCAGACAGGAAGTCATGGCAGAAGCCCACAGTTCACAGTATTCTATTCATCCGGGTGGTACGAAGATGTACCGTGATATTCGTCAGCATTTTTGGTGGAATGGCATGAAGAGGAAGATAGCCCGGTTTGTCTCTCGGTGTTTGGTTTGCCAACAGGTTAAAGCTGAACATCAGAGGCCCGCTGGACTTCTTCAACCCTTACCGATCCCAGAATGGAAATGGGGACATATAACCATGGATTTCGTAACCGGATTGCCTAGATCCCCAGCTGGTCGAGATGCTATTTGGGTTATAGTTGACCGTCTCACGAAGGTGGCACACTTTCTTCCATTCAGAGTTGGACAGTCGACGGCACAGTTAGCAGAGATTTACCTCAGGCAGATCGTCCGGCTTCACGGTGTGCCAGTCAGCATCACCTCAGACAGGGATTCAAGATTCACATCACACTTTTGGCGCAGCTTGCAGAAGAGTTTGGGGACTCATCTTCAGTTCAGCTCAGCTTATCACCCGCAGACGGATGGTCAATCAGAGCGCACAATCCAGACTCTTGAAGATATATTGAGATCTTGCACCCTTGACTTCGGTGGTTCATGGGAGAATCATCTGCACCTGGTGGAATTCTCGTACAACAACAGTTATCAGGCCAGTATCCAGATGGCACCCTTCGAGGCTCTCTATGGCAGAAAGTGCAGATCCCTGCTAGCATGGGACGATGTCGGAGAGAGGCAGATGCTCGGACCCGAGTTGATTTCCCAGACGGTTGAAGTGGTCAGGAAGGTCAGAGATCACCTCTAAGTTGCCCAGGACCGCCAGCGCCATTGGGCCGATGCTCATCGACGTCCCTTAGAATTTGCTGTCGACGACCATGTATTCTTTAGGATCTCGCCTAACCGCGGCGTCATTCGCTTCGGCGTGCGGGGAAAGCTTAGTCCTAGGTATATAGGGCCGTTCGATATTCTAGAGCGAGTAGGTGATGTGTCCTATCGTCTCGCTCTTCCGCCATCGCTAAGTGAGGTACATGATGTATTCCATGTGTTCCAATTACGACGGTATATCCCGGACCCGAGCCATATCCTAGACCATTCGGAACTGGTTGTTGGTACCAACCTTTCGTATGAGGAGAAGCCCGTGTCTATATTGGACCGGAGGGAGAAGACGCTCAAGAACAAGACTATTAATTTAGTCCGAGTTGCTTGGGGTCATCACTCTCTAGGTGAGTCAACGTAGGAGCGTGAGGACGACATCCGATCGCGATATCCCTACTTGTTTGACTCGTGAGGTATAATGTTTTTCTTATGCCTTACGCTTTCCCTTCCTTGCTTGCATTGTCTGATTGTATGATTGAACTGCTTAGTGTAGCTTGTCTGTACTTAGTATAGCTTGTAGTGGCAATCTCTAGCTCCTTGATTAAATTCCGAGGACGGAATTCTTGGAAGGTGGGTAGAGTTGTCACCTCATTTTCTGTATTTCGTATTTGTACTCGTAATTTGATTTTGGAACGTATTTTATTTTCTCGACTTGTGGGATTTCGGTATTTCTCGTATTTGGGTTTGGCATTGGCTCGGTTTTATTGGTTCGGTTTATGTGTGGAACACCCGAGCTCTAAGCTCCACCCTCAAGCACACCACAACACCCTCTTTATAACTCCACCAACCTCTTCTCTCTCTTCATAACCACCACTAATTTCTTCTTCTTCTTCTTCTTCCTCCATACAACTCCCAACCCTAGGCAAGTGCATCTTGCCACTACATGAGAACCATATTTTCTTTGTCCATTTGCTAGACTAGGACTTGGTGATCAACTTTAGTTCTTGGCAATTTGTGAATTGGAGCCTTCATTGTCCTAGATCTAGTTATTCCTATTTTTGGATTTTTGCATGTTTTGATCTATTTTGGTTGGAGTTTTGTGGGTTCTGATGTTTCTATGTGGAAGAGCATTCGATTCCACCCAAGTTGGAACTTTGGAAATCCGGATTTGGAGTTCGGATGACCAAGTTATGTTGTTTTGAAGCACTGGATTCATCCATGGTATTTCTTGCCGTCTGGAGAAGACAGTGAGCAGTGGCTGAGCTTCTTAGCTTATGCCACGCAGCCTTGGGTACGCTTCCTGTTGGAAGCGTGTCGTCCTTGAGCGTGCGTGACTTTTCACGCAGCTGCTTCCACGAGCGTGCGTGACTTTCACCACGCTGCTCCCGGTAGCGTGCGTGACTTTTCACCACGCTGCTCCCTTCAGCGTGCGTGACTTTTCACCACGTTGCTTTATATAGCGTGCGTGACTTTTCACCCACGTTGCTCTCTGTAGCGTGCATGACTTTTCACCCACGTTGCTCTCTGTAGCGTGCGTGACTTTTCACCCACGTTGCTCTCTGTAGCGTGCGTGACTTTTTACCCACGTTGCTCTCTGTAGCGTGCGTGACTTTTCACCCACGTTGCTCTCTGTAGCGTGCATGACTTTCATCCACGTTGTCCTCTGTAGCGTGCGTGATTTTTCACCCACGCAGCTCTCTGGCGTGCGTGACTTTTCACCTACGCTGCTCTTTCAGCGTGCGTGACTTTTCGTACGCTGCTCCCCTGACCCCTTGTTTAACCCATTGACCCTTGGAGTTTTGGTTTTATTTCTTTAAGCTTGGCTTTTCTATGACTCTGTATATTGATATTTTATTAGATATTTTACGCCCATTTTATATCCTTACGCCTTTTGTCATGAACTTGATTTTACTTAATATGTTTGGAATGACTATTGTACATGGCTTGGTATGGCAAGGAACTTGCATAAC